>NW_024121299.1:9770498-9854063 GCF_016745375.1 Pimephales promelas | reverse complement strand
CCCTCTTTGGCTAATGTACTTTCAAGATGGGGGGACAACATGGCGACCGACATTAGAAACCCTTACCCGTATGTATTTTCAATGGCGTTATACACTCACGAGAATACTTTATTACTTGAACGAAGTAAATATACATTAATGAGCACATATATAAGTGTTTTTAGCTAAGAATAAACTAAAAGAGTTACACAGTGTAGCTTTAAATGACATGAGTCATATTTACTAGCATGTGTTCATTTAGTTTTTTGTCTGTTTGTTTCAGCTGTGGGAAACGTCAATATAAAAGAACTCCTCGAAACTGGTCTGCAAAACCTCCGTAAGGATTTTCCTCTGCTTTTGTATGAATGAGAAAATGAAACCAGTTACAAAATACGGAATTCAAATGGAGAAACAAGGGACTAGTGAATGGAAGAATTGGGCGTGGTCTCCTTCTTCAGTATTTGTGGCATGGAGCCGTCTTACCCTAAATGTTGAGGGGTGCGGCATCAGGGTCATATTCCTGCTGTCATTCGCAAACAGGACTCAGGAACATGATTTCATCACGATACAAACCCAGAATGACAAACAACTGAGACAACAGCAGCCACTCGTGCCCTCATTAAACCCCGCCTCCAAACACATGCTGTCTTGTGATTGCCCGGGTGCAAGAAGCTCATGCAGGAGCAGGAAGTTAACTATTGTTTTGAACGCACGCTGCCACTGTAGAACCTACTGCTGTATGCATGAGAAAACATGTTTATCGATTCCTTGTAGTGTAACAATGTACAAATGATTTTAGATCTTTCACTCAAGGGTGCCGCATGTATCGAAGGACAGCTCCGTAGGCTGGTAAGATTCAATCACGTTTGAAACGCCCCCCCCCACCATGTCCGCATCACCAGAACACCATCCGGCCCCGTTCATATGGTCACCTTTTCTCAGAGAAATTTGTACATATGTCATATAATTCAGAGTGAAATGTGAGATTGTAGTATTTTTCGGTTTTAATGTTTGATCGTGGAGAGCGTGGCAGAACTTTTCTCCTGCTTTAGAGTGTCTGTCCTGTGATCGTCTTTCTAAATTTACAGAATCCATCCCAAGCCTAGTGCACGCTACAAGACAGAAGCGCTGTTTCATGTTTTCTGCATCCGTCCCAGATCATAGCACCACGTGGCAATCACTAACGCTCTTGTGACGTGAGCACTTCTACTTTAGATGGGGTTGTTAAAGGTGCTATGAAAATTTTTTAAGTCGTGATGAAACAGAAATAGCGACAGATCTTTTGTTCCGCATTCTGACGTATATCCGAGCGTAATAGATTGCATAAAAAGAAAAATGTAGGGCGAGAGCTTGGTTCG
This sequence comes from Pimephales promelas, assembly GCF_016745375.1. Next base: position 9,852,726 of record NW_024121299.1, on the reverse strand, counting down.
GTTGTTGATTGGATGGAGGCAGATCTGAATGTAAACTTGCACTCAGTTTTTTAAGATAGGGGCGGAGTTTAAGTTAAGCAGACTAAATTATTGGGAAAGTCTGGCAGAGAGAAGTATGGCAAAGATCGAGTTATGACATTTTAAACATTACATAGTCAAAAATTATTTAAAATGAAACATGCATGGAGGAATCATTCACAATAAGATCAACAACATACATTTAGAAATCAGTGAGTTTATGTAATTGCACAAGTGCTATCCTGACAACACAAGAGAAAATTAAATGTGGACCATGCGCTTCTGTTTTGTAACGAGCAAGAGGCCTTAGTTTGTCCCTGTCGGTGTTTCAAATGTGTTTATTTTCCCTCATTTTCACAACCTAATCCAATTCTTTCATTCACTCATTGTCATCCTCCCATGTTATATATTAATTCTCTCGTAAGCGTAAGGAATGTGATTTTAGCTGATTGTTTTGGGAACTTGGCTTTTTTGTGGTACATGCTGCATTCATAAAAACGACAGGAACAGATTTGCATATATCACCTATCCACCTTATTTTTTATGTAATAGGAACAATTAAAACTTGAATGTGCAAGCAGAAATGGCCTTGGTGCAAGGAATCCGGTGTCAACTGTCAACAAAGACAGCACAGCTAACAAAAAAAAGTTTCTACGAATGTTTTGCTTATGTTCCCATTAAGCTATGAAAACATTATTTCTGAATGTTACAGAGAACATTCCCTGTTCACTGGTAGTCCGTTATTCTTCTTCACATGGCAAACTGGTATTTGTTCTCATTTTATTTTTAATTCATTCTCGTAAACCCCGGTTTGCAGTGCAAATAGTTTTACAGTTAACTGCACACTTAGTTATTCTTGTTTACCCGATGATGATTCGGTCGTCTCGCTCATTTCTAACAACAACAAAAAATTGTATTTTCAATTAAATCCTTAAATATTTCCGTGTTGAAAAAAAATTAGGTGGATAGAACGAACGTCAGAATTAATGTCTAATTCAGAATCACATGCTGTGTCCGAAATCTCCCACTGCTCACTATATAGTGGACTATATAGTGAGCTCGCCATTTTGTAGTGCTGTCCGAATGTATGTGATGATGATTATAATACCCTATATAGTCCACTCAATGTATCCCAGAATGCATTTTGAAAAGTAGTGTACAACCGATGGTCACTAACCCAAGCCCTGCATACCATCATGCATTGCGCTGATCGTAGAAATGGCGGATGGGCGACAGCAATGACGTAATCAACAGCGCCGAGAGACGATCGAGTAGTGTCCGAAAGTGGTGTTTCTATTATGCTTGTGAGCTCCCTATATAGGGCTCTACTGGAGGTAGGGAGTAGTGGTTTGAGTGGAGATTTCGGACACAGCCACAGATGAAATAAATGGCTGTCATGGGTTCCACAAGTGGCTAAAACTAATATTATCAACAACAAAAAACCTGGCGGTGTGTGAATGTAAGACTAAACATATTTCCTTTGATGAATTAATGAGATTTAGGGAGTAATCAATGTTGAGATTCATTCTCCCTAAATAACATGTATGTAACTATAGCTGTTGTGAACCCATAATCAGTTTTCAGATTCTTTGGTAGATGTTTGTTTACAGCATGACACTCTTCTACACTCTCTCTGGTCACGTGACCACTCGGTCTTGATCGATTGCCTACTTCTGGTCAGTATTGTATTATTAATGGCAGTTTTCATCTGTACATAGTCTGCTGTGCGGTCGACCTGTCGGCACTGATTTTTGCACTCTGCCTGTAATCCACGAATAACGTCCCGTAACACCGCCATGATGCATACGAAGTATTTTTAAGGTAAATTTGTAAAGTCTTTCCCTCCTCCCCAGTATTAGTATGTACATATTTAACCCCCGACGACGATTAAGTGCTTTAGAATGATTAATGCCGCGATAGGTTTTTGTGCAAATTAAAGTTTTTATTTCATTTCAGGTCGTCTTTGTACACAACGTGGGGCGCTTGTCCTATTTCCGTGTGATTGTATTTGCAGTTTACGTGCAAAATTACATTATATGTAATGTTTGGCTAACCACCAGGACTCAACTCACACAAAGAACATTCAGTTGACAATAATTTAATGTAGTTTCTCTTCGTTTGTAATAACCATCTGAAGCAATACTCGGCTCACTGTGACCCTGACCTGTCAGAACAAATGCACATTCGTACTGGAATTAAACGTCAGTCTGGTGCCAGTTGTCATAATCAATGCATCAGGCATCTCAGCGCATTGATCCTGATTGAAGGACACAACCAAAATATCAATGAATGTATTTAAGGCAAATCATATTAAACACAAACAGAGCAACCACACACATAATGGAATCCAGGACCGCATTAACCCTTTTGTTTTTCAGCTGTAAGGTCTTTATCAAGTCAGCCGCTGTCACACCCTGTTGTTTCACTTCTGTTCATCTGACCGTGTACGCAGTGTTGGTATTCATAGATTCTTCATGGCTATAATTTTCTTTCATTGTGTGCTGTACATAGACTGATAATTAAAACGATAAAAGCTCTTTTTTTCATACAGTATCCATTCAGTATTGTAATATATTTAAGATAAAAGTTAAACTTTCATTCAAATCCTGTCTCCTGTGTTGTGTACAAAAAAAAGGTACAGTGTAACACCCCTTAAGTTTTAGTACCTCGAAATAATAATTCACAGTCTAAATTCTGATAGGATGAGTTAAACCAACGATATCCGCAAAAAAGGAAAATCATATGAGGTTGATGTTGCCATCATTTTATAAAAGCAATAAATCATCAGAGGTTGTGAGTTAAAGTGATTCATTCTTCGAAAGTGTGCTAAAAAGTTGTATCAAAACACACATATGACATTTATTACACCAGCAGACAGACATCCAGTCAGCTACAAAAGATCACCATGTTTAAAAATTGAAATGTTAAAAATGCTAATTGCTCAATTTCATTAGTGCTTTAAGAGATAGATGAATGATATCGAATATGATTTGACATTATGACAGGCATGTTTACAGCACAGTCCTGAATTCATCGAAAATGAAACTCGGCACATGAGCCTCTGCCACCTGAAAAGGAGAGCAAACCAATATAACTATTACTCGTGATTTTTGATGTGCAATATTTGTGTCTAAAGAAAATGAATACAACATATCATGGCAATATTTCCTACCTTTCTGGGCAGTTTAGTGTAACGCACATAGTCCTCCAGAAACATTAATGCTCCGACTACATCTGAAGGCATGTCTGGAATCTTCTGACTGTAGGGAATTTCAAAAGCATTTATATAGTTTAATTTTACACTATCTATTTAGGTGTATTTAACTATTATATACTTAAACATAAAAAATAAGTCCAGTGTACTTAATTGTTCATGTTGATTAGCAAAACACTTTTACTGCTTTTGAGCTGGGATACGGGTAAGGTTGAGGTTAGTTTGATTTATTAGGTTAAGTTTGGTGGTATGGGTAGGTTTAAGGGTGGGTTAAGGTGCAATATAAAGTATGACACTTTAGATTAGGGTACAATTCTCACTATTAACTATGACTTTTGCCTCAAAACTCCTAATTACCGTTTATTAACAATTAGTAAGGTGGTTGTTCAGTTTAGGTATTGAGTAGGATATATGGTCATACAGAATAAAGCATTAATATGTGCTTTATAAGTACTAATAAACAGCCAATATCTAGTAATATCCATCCAAATAAGCAACTAGTTATTAGTGAGAACTCTAAACTTAAGTGCTAATCTTAATAGTCCTAAAAAGGTCTTTATTTTTATTCAATACAAAAAGTCCACGAATGTGCCTGCCTGTATATAAAAGCTAACCACCAGGACTAAACTCACACAAAGAACATTCAGTTGACAATAATTTAATGTAGTTTCTTTTCGTTTGTAATAACCATCTGAAGCAATACTCTGGACACATGGTTTTTAAGCTCACCCTTCCATGGCCTCTATCAGAATCCAGAGTTTCAAGAAGATTGGAGAAACTTATTTTTTGCACCAAAAAACCAACAAAAAAAAAAAACGACAGGGTTGTAACACTGTCGTTTTTTTGGGGGGGGAGTCGAAATTTTGACTTTCTCTGATCTTCTTGAAACTTATGATAGAGGGCCTGAGAATTAGACCTGAGTGCAAAAATGGAGGCTCTAGACCTTCCAGAGCTGAGATATCGAAAACTCAAAATTTCGACCCGAAAAAAAACGATAGGGTACCACTGTCGTTTTTTTTTTTTCGGGTCAAAATTTTGATTTTCTCCAATCTTCTCAAAACTCTGGATTATGATAGAGGGCCATGAGACTTAGACCTGAGTGCAAAAATGGAGGCTCTAGACCCTTCCAGAGCTGAGATATCGAAACTCAAAATTTCGACCCGAAAAAAAAAACGAAACACTGTCGTTTTTTTTCGGGTCGAAAATTTTAAGTTTCTCCAATCCTCTTGAAACTCTGGATTATGATAGAGGGCCCTGAGACTTAGACCTGAGTGCAAAAATGGAGGCTCTAGACCCTTCCAGAGCTGAGATATCAAAACTCACAATTTCGACCCGAAAAAAAAAACGAAAGGGGTACCACTGTCATTTTTTTTTTGGGGTCGAAAAATTAAGTTTCTCCAATCTTCTCAAAACTCTGGATTATGATAGAGGGCCATGAGACTTAGACCTGAGTGCAAAAATTGAGTCTCTAGACCCTTCCAGAGCTGAGATATCGAAACTCAAAATTTCGACCCGAAAAAAAAAACGAAAGGGGTACCACTGTCGTTTTTTTTGGGGTCGAAAAATTAAGTTTCTCCAATCTTCTCAAAACTCTGGATTATGATAGAGGGCCATGAGACTTAGACCTGAGTGCAAAAATTGAGTCTCTAGACCCTTCCTGAGCTGAGATATCGAAACTCAAAATTTCGACCCGAAAAAAAAACGAAAGGGGTACCACTGTCGTTTTTTTTGGGGGTCGAAAAATTAAGTTTCTCCAATCTTCTCAAAACTCTGGATTATGATAGAGGGCCATGAGACTTAGACCTGAGTGCAAAAATTGAGTCTCTAGACCCTTCCAGAGCTGAGATATCGAAACTCAAAATTTCGACCCGAAAAAAAAACGAAAGGGGTACCACTGTCGTTTTTTTTTGGGTCGAAAAATTAAGTTTCTCCAATCTTCTCAAAACTCTGGATTATGATAGAGGGCCATGAGACTTAGACCTGAGTGCAAAAATTGAGTCTCTAGACCCTTCCAGAGCTGAGATATCGAAACTCAAAATTTCGACCCGAAAAAAAAACGAAAGGGGTACCACTGTCGTTTTTTTTTGGGGTCGAAAAATTAAGTTTCTCCAATCTTCTCAAAACTCTGGATTATGATAGAGGGCCATGAGACTTAGACCTGAGTGCAAAAATTGAGTCTCTAGACCCTTCCAGAGCTGAGATATCGAAACTCAAAATTTCGACCCGAAAAAAAAACGAAAGGGTACCACTGTCGTTTTTTTTTTGGGGTCGAAAAATTAAGTTTCTCCAATCTTCTCAAAACTCTGGATTATGATAGAGGGCCATGAGACTTAGACCTGAGTGCAAAAATTGAGTCTCTAGACCCTTCCAGAGCTGAGATATCGAAACTCAAAATTTCGACCCGAAAAAAAAACGAAAGGGGTACCACTGTCGTTTTTTTTTGGGGTCGAAAAATTAAGTTTCTCCAATCTTCTCAAAACTCTGGATTATGATAGAGGGCCATGAGACTTAGACCTGAGTGCAAAAATTGAGTCTCTAGACCCTTCCAGAGCTGAGATATCGAAACTCAAAATTTCGACCCGAAAAAAAAACGAAAGGGGTACCACTGTCGTTTTTTTTTTGGGGTCGAAAAATTAAGTTTCTCCAATCTTCTCAAAACTCTGGATTATGATAGAGGGCCATGAGACTTAGACCTGAGTGCAAAAATTGAGTCTCTAGACCCTTCCAGAGCTGAGATATCGAAACTCAAAATTTCGACCCGAAAAAAAAACGAAAGGGGTACCACTGTCGTTTTTTTTGGGGTCGAAAAATTAAGTTTCTCCAATCTTCTCAAAACTCTGGATTATGATAGAGGGCCATGAGACTTAGACCTGAGTGCAAAAATTGAGTCTCTAGACCCTTCCAGAGCTGAGATATCGAAACTCAAAATTTCGACCCGAAAAAAAAACGAAAGGGTACCACTGTCGTTTTTTTTTGGGGTCGAAAAATTAAGTTTCTCCAATCTTCTCAAAACTCTGGATTATGATAGAGGGCCATGAGACTTAGACCTGAGTGCAAAAATTGAGTCTCTAGACCCTTCCAGAGCTGAGATATCGAAACTCAAAATTTCGACCCGAAAAAAAAACGAAAGGGGTACCACTGTCGTTTTTTTTGGGGTCGAAAAATTAAGTTTCTCCAATCTTCTCAAAACTCTGGATTATGATAGAGGGCCATGAGACTTAGACCTGAGTGCAAAAATTGAGTCTCTAGACCCTTCCTGAGCTGAGATATCGAAACTCAAAATTTCGACCCGAAAAAAAAACGAAAGGGGTACCACTGTCGTTTTTTTTTGGGGTCGAAAAATTAAGTTTCTCCAATCTTCTCAAAACTCTGGATTATGATAGAGGGCCATGAGACTTAGACCTGAGTGCAAAAATTGAGTCTCTAGACCCTTCCAGAGCTGAGATATCGAAACTCAAAATTTCGACCCGAAAAAAAAACGAAAGGGGTACCACTGTCGTTTTTTTTTTGGGTCGAAAAATTAAGTTTCTCCAATCTTCTCAAAACTCTGGATTATGATAGAGGGCCATGAGACTTAGACCTGAGTGCAAAAATTGAGTCTCTAGACCCTTCCAGAGCTGAGATATCGAAACTCAAAATTTCGACCCGAAAAAAAAACGAAAGGGGTACCACTGTCGTTTTTTTTGGGTCGAAAAATTAAGTTTCTCCAATCTTCTCAAAACTCTGGATTATGATAGAGGGCCATGAGACTTAGACCTGAGTGCAAAAATTGAGTCTCTAGACCCTTCCTGAGCTGAGATATCGAAACTCAAAATTTCGACCCGAAAAAAAAACGAAAGGGTACCACTGTCGTTTTTTTTTGGGGTCGAAAAATTAAGTTTCTCCAATCTTCTCAAAACTCTGGATTATGATAGAGGGCCATGAGACTTAGACCTGAGTGCAAAAATTGAGTCTCTAGACCCTTCCAGAGCTGAGATATCGAAACTCAAAATTTCGACCCGAAAAAAAAACGAAAGGGGTACCACTGTCGTTTTTTTTGGGGTCGAAAAATTAAGTTTCTCCAATCTTCTCAAAACTCTGGATTATGATAGAGGGCCATGAGACTTAGACCTGAGTGCAAAAATTGAGTCTCTAGACCCTTCCAGAGCTGAGATATCGAAACTCAAAATTTCGACCCGAAAAAAAAACGAAAGGGGTACCACTGTCGTTTTTTTTTTGGGGTCGAAAAATTAAGTTTCTCCAATCTTCTCAAAACTCTGGATTATGATAGAGGGCCATGAGACTTAGACCTGAGTGCAAAAATTGAGTCTCTAGACCCTTCCTGAGCTGAGATATCGAAACTCAAAATTTCGACCCGAAAAAAAAACGAAAGGGGTACCACTGTCGTTTTTTTTTTGGGGTCGAAAAATTAAGTTTCTCCAATCTTCTCAAAACTCTGGATTATGATAGAGGGCCATGAGACTTAGACCTGAGTGCAAAAATTGAGTCTCTAGACCCTTCCTGAGCTGAGATATCGAAACTCAAAATTTCGACCCGAAAAAAAAACGAAAGGGGTACCACTGTCGTTTTTTTTTGGGGTCGAAAAATTAAGTTTCTCCAATCTTCTCAAAACTCTGGATTATGATAGAGGGCCATGAGACTTAGACCTGAGTGCAAAAATTGAGTCTCTAGACCCTTCCAGAGCTGAGATATCGAAACTCAAAATTTCGACCCGAAAAAAAAACGAAAGGGGTACCACTGTCGTTTTTTTTGGGGTCGAAAAATTAAGTTTCTCCAATCTTCTCAAAACTCTGGATTATGATAGAGGGCCATGAGACTTAGACCTGAGTGCAAAAATTGAGTCTCTAGACCCTTCCTGAGCTGAGATATCGAAACTCAAAATTTCGACCCGAAAAAAAAAACGAAAGGGGTACCACTGTCGTTTTTTTTTGGGGTCGAAAAATTAAGTTTCTCCAATCTTCTCAAAACTCTGGATTATGATAGAGGGCCATGAGACTTAGACCTGAGTGCAAAAATTGAGTCTCTAGACCCTTCCAGAGCTGAGATATCGAAACTCAAAATTTCGACCCGAAAAAAAAAACGAAAGGGGTACCACTGTCGTTTTTTTTGGGGTCGAAAAATTAAGTTTCTCCAATCTTCTCAAAACTCTGGATTATGATAGAGGGCCATGAGACTTAGACCTGAGTGCAAAAATTGAGTCTCTAGACCCTTCCAGAGCTGAGATATCGAAACTCAAAATTTCGACCCGAAAAAAAAACGAAGGGGTACCACTGTCGTTTTTTTTTGGGGTCGAAAAATTAAGTTTCTCCAATCTTCTCAAAACTCTGGATTATGATAGAGGGCCATGAGACTTAGACCTGAGTGCAAAAATTGAGTCTCTAGACCCTTCCAGAGCTGAGATATCGAAACTCAAAATTTCGACCCGAAAAAAAAACGAAAGGGGTACCACTGTCGTTTTTTTTGGGGTCGAAAAATTAAGTTTCTCCAATCTTCTCAAAACTCTGGATTATGATAGAGGGCCATGAGACTTAGACCTGAGTGCAAAAATTGAGTCTCTAGACCCTTCCAGAGCTGAGATATCGAAACTCAAAATTTCGACCCGAAAAAAAAACGAAAGGGGTACCACTGTCGTTTTTTTTTGGGGTCGAAAAATTAAGTTTCTCCAATCTTCTCAAAACTCTGGATTATGATAGAGGGCCATGAGACTTAGACCTGAGTGCAAAAATTGAGTCTCTAGACCCTTCCAGAGCTGAGATATCGAAACTCAAAATTTCGACCCGAAAAAAAAACGAAAGGGGTACCACTGTCGTTTTTTTTGGGGTCGAAAAATTAAGTTTCTCCAATCTTCTCAAAACTCTGGATTATGATAGAGGGCCATGAGACTTAGACCTGAGTGCAAAAATTGAGTCTCTAGACCCTTCCAGAGCTGAGATATCGAAACTCAAAATTTCGACCCGAAAAAAAAACGAAAGGGGTACCACTGTCGTTTTTTTTTGGGGTCGAAAAATTAAGTTTCTCCAATCTTCTCAAAACTCTGGATTATGATAGAGGGCCATGAGACTTAGACCTGAGTGCAAAAATTGAGTCTCTAGACCCTTCCAGAGCTGAGATATCGAAACTCAAAATTTCGACCCGAAAAAAAAACGAAAGGGGTACCACTGTCGTTTTTTTTTGGGGTCGAAAAATTAAGTTTCTCCAATCTTCTCAAAACTCTGGATTATGATAGAGGGCCATGAGACTTAGACCTGAGTGCAAAAATTGAGTCTCTAGACCCTTCCAGAGCTGAGATATCGAAACTCAAAATTTCGACCCGAAAAAAAAAACGAAAGGGGTACCACTGTCGTTTTTTTTTGGGGTCGAAAAATTAAGTTTCTCCAATCTTCTCAAAACTCTGGATTATGATAGAGGGCCATGAGACTTAGACCTGAGTGCAAAAATTGAGTCTCTAGACCCTTCCAGAGCTGAGATATCGAAACTCAAAATTTCGACCCGAAAAAAAAACGAAAGGGGTACCACTGTCGTTTTTTTTGGGGGTCGAAAAATTAAGTTTCTCCAATCTTCTCAAAACTCTGGATTATGATAGAGGGCCATGAGACTTAGACCTGAGTGCAAAAATTGAGTCTCTAGACCCTTCCAGAGCTGAGATATCGAAACTCAAAATTTCGACCCGAAAAAAAAACGAAAGGGGTACCACTGTCGTTTTTTTTGGGGTCGAAAAATTAAGTTTCTCCAATCTTCTCAAAACTCTGGATTATGATAGAGGGCCATGAGACTTAGACCTGAGTGCAAAAATTGAGTCTCTAGACCCTTCCAGAGCTGAGATATCGAAACTCAAAATTTCGACCCGAAAAAAAAACGAAAGGGGTACCACTGTCGTTTTTTTTTGGGGTCGAAAAATTAAGTTTCTCCAATCTTCTCAAAACTCTGGATTATGATAGAGGGCCATGAGACTTAGACCTGAGTGCAAAAATTGAGTCTCTAGACCCTTCCTGAGCTGAGATATCGAAACTCAAAATTTCGACCCGAAAAAAAAACGAAAGGGGTACCACTGTCGTTTTTTTGGGGTCGAAAAATTAAGTTTCTCCAATCTTCTCAAAACTCTGGATTATGATAGAGGGCCATGAGACTTAGACCTGAGTGCAAAAATTGAGTCTCTAGACCCTTCCAGAGCTGAGATATCGAAACTCAAAATTTCGACCCGAAAAAAAAACGAAAGGGGTACCACTGTCGTTTTTTTTTGGGGTCGAAAAATTAAGTTTCTCCAATCTTCTCAAAACTCTGGATTATGATAGAGGGCCATGAGACTTAGACCTGAGTGCAAAAATTGAGTCTCTAGACCCTTCCAGAGCTGAGATATCGAAACTCAAAATTTCGACCCGAAAAAAAAACGAAAGGGGTACCACTGTCGTTTTTTTTGGGGTCGAAAAATTAAGTTTCTCCAATCTTCTCAAAACTCTGGATTATGATAGAGGGCCATGAGACTTAGACCTGAGTGCAAAAATTGAGTCTCTAGACCCTTCCAGAGCTGAGATATCGAAACTCAAAATTTCGACCCGAAAAAAAAACGAAAGGGGTACCACTGTCGTTTTTTTTGGGGTCGAAAAATTAAGTTTCTCCAATCTTCTCAAAACTCTGGATTATGATAGAGGGCCATGAGACTTAGACCTGAGTGCAAAAATTGAGTCTCTAGACCCTTCCAGAGCTGAGATATCGAAACTCAAAATTTCGACCTGAAAAAAAAAACGAAAGGGGTACCACTGTCGTTTTTTTTTTGGGGTCGAAAAATTAAGTTTCTCCAATCTTCTCAAAACTCTGGATTATGATAGAGGGCCATGAGACTTAGACCTGAGTGCAAAAATTGAGTCTCTAGACCCTTCCAGAGCTGAGATATCGAAACTCAAAATTTCGACCCGAAAAAAAAACGAAAGGGGTACCACTGTCGTTTTTTTTTTGGGGTCGAAAAATTAAGTTTCTCCAATCTTCTCAAAACTCTGGATTATGATAGAGGGCCATGAGACTTAGACCTGAGTGCAAAAATTGAGTCTCTAGACCCTTCCAGAGCTGAGATATCGAAACTCAAAATTTCGACCCGAAAAAAAAACGAAAGGGGTACCACTGTCGTTTTTTTTTGGGGTCGAAAAATTAAGTTTCTCCAATCTTCTCAAAACTCTGGATTATGATAGAGGGCCATGAGACTTAGACCTGAGTGCAAAAATTGAGTCTCTAGACCCTTCCAGAGCTGAGATATCGAAACTCAAAATTTCGACCCGAAAAAAAAACGAAAGGGGTACCACTGTCGTTTTTTTTTGGGGTCGAAAAATTAAGTTTCTCCAATCTTCTCAAAACTCTGGATTATGATAGAGGGCCATGAGACTTAGACCTGAGTGCAAAAATTGAGTCTCTAGACCCTTCCAGAGCTGAGATATCGAAACTCAAAATTTCGACCCGAAAAAAAAACGAAAGGGGTACCACTGTCGTTTTTTTTTTTGGGTCGAAAAATTAAGTTTCTCCAATCTTCTCAAAACTCTGGATTATGATAGAGGGCCATGAGACTTAGACCTGAGTGCAAAAATTGAGTCTCTAGACCCTTCCAGAGCTGAGATATCGAAACTCAAAATTTCGACCCGAAAAAAAAAACGAAAGGGGTACCACTGTCGTTTTTTTTTTGGGGTCGAAAAATTAAGTTTCTCCAATCTTCTCAAAACTCTGGATTATGATAGAGGGCCATGAGACTTAGACCTGAGTGCAAAAATTGAGTCTCTAGACCCTTCCAGAGCTGAGATATCGAAACTCAAAATTTCGACCCGAAAAAAAAACGAAAGGGGTACCACTGTCGTTTTTTTTTGGGGTCGAAAAATTAAGTTTCTCCAATCTTCTCAAAACTCTGGATTATGATAGAGGGCCATGAGACTTAGACCTGAGTGCAAAAATTGAGTCTCTAGACCCTTCCAGAGCTGAGATATCGAAACTCAAAATTTCGACCCGAAAAAAAAACGAAAGGGGTACCACTGTCGTTTTTTTTTTTGGGTCGAAAAATTAAGTTTCTCCAATCTTCTCAAAACTCTGGATTATGATAGAGGGCCATGAGACTTAGACCTGAGTGCAAAAATTGAGTCTCTAGACCCTTCCAGAGCTGAGATATCGAAACTCAAAATTTCGACCCGAAAAAAAAACGAAAGTGGTACCACTGTCGTTTTTTTTTTTGGGGTCGAAAAATTAAGTTTCTCCAATCTTCTCAAAACTCTGGATTATGATAGAGGGCCATGAGACTTAGACCTGAGTGCAAAAATTGAGTCTCTAGACCCTTCCAGAGCTGAGATATCGAAACTCAAAATTTCGACCCGAAAAAAAAACGAAAGGGGTACCACTGTCGTTTTTTTTTTTGGGTCGAAAAATTAAGTTTCTCCAATCTTCTCAAAACTCTGGATTATGATAGAGGGCCATGAGACTTAGACCTGAGTGCAAAAATTGAGTCTCTAGACCCTTCCAGAGCTGAGATATCGAAACTCAAAATTTCGACCCGAAAAAAAAACGAAAGGGGTACCACTGTCGTTTTTTTTTGGGTCGAAAAATTAAGTTTCTCCAATCTTCTCAAAACTCTGGATTATGATAGAGGGCCATGAGACTTAGACCTGAGTGCAAAAATTGAGTCTCTAGACCCTTCCAGAGCTGAGATATCGAAACTCAAAATTTCGACCCGAAAAAAAAACGAAAGGGGTACCACTGTCGTTTTTTTTTGGGGTCGAAAAATTAAGTTTCTCCAATCTTCTCAAAACTCTGGATTATGATAGAGGGCCATGAGACTTAGACCTGAGTGCAAAAATTGAGTCTCTAGACCCTTCCAGAGCTGAGATATCGAAACTCAAAATTTCGACCCGAAAAAAAAAACGAAAGGGTACCACTGTCGTTTTTTTTTGGGGTCGAAAAATTAAGTTTCTCCAATCTTCTCAAAACTCTGGATTATGATAGAGGGCCATGAGACTTAGACCTGAGTGCAAAAATTGAGTCTCTAGACCCTTCCAGAGCTGAGATATCGAAACTCAAAATTTCGACCCGAAAAAAAAACGAAAGGGGTACCACTGTCGTTTTTTTTTGGGGTCGAAAAATTAAGTTTCTCCAATCTTCTCAAAACTCTGGATTATGATAGAGGGCCATGAGACTTAGACCTGAGTGCAAAAATTGAGTCTCTAGACCCTTCCAGAGCTGAGATATCGAAACTCAAAATTTCGACCCGAAAAAAAAAACGAAAGGGGTACCACTGTCGTTTTTTTTTGGGGTCGAAAAATTAAGTTTCTCCAATCTTCTCAAAACTCTGGATTATGATAGAGGGCCATGAGACTTAGACCTGAGTGCAAAAATTGAGTCTCTAGACCCTTCCAGAGCTGAGATATCGAAACTCAAAATTTCGACCCGAAAAAAAAACGAAAGGGGTACCACTGTCGTTTTTTTTGGGGTCGAAAAATTAAGTTTCTCCAATCTTCTCAAAACTCTGGATTATGATAGAGGGCCATGAGACTTAGACCTGAGTGCAAAAATTGAGTCTCTAGACCCTTCCAGAGCTGAGATATCGAAACTCAAAATTTCGACCCGAAAAAAAAACGAAAGGGGTACCACTGTCGTTTTTTTTTTGGGGTCGAAAAATTAAGTTTCTCCAATCTTCTCAAAACTCTGGATTATGATAGAGGGCCATGAGACTTAGACCTGAGTGCAAAAATTGAGTCTCTAGACCCTTCCAGAGCTGAGATATCGAAACTCAAAATTTCGACCCGAAAAAAAAACGAAAGGGGTACCACTGTCGTTTTTTTTTTGGGGTCGAAAAATTAAGTTTCTCCAATCTTCTCAAAACTCTGGATTATGATAGAGGGCCATGAGACTTAGACCTGAGTGCAAAAATTGAGTCTCTAGACCCTTCCAGAGCTGAGATATCGAAACTCAAAATTTCGACCCGAAAAAAAAACGAAAGGGGTACCACTGTCGTTTTTTTTTGGGGTCGAAAAATTAAGTTTCTCCAATCTTCTCAAAACTCTGGATTATGATAGAGGGCCATGAGACTTAGACCTGAGTGCAAAAATTGAGTCTCTAGACCCTTCCAGAGCTGAGATATCGAAACTCAAAATTTCGACCCGAAAAAAAAACGAAAGGGGTACCCCTGTCGTTTTTTTTTTGGGGTCGAAAAATTAAGTTTCTCCAATCTTCTCAAAACTCTGGATTATGATAGAGGGCCATGAGACTTAGACCTGAGTGCAAAAATGGAGTCTCTAGACCCTTCCAGAGCTGAGATATCGAAACTCAAAATTTCGACCCGAAAAAAAAACGACAGTGGTACCCTGTCGTTTTTTTTTTTGGGCGAAAAATTAAGTTTCTCCAATCTTCTCAAAACTCTGGATTCTGATAGAGGGCCATGAGACTTAGACCTGAGTGCAAAAATGGAGGCTCTAGACCCTTCCAGAGCTGAGATATCGAAACTCAAAATTTCGACCCGAAAAAAAAACGACAGTGGTACCACTGTCGTTTTTTTTTTGGGGCGAAAAATTAAGTTTCTCCAATCTTCTCAAAACTCTGGATTATGATAGAGGGCCATGAGACTTAGACCTGAGTGCAAAAATGGAGTCTCTAGACCCTTCCAGAGCTGAGATATCGAAACTCAAAATTTCGACCCGAAAAAAAAAACGACAGTGTTACCTTTCGTTTTTTTTTTTTTTGGGCGAAAAATTAAGTTTCTCCAATCTTCTCAAAACTCTGGATTATGATAGAGGGCCATGAGACTTAGACCTGAGTGCAAAAATGGAGGCTCTAGACCCTTCCAGAGCTGAGATATCGAAACTCAAAATTTCGACCCGAAAAAAAAACGACAGTGTTACCCCTTTCGTTTTTTTTTTTTGGGCGAAAAATTAAGTTTCTCCAATCTTCTCGAAACTCTGGATTCTGATAGAGGGCCATGAGACTTAGACTTGAGTGCAAAAATGGAGGCTCTAGACCCTTCCAGAGATGAGATATTGAATCTCAAAAAGTCGACCCAAAAAAAAACGACAGTGTTACCCCTTTCGTTTTTTTTCGGGTGAAAAATTAAGTTTATCCAATCTTCTCAAAACTCTGGATTATGATAGAGGGCCATGAGACTTAGACTTGAGTGCAAAAATGGAGGCTCTAGACCCTTCCAGAGCTGAGATATCGAATCTCAAAATTTTGACCCGAAAAAAAACCGACAGTGTTACCCTTTCGTTTTTTTTTTTTTGGGCGAAAAATTAAGTTTCTCCAATCTTCTCAAAACTCTGGATTATGATAGAGGGCCATGAGACTTAGACCTGAGTGCAAAAATGGAGGCTCTAGACCCTTCCAGAGCTGAGATATCGAAACTCAAAATTTCGACCCGAAAAAAAAACGACAGTGTTACCCCTTTCGTTTTTTTTTTTGGGCGAAAAATTAAGTTTCTCCAATCTTCTCAAAACTCTGGATTATGATAGAGGGCCATGAGACTTAGACCTGAGTGCAAAAATGGAGGCTCTAGACCCTTCCAGAGCTGAGATATCGAAACTCAAAATTTCGACCCGAAAAAAAAAACGACAGTGTACCCCTTTCGTTTTTTTTTTTTGGGCGAAAAATTAAGTTTCTCCAATCTTCTCAAAACTCTGGATTATGATAGAGGGCCATGAGACTTAGACCTGAGTGCAAAAATGGAGGCTCTAGACCCTTCCAGAGCTGAGATATCGAAACTCAAAATTTCGACCCGAAAAAAAAACGACAGTGTTACCCCTTTCGTTTTTTTTTTTTGGGCGAAAAATTAAGTTTCTCCAATCTTCTCAAAACTCTGGATTATGATAGAGGGCCATGAGACTTAGACCTGAGTGCAAAAATGGAGGCTCTAGACCCTTCCAGAGCTGAGATATCGAAACTCAAAATTTCGACCCGAAAAAAAAACGACAGTGTTACCCCTTTCGTTTTTTTTTTTGGGCGAAAAATTAAGTTTCTCCAATCTTCTCAAAACTCTGGATTATGATAGAGGGCCATGAGACTTAGACCTGAGTGCAAAAATGGAGGCTCTAGACCCTTCCAGAGCTGAGATATCGAAACTCAAAATTTCGACCCGAAAAAAAAACGAAAGTGGTACCACTGTCGTTTTTTTTTTGGGGTCGAAAAATTAAGTTTCTCCAATCTTCTCAAAACTCTGGATTATGATAGAGGGCCATGAGACTTAGACCTGAGTGCAAAAATGAGTCTCTAGACCCTTCCAGAGCTGAGATATCGAAACTCAAAATTTCGACCCGAAAAAAAAACGAAAGGGTACCACTGTCGTTTTTTTTGGGGTCGAAAAATTAAGTTTCTCCAATCTTCTCAAAACTCTGGATTATGATAGAGGGCCATGAGACTTAGACCTGAGTGCAAAAATTGAGCTCTAGACCCTTCCAGAGCTGAGATATCGAAACTCAAAATTTCGACCCGAAAAAAAAACGAAAGGGTACCACTGTCGTTTTTTTTTGGGGTCGAAAAATTAAGTTTCTCCAATCTTCTCAAAACTCTGGATTATGATAGAGGGCCATGAGACTTAGACCTGAGTGCAAAAATTGAGTCTCTAGACCCTTCCAGAGCTGAGATATCGAAACTCAAAATTTCGACCCGAAAAAAAAACGAAAGGGTACCACTGTCGTTTTTTTTTGGGGTCGAAAAATTAAGTTTCTCCAATCTTCTCAAAACTCTGGATTATGATAGAGGGCCATGAGACTTAGACCTGAGTGCAAAAATGAGTCTCTAGACCCTTCCAGAGCTGAGATATCGAAACTCAAAATTTCGACCCGAAAAAAAAACGAAGGGGTACCACTGTCGTTTTTTTTTGGGGTCGAAAAATTAAGTTTCTCCAATCTTCTCAAAACTCTGGATTATGATAGAGGGCCATGAGACTTAGACCTGAGTGCAAAAATGGAGGCTCTAGACCCTTCCAGAGCTGAGATATCGAAACTCAAAATTTCGACCCGAAAAAAAAACGAAAGGGGTACCACTGTCGTTTTTTTTTTGGGGTCGAAAAATTAAGTTTCTCCAATCTTCTCAAAACTCTGGATTATGATAGAGGGCCATGAGACTTAGACCTGAGTGCAAAAATTTAGTCTCTAGACCCTTCCAGAGCTGAGATATCGAAACTCAAAATTTCGACCCGAAAAAAAAACGAAAGGGGTACCACTGTCGTTTTTTTTTTGGGTCGAAAAATTAAGTTTCTCCAATCTTCTCAAAACTCTGGATTATGATAGAGGGCCATGAGACTTAGACCTGAGTGCAAAAATTGAGTCTCTAGACCCTTCCAGAGCTGAGATATCGAAACTCAAAATTTCGACCCGAAAAAAAAACGAAGGGTACCACTGTCGTTTTTTTTTGGGGTCGAAAAATTAAGTTTCTCCAATCTTCTCAAAACTCTGGATTATGATAGAGGGCCATGAGACTTAGACCTGAGTGCAAAAATTGAGTCTCTAGACCCTTCCAGAGCTGAGATATCGAAACTCAAAATTTCGACCCGAAAAAAAAACGAAAGGGGTACCACTGTCGTTTTTTTTTGGGGTCGAAAAATTAAGTTTCTCCAATCTTCTCAAAACTCTGGATTATGATAGAGGGCCATGAGACTTAGACCTGAGTGCAAAAATGGAGGCTCTAGACCCTTCCAGAGCTGAGATATCGAAACTCAAAATTTCGACCCGAAAAAAAAACGACAGTGGTACCACTGTCGTTTTTTTTGGGGTCGAAAAATTAAGTTTCTCCAATCTTCTCAAAACTCTGGATTATGATAGAGGGCCATGAGACTTAGACCTGAGTGCAAAAATTGAGTCTCTAGACCCTTCCAGAGCTGAGATATCGAAACTCAAAATTTCGACCCGAAAAAAAAAACGACAGTGGTACCCCTGTCGTTTTTTTTTTGGGTCGAAAAATTAAGTTTCTCCAATCTTCTCAAAACTCTGGATTATGATAGAGGGCCATGAGACTTAGACCTGAGTGCAAAAATTGAGTCTCTAGACCCTTCCAGAGCTGAGATATCGAAACTCAAAATTTCGACCCGAAAAAAAAACGAAAGGTACCACTGTCGTTTTTTTTTTTGGGGCGAAAAATTAAGTTTCTCCAATCTTCTCAAAACTCTGGATTATGATAGAGGGCCATGAGACTTAGACCTGAGTGCAAAAATGGAGTCTCTAGACCCTTCCAGAGCTGAGATATCGAAACTCAAAATTTCGACCCGAAAAAAAAAACGAAAGTGGTACCACTGTCGTTTTTTTTTGGGGTCGAAAAATTAAGTTTCTCCAATCTTCTCAAAACTCTGGATTATGATAGAGGGCCATGAGACTTAGACCTGAGTGCAAAAATTGAGGCTCTAGACCCTTCCAGAGCTGAGATATCGAAACTCAAAATTTCGACCCGAAAAAAAAACGACAGTGGTACCACTGTTTTTTTTTTGGGGTCGAAAAATTAAGTTTCTCCAATCTTCTCAAAACTCTGGATTATGATAGAGGGCCATGAGACTTAGACCTGAGTGCAAAAATGGAGGCTCTAGACCCTTCCAGAGCTGAGATATCGAAACTCAAAATTTCGACCCGAAAAAAAAAACGAAAGGGGTACCACTGTCGTTTTTTTTTTGGGTCGAAAAATTAAGTTTCTCCAATCTTCTCAAAACTCTGGATTATGATAGAGGGCCATGAGACTTAGACCTGAGTGCAAAAATGGAGGCTCTAGACCCTTCCAGAGCTGAGATATCGAAACTCAAAATTTCGACCCGAAAAAAAAACGACAGGGGTACCCCTGTCGTTTTTTTTTTGGGTCGAAAAATTAAGTTTCTCCAATCTTCTCAAAACTCTGGATTATGATAGAGGGCCATGAGACTTAGACCTGAGTGCAAAAATGGAGGCTCTAGACCCTTCCAGAGCTGAGATATCGAAACTCAAAATTTCGACCCGAAAAAAAAACGAAAGTGGTACCACTGTCGTTTTTTTTTGGGTCGAAAAATTAAGTTTCTCCAATCTTCTCAAAACTCTGGATTATGATAGAGGGCCATGAGACTTAGACCTGAGTGCAAAAATGAGGCTCTAGACCCTTCCAGAGCTGAGATATCGAAACTCAAAATTTCGACCCGAAAAAAAAACGAAAGTGGTACCACTGTCGTTTTTTTTGGGGTCGAAAAATTAAGTTTCTCCAATCTTCTCAAAACTCTGGATTATGATAGAGGGCCATGAGACTTAGACCTGAGTGCAAAAATTGAGGCTCTAGACCCTTCCAGAGCTGAGATATCGAAACTCAAAATTTCGACCCGAAAAAAAAAACGACAGTGGTACCACTGTCGTTTTTTTTGGGGTCGAAAAATTAAGTTTCTCCAATCTTCTCAAAACTCTGGATTATGATAGAGGGCCATGAGACTTAGACCTGAGTGCAAAAATGGAGTCTCTAGACCCTTCCAGAGCTGAGATATCGAAACTCAAAATTTCGACCCGAAAAAAAAACGAAAGTGGTACCACTGTCGTTTTTTTTTTGGGGTCGAAAAATTAAGTTTCTCCAATCTTCTCAAAACTCTGGATTATGATAGAGGGCCATGAGACTTAGACCTGAGTGCAAAAATGGAGGCTCTAGACCCTTCCAGAGCTGAGATATCGAAACTCAAAATTTCGACCCGAAAAAAAAACGAAAGTGGTACCACTGTCGTTTTTTTTTGGGGCGAAAAATTAAGTTTCTCCAATCTTCTCAAAACTCTGGATTATGATAGAGGGCCATGAGACTTAGACCTGAGTGCAAAAATGGAGGCTCTAGACCCTTCCAGAGCTGAGATATCGAAACTCAAAATTTCGACCCGAAAAAAAAAACGACAGTGGTACCCCTGTCGTTTTTTTTTGGGGTCGAAAAATTAAGTTTCTCCAATCTTCTCAAAACTCTGGATTATGATAGAGGGCCATGAGACTTAGACCTGAGTGCAAAAATGGAGGCTCTAGACCCTTCCAGAGCTGAGATATCGAAACTCAAAATTTCGACCCGAAAAAAAAAACGACAGTGGTACCACTTTCGTTTTTTTTGGGTCGAAAAATTAAGTTTCTCCAATCTTCTCAAAACTCTGGATTATGATAGAGGGCCATGAGACTTAGACCTGAGTGCAAAAATGGAGTCTCTAGACCCTTCCAGAGCTGAGATATCGAAACTCAAAATTTCGACCCGAAAAAAAAACGACAGTGGTACCACTGTCGTTTTTTTTTTGGGGCGAAAAATTAAGTTTCTCCAATCTTCTCAAAACTCTGGATTATGATAGAGGGCCATGAGACTTAGACCTGAGTGCAAAAATGGAGTCTCTAGACCCTTCCAGAGCTGAGATATCGAAACTCAAAATTTCGACCCGAAAAAAAAAACGACAGGGGTACCCCTTTCGTTTTTTTTTTGGGGCGAAAAATTAAGTTTCTCCAATCTTCTCAAAACTCTGGATTATGATAGAGGGCCATGAGACTTAGACCTGAGTGCAAAAATGGAGGCTCTAGACCCTTCCAGAGCTGAGATATCGAAACTCAAAATTTCAACCCGAAAAAAAAAACGAAAGTGGTACCCCTGTCGTTTTTTTTGGGGTCGAAAAATTAAGTTTCTCCAATCTTCTCAAAACTCTGCATTATGATAGAGGGCCATGAGACTTAGACCTGAGTGCAAAAATGGAGGCTCTAGACCCTTCCAGAGCTGAGATATCGAAACTCAAAATTTCGACCCGAAAAAAAAACGACAGTGGTACCCCTGTCGTTTTTTTTTTTGGGTCGAAAAATTAAGTTTCTCCAATCTTCTCAAAACTCTGGATTATGATAGAGGGCCATGAGACTTAGACCTGAGTGCAAAAATGGAGGCTCTAGACCCTTCCAGAGCTGAGATATCGAAACTCAAAATTTCGACCCGAAAAAAAAACGACAGTGGTACCCCTGTCGTTTTTTTTTGGGGGCGAAAAATTAAGTTTCTCCAATCTTCTCAAAACTCTGGATTATGATAGAGGGCCATGAGACTTAGACCTGAGTGCAAAAATGGAGGCTCTAGACCCTTCCAGAGCTGAGATATCGAAACTCAAAATTTCGACCCGAAAAAAAAACGACAGTGTTACCCCTTTCGTTTTTTTTTTGGGCGAAAAATTAAGTTTCTCCAATCTTCTCAAAACTCTGGATTATGATAGAGGGCTGAGACTTTGACCTGAGTGCAAAAATGGAGGCTCTAGACCCTTCCAGAGCTGAGATATCGAAATTCAAAATTTCGACCCGAAAAAAAAAACGACAGTGTTACCCCTTTCGTTTTTTTCATTTTTGGGCGAAAAATTAAGTTTCTCCAATCTTCTCAAAACTCTGGATTATGATAGAGGGCTGTGAGACTTTGACCTGAGTGCAAAAATGGAGGCTCTAGACCCTTCCAGAGCTGAGATATCGAAATTCAAAATTTCGACCCGAAAAAAAAACGACAGTGTTACCCCTTTCGTTTTTTTTCATTTTTGGGCGAAAAATTAAGTTTCTCCAATCTTCTCAAAACTCTGGATTATGATAGAGGGCTGTGAGACTTTGACCTGAGTGCAAAAATGGAGGCTCTAGACCCTTCCAGAGCTGAGATATCAAAATTCAAAATTTCGACCCGAAAAAAAAAACGACAGTGTTACCCCTTTCGTTTTTTTTCATTTTTGGGCGAAAAATTAAGTTTCTCCAATCTTCTCAAAACTCTGGATTATGATAGAGGGCTGTGAGACTTTGACCTGAGTGCAAAAATGGAGGCTCTAGACCCTTCCAGAGCTGAGATATCGAAATTCAAAATTTCGACCCGAAAAAAAAACGACAGTGTTACCCCTTTCGTTTTTTTCATTTTTGGGCGAAAAATTAAGTTTCTCCAATCTTCTCAAAACTCTGGATTATGATAGAGGGCTGTGAGACTTTGACCTGAGTGCAAAAATGGAGGCTCTAGACCCTTCCAGAGCTGAGATATCGAAATTCAAAATTTCGACCCGAAAAAAAAACGACAGTGTTACCCCTTTCGTTTTTTTTCATTTTTGGGCGAAAAATTAAGTTTCTCCAATCTTCTCAAAACTCTGGATTATGATAGAGGGCTGTGAGACTTTGACCTGAGTGCAAAAATGGAGGCTCTAGACCCTTCCAGAGCTGAGATATCAAAATTCAAAATTTCGACCCGAAAAAAAAACGACAGTGTTACCCCTTTCGTTTTTTTTCATTTTTGGGCGAAAAATTAAGTTTCTCCAATCTTCTCAAAACTCTGGATTATGATAGAGGGCTGTGAGACTTTGACCTGAGTGCAAAAATGGAGGCTCTAGACCCTTCCAGAGCTGAGATATCGAAATTCAAAATTTCGACCCGAAAAAAAAACGACAGTGTTACCCCTTTCGTTTTTTTTCATTTTTCGGGCGAAAAATTAAGTTTCTCCAATCTTCTCAAAACTCTGGATTATGATAGAGGGCTGTGAGACTTTGACCTGAGTGCAAAAATGGAGGCTCTAGACCCTTCCAGAGCTGAGATATCGAAATTCAAAATTTCGACCCGAAAAAAAAACGACAGTGTTACCCCTTTCGTTTTTTTTCATTTTTGGGCGAAAAATTAAGTTTCTCCAATCTTCTCAAAACTCTGGATTATGATAGAGGGCTGTGAGACTTTGACCTGAGTGCAAAAATGGAGGCTCTAGACCCTTCCAGAGCTGAGATATCGAAATTCAAAATTTCGACCCGAAAAAAAAAACGACAGTGTTACCCCTTTCGTTTTTTTTCATTTTTGGGCGAAAAATTAAGTTTCTCCAATCTTCTCAAAACTCTGGATTATGATAGAGGGCTGTGAGACTTTGACCTGAGTGCAAAAATGGAGGCTCTAGACCCTTCCAGAGCTGAGATATCAAAATTCAAAATTTCGACCCGAAAAAAAAAACGACAGTGTTACCCCTTTCGTTTTTTTTCATTTTCGGGCGAAAAATTAAGTTTCTCCAATCTTCTCAAAACTCTGGATTATGATAGAGGGCTGTGAGACTTTGACCTGAGTGCAAAAATGGAGGCTCTAGACCCTTCCAGAGCTGAGATATCGAAATTCAAAATTTCGACCCGAAAAAAAAACGACAGTGTTACCCCTTTCGTTTTTTTTCATTTTTGGGCGAAAAATTAAGTTTCTCCAATCTTCTCAAAACTCTGGATTATGATAGAGGGCTGTGAGACTTTGACCTGAGTGCAAAAATGGAGGCTCTAGACCCTTCCAGAGCTGAGATATCGAAATTCAAAATTTCGACCCGAAAAAAAAAACGACAGTGTTACCCCTTTCGTTTTTTTTTCATTTTGGGCGAAAAATTAAGTTTCTCCAATCTTCTCAAAACTCTGGATTATGATAGAGGGCTGTGAGACTTTGACCTGAGTGCAAAAATGGAGGCTCTAGACCCTTCCAGAGCTGAGATATCAAAATTCAAAATTTCGACCCGAAAAAAAAACGACAGTGTTACCCCTTTCGTTTTTTTTCATTTTTGGGCGAAAAATTAAGTTTCTCCAATCTTCTCAAAACTCTGGATTATGATAGAGGGCTGTGAGACTTTGACCTGAGTGCAAAAATGGAGGCTCTAGACCCTTCCAGAGCTGAGATATCAAAATTCAAAATTTCGACCCGAAAAAAAAAACGACAGTGTTACCCCTTTCGTTTTTTTTTCATTTTTGGGCGAAAAATTAAGTTTCTCCAATCTTCTCAAAACTCTGGATTATGATAGAGGGCTGTGAGACTTTGACCTGAGTGCAAAAATGGAGGCTCTAGACCCTTCCAGAGCTGAGATATCAAAATTCAAAATTTCGACCCGAAAAAAAAAACGACAGTGTTACCCCTTTTTTTTTTTTTTCATTTCGGGCGAAAAATTAAGTTTCTCCAATCTTCTCAAAACTCTGGATTATGATAGAGGGCTGTGAGACTTTGACCTGAGTGCAAAAATGGAGGCTCTAGACCCTTCCAGAGCTGAGATATCAAATTCAAATTTTCGACCCGAAAAAAAAACGACAGTGTTACCCCTTTCGTTTTTTTTCATTTTTGGGCGAAAAATTAAGTTTCTCCAATCTTCTCAAAACTCTGGATTATGATAGAGGGCTGTGAGACTTTGACCTGAGTGCAAAAATGGAGGCTCTAGACCCTTCCAGAGCTGAGATATCGAAATTCAAAATTTCGACCCGAAAAAAAAACGACAGTGTTACCCCTTTCGTTTTTTTTCTTTTCGGGCGAAAAATTAAGTTTCTCCAATCTTCTCAAAACTCTGGATTATGATAGAGGGCTGTGAGACTTTGACCTGAGTGCAAAAATGGAGGCTCTAGACCCTTCCAGAGCTGAGATATCGAAATTCAAAATTTCGACCCGAAAAAAAAACGACAGTGTTACCCCTTTCGTTTTTTTATTTTGGGCGAAAAATTAAGTTTCTCCAATCTTCTCAAAACTCTGGATTATGATAGAGGGCTGTGAGACTTTGACCTGAGTGCAAAAATGGAGGCTCTAGACCCTTCCAGAGCTGAGATATCGAAATTCAAAATTTCGACCCGAAAAAAAAAACGACAGTGTTACCCCTTACGTTTTTTCATTTTCGGGCGAAAAATTAAGTTTCTCCAATCTTCTCAAAACTCTGGATTATGATAGAGGGCTGTGAGACTTTGACCTGAGTGCAAAAATGGAGGCTCTAGACCCTTCCAGAGCTGAGATATCGAAACTCAAAATTTCGACCCGAAAAAAAAAACGACAGTGTTACCCCTTACGTTTTTTTTTTTGGCGAAAAATTAAGTTTCTCCAATCTTCTCAAAACTCTGGATTCTGATAGAGGGCCATGAGACTTAAACCTGAGTGCAAATATGGAGGCTCTAGACCCTTCCAGAGCTGAGATATCGAAATTCAAAAATTCGACCCGAAAAAAAAAACGACAGTGTTACCCTTACGGTTTTTTTTTTTTTGGCGAAAAATTAAGTTTCTCCAATCTTCTCAAAACTCTGGATTATGATAGAGGGCCATGAGACTTTGACCTGAGTGCAAAAATGGAGGCTCTAGACCCTTCCAGAGCTGAGATATCAAAACTCAAAAATTCGACCCGAAAAAAAAAAACGACAGTGTTACCCCTTACGTTTTTTTTTTTTGGGCAAAAAATTAAGTTTCTCCAATCTTCTCAAAACTCTGGATTATGATAGGGGCATGAGACTTTGACCTGAGTGCAAAAATGGAGGCTCTAGACCCTTCCAGAGCTGAGATATCGAAACTCAAAAATTCGACCCGAAAAAAAAAAACGACAGTGTTACCCCTTACGTTTTTTTTTTTTTGGGGCGAAAAATTAAGTTTCTCCAATCTTCTCAAAACTCTGGATTATGATAGAGGGCCATGAGACTTTGACCTGAGTGCAAAAATGGAGGCTCTAGACCCTTCCAGAGCTGAGATATCAAATTCAAAATTCGACCCGAAAAAAAAAAAACGACAGTGTTACCCCTTTACATTTTTTTTGGGGGGCGAAAAATTAAGTTTCTCCAATCTTCTCAAAACTCTGGATTATGATAGAGGGCTGTGAGACTTTGACCTGAGTGCAAAAATGGAGGCTCTAGACCCTTCCAGAGCTGAGATATCGAAAGTCAAAATTCGACCCGAAAAAAAAAACGACAGTGTTACCCCTTACGTTTTTTTTTTTTTGGGCAAAAAATTAAGTTTCCCCAATCTTCTCAAAACTCTGGATTCTGATAGAGGGCCATAAGACTTAAACCTGAGTGCAAATATGGAGGCTCTAGACCCTTCCAGAGCTGAGATATCGAAACTCAAAATTCGACCCGAAAAAAAAAACGACAGTGTTACCCCTTACGTTTTTTTTTTTGGGCAAAAAATTAAGTTTCTTCAATCTTCTCAAAACTCTGGATTCTGATAGAGGGCCATGAGACTTAAACCTGAGTGCAAATATGGAGGCTCTAGACCCTTCCAGAGCTGAGATATCAAAAAAATTCGAAACGAAAAAAAAAAAAAACGACAGTGTTACCCCTTACGTTTTTTTTGGGGGGCGAAAAATTAAGTTTCCCAATCTTCTCAAAACTCTGGATTCTGATAGAGGGCCATGAGACTTAAACTGAGTGCAAAAATGGAGGCTCTAGACCCTTCCAGAGCTGAGATATCAAAACTCAAAAATTCGACCCGAAAAAAAAAACGACAGTGTTCCCCTTACGTTTTTTTTTTTTGGGCGAAAAATTAAGTTTCCCCAATTTTCTCAAAACTCTGGATTCTGATAGAGGACCATAAGACTTAAACCTGAGTGCAAATATGGAGGCTCTAGACCCTTCCAGAGCTGAGATATCGAAACTCAAAAATTCGACCCGAAAAAAAAAAACGACAGTGTTACCCCTTACGTTTTTTTTTTTGGGCAAAAAATTAAGTTTCTTCAATCTTCTCAAAACTCTGGATTCTGATAGAGGGCCATGAGACTTAAACCTGAGTGCAAATATGGAGGCTCTAGACCCTTCCAGAGCTGAGATATCGAAAGTCAAAAATTCGAAACGAAAAAAAAAAACGACAGTGTTACCCCTTACGTTTTTTTTGGGGGGGGCGAAAAAATTAAGTTTCCCCAATCTTCTCAAATCTCTGGATTCTGATAGAGGGCCATAAGACTTAAACCTGAGTGCAAAAATGGAGGCTCTAGACCCTTCCAGAGCTGAGATATCAAAACTCAAAAATTCGACCCGAAAAAAAAAACGACAGTGTTACCCCTTACGTTTTTTTTTTTTGGCGAAAATTAAGTTTCCCCAATTTCTCAAAACTCTGGATTCTGATAGAGGGCATGAGACTTAAACCTGAGTGCAAAATGGAGGCTCTAGACCCTTCAGAGCTGAGATATCGAAACTCAAAAATTCGACCCCGAAAAAAAAACGACAGTGTTACCCCTTACGTTTTTTTTTTGTTGGGCGAAAAAAAAGTTTCCCCAATCTTCTCAAACTCTGGATTCTGATAGAAGGCCATGAGACTTAACCTGAGTGCAAATATGAAGGCTCTAGACCCTTCCAGAGCTGAGATATCGAAACTCAAAATTCGACCCGAAAAAAAAAACGACAGTGTTACCCCTTACGTTTTTTTTTTTGGGCGAAAAAAAAGTTTCCCCAATCTTCTCAAACTCTGGATTCTGATAGAGGGCCATGAGACTTAAACCTGAGTGCAAATATGGAGGCTCTAGACCCTTCCAGAGCTGAGATATCGAAACTCAAAAATTCGACCCGGAAAAAAAAACGACAGTGTTACCCCTTATGTTTTTTTTTTTTGGGGCAAAAAATAAGTTTCCCAATCTTCTCAGAACTCTGGATTCTGATAGAGGCCATAAGACTTAAACCTGAGTGCAAAAAATGAGTCTCTAGACCCTTCCCGAGCTGAGATCTGAATCCCACGTAGCACTTATCCCATTATAAAATAGTGGTTCGCGGACGGTTGAATTTCGGGACGGCCCTACATGGGATCTCAATATCTCAGCTCAGGAAGGGTCTAGAGACTCCATTTTTGCACTCAGGTCTAAGTCTCATGGCCCTCTATCAGAATCCAGAGTTTTGAAAAGATTGGAGAAACTCAAAATTTCGCCCCCGAAAAAAAACAAAAGGGGTAACACTGTCGTTTTTTTTCGGGGGGCGAAATTTTGAGTTTTTCTTTCCTATTTTTTCTTTCCTATTATCTTTCCTATTTTCCAGGACAAAATATTCATCAAATTATCGATATAACTGTAATCTTTTAGAGGTCCTACTTAAGTAAAAATTCACCAACTCGCCACATACGATTCAGTCTTTATATTGAAAAACTAAGACATTATTACGAAAAAAATAAAAATGTCTTTTTAAAAAATGTTCTCCTGTTAGAATGAGAACTGTAATGTGACACTGCAGACCAGAGTAATGATGCCGAAAGTTCAGCTTTCACTGCAGGAATAAACAATATTTTAAAGTAAATTAAGATAATGGCATTATTTTTAATTGTAATATTTCACAATATTAGCATTTTTTGTATTTTTGATCAAACAAATGCAGCCTCGATGAGCATAAGAGACTTATGTGTTGGCATAAAAAGCCAACAAATCTCTTTGGCCAAGCATACACAACACACTATAGACTTCCTAAATTCAAAATTAGGCTGCATAGTTTAGATCAGCCTGAACGGGAACACGTCCCGTAAAT
Source organism: Pimephales promelas (assembly GCF_016745375.1). Next base: position 9,824,356 of record NW_024121299.1, on the reverse strand, counting down.
CCTGATGTACTTGGTACATCAAAAGGATGGCGTCTACGCTAATATTAGTTTCTCTGTTTAACCCGAGGGACCCTCTATGGTGGACCTGCGCCTGGACCCATCCCGACTCATCCTGAAGTGCCGGCCTCATCGACACGACAGCCATCGGCACTGATCCTCAACATCTCGTCTCAAACCGGCGTGAATGATTACTTCGACTTACAAACAGATGGAAATGGACAAATTCTCTAATGTTTCGATCCAATTTGTTTTGTTTTGCCTTGGCTTTTGGCTTGCTTAGTTGGGGACATTTAATATTCAACAATATTATTGATCTGTGTTGTATTATTTTCATGTTTTCACTGTGAAGCTGCTTTGATACAATCTGTATTGTTAAAAGCGCTATATAAATAAATGTGACTGGACTTGACTTCTTTCAAAAACATTTAAAAATAGTGTCCAAACTTTTCACTGGCACTGTAAAATGCAAATTTAATATATAGACCACTAAACCCCCTTTTTCAACATTCAACTCTTCCAAGTGATGCACAGACACTGCAGATGTAATGCTGAGAATATTTATTGGTTAACCCTTACAAGCTTTGAAACTCATTAGAACAGATCATAACGACTGACACAACAGTGTGGAGAAATCAGATGTGAATCAGTTATTTTCAACCACTAGCACATTTCCATTGGTCTCATATTTGATGGTGTTCCAGTCAAACACGTTTCCCTTCGGTATATTCTGTTCCTGGTTTAAATGCAAAGCCTTAATCTGACTGCCAGAGAGAACATAATCCCACATGTTCACATCTGTAATTTCGCCAACAAAGCTCTGCCTTGAATTAAAGGAACCCACATATTCATCAGGGTCCAGGCCGAGCAGAACGGTGCCACAGGAAGAACTGACTTATCTTTCTTATAGATCTGGAACGCACTGCGCCGTCCATCCACCCAAAAAGCAGAAAGACCGGTTGCAGAGTCCCAGGTGACGCACAGGTGAGTCTGGAACGTGGAGAGAGGCAGGTTGAAAAATGCTCCTTCATTATTAGACTGAATATAAAAAGAAAAGCGGCCATCTTTCTCTCTCCACACGTTGAGCTCGGCGGTATAAGATATTCGGTAGGAGAACAGAATGATATCCGCCCGACCTGGGGCTCCATCGTCACACGCATGCAGAGAGTAAACGCTGAGAGATTCAGGGGCCTTTCAGGAGTGAGTTTAACAAAGCTTGTCTTGGTTGGAAACAGAAGCACTTACCGCCGAGACCCACTGCAAGACAAAACACAAAATAAACCATATTTTACTATACACACAATCCTACTCATACAAATCCGTAAAACCTAATCGTGTAAAATGCGGTACCTTCAGTCGCCGCTGCCGTCAGAGAAAGCAGACAGAAAAATAAAAGCAACATCTTGCTGCAGGTCTGGAGGAAAAAGTGCAAAAGGAAATCCGTTACTCCATTTAGCAGACACATTCTTCACCGCTTCATTGTTTTTAACACTAAATTACAACAGTTTATTACTACTAAGTGTTTAATCACATAAAAGAGACAAAGACACAAAAGGTTTCAAATACTTACGATGTTCCAACTGGTGTTTTCAGAGAGTAGATCAGATGTTGTCTACAGATGGTCGTGACTAGAAGTGTCGAGTATTTATTACAGATTGGGTTCAGCCAGATTCACGTATGAGCCTTTTTTCTAACCCAGTTGTTCTATGTCCTGTGTGAATGTACTGGCCACATCTGTTGTTCATTAGGAAGGGCCTCTGTGTTTGGATGGTGAAGTCTATTTGTTATCCATTGGATACAGATGCGTATGTGTAATCTAGCCAGAAACTGACCACACATGGACTTACATGAACGTTTTCCTTGGTCTACCCATTGGAGGTCTGTTACTTAATACACCAGTGGTTTTTTTCTTCCTCAGGACGTTCCAAATGGTTGTACTGGCTATGGCCAATGTTTGTGCAATGGCTCTGATGGATTTTCTCTCAGTTTAACAATTGCTTGTTTTTCACCCATAGACAACTCTCTTGGTTACACGTCTAACTATAAATGCAATCTGCACAGGCAAAACCCAAATCTGAAACGCAGACATTCAGTGCTATTTGTAGGAATTGAGGACGAACCAGACACAAATGAATCTTCCAGGCGATTCAATTGAACATAATTCCACACAAAACTCAACATTCAAGACCACCAAAACACCAGTCTAATTTCGGGCCATAAATGGAGTGGGCTCCAGCCAGTTCTAAAGCTTCAAAGAGATGTGCCCAACTAAAGGAGAACGTCGTCAACATTAGATATTTTGGAAAAGACTGATTGTTTCAGAGATGCCACGGCTCAGGACCCACCAAGACAACAGCAGAGGTTGTTTGATCCCAAGACAGACCTCCTCCTCTGAATGACCCCATGGTTGAAATCTCTTAAACCCACTGAGACTGAGACTTTACACTTAAAATCATCCCAAAACAATTATTGACAGACTTCTAATCAAACATTCAAAACTACACCTATCAGCAGTCAGTTCTCAGCATCACACACACACAGGATCCCAGACTACCCTCTCCCCAAGCCAACAACCCTCTCTTCTCCTTCACACCACTAACCGAGGTAGAAGTATCTAAGCTTCTCTCCAGTCATCCTACCACCTGACCTCTTGATCCCATCACATCACATCTGCTCCAAGCAATCTCTCCTACACTTCTTCCAGCTCTCACACACATCATAAACTCATGCCTCCACATTGGCATTTTCCCTCCAGCATTTAAGCAGGCTCGGGTAACTCCACTGCTTAAAAAAAACAACACTGAACACATCTCTCTTAGTAAACTACAGACCTGTCTCAGTCTCTCTCCTACCATTCATTGCTAAAACAATTGGTTACACTTTATTTCGATAGTCACTTTAGACGTTCTACTAATTATAAGTAACTTTTCAACTACGTGTCAACTAACTGTCATTAGAGTATTCGTATATTACAGTAGACTGTTTGGTTATGTCTAGGTGTTAGGCTTTGGGTTAGGAGAATAAGTTTACTTGTCGTCAGTTGAATGTCTGTTGGGGGACCAACAAAATAAAGTGTTAGCAGATATTAAGCTGACAGTCTAATACTCTAATGACAGTTAGTTGACATGTAGTTGAAAAGTTACTTATAGTTAGTAGAATGTCTAAAGTGGACTATCGAAATAAAGTGTTACCATGATTTATTATCAATGTTGGAAACAGTTGTTCTGCTTAATATTTTTTTATCTCTTTTCCAGGATTATTTGATGAATAAAAAGAACAGAATTTATTTAAAATGGAAATGTTGTGTAACATTATACTCTACCGTTCAAAAGTTTGGGGTCAGTCATTTGTCTTTCTTTTAAAGAAATTAATACTTTTATTCAGCAATGATATGTTAAACTGATTTTAAAAAGTGTTAGTAAAGACTTGTATTGTGATAGAAGAATCTATTTTGAATAAATGCTTTTTTTAAATAAATATTTTTAACTTTGTATTCATCATTTAATTCTGAAAAAACAGGTTCCAAAACAATTAATACAATTACTAACCGTTTCCAATATTGATTACTCAGTATCAAATCATCATATAAGAATGATTTCTGAAAGATCATGTGACACTGGACTGGAGTAATGATGCTGAAAATTCAGCTTTGATCACAGGAATAAATTAAATTTGAAAGTATATTAAGATAGCAAATCATTATTTTACATTCTAATAATATTTCACAATATAACTTTTTTATTCTGTATTTTTGATCAAATAAATGCAGCCTTGGTGAGCGTAAGAGACTTCTTTCAAAAACAATAAAATATGGTCCAAACTTTTGAGTGGTACTGTAATATGCTAATTTAATACATAGACCACTAAGACATTCAACATTTCAACTTTCAACATTCAACTCTTCCAAATGATGCACAGACACTGCAGTTGTAATGCTGAGAATATTTATTGGTTAACCCTTACAGCTTCGTCACTCATTAAAACAGATTAACAGATCATAAAGATTGTGTGGAGGAATCAGATCTGAATCACTTATTTTCAACCACTAGCACATTTCCTCTGGTCTCATATTTGATGGTGTTCCAGTCAAACACGTTTCCCTTCGGCACATACGGTTCCTGGTTAGAATAAACCGCCTTAATCTGAATGGCAGAGAGAACATGATCCCACATGTTCACATCTGTAATTTCACCTACTAAACTCTGCTCTGCGTCAAAGGAACCCACATATTTATCAGGGTCCTGGCCGAGCAGAACGGTGCCGCCAGGACGAACTGATTGACCTTTCTTATAGATCTGGAACGCACTGCGCCGTCCATCCACCCAAAAAGCAACAAGACCGGTCGCAGACTCCCAGGTGACGCACAGGTGAGTCTGGAACGTGGAGAGAGGAGGCAGGTGGAAAACCACTCCATTAGTACTAGACTGAATATAAAAAATAAAGCGGCCATTTTTATCTCTCCACACGTTGAGCTCGTCGACGCTGGATGTTCGGTAGGCGAACAGAATGATCTCCCTCTCGCCCTGGAGCTCCGTCGCCACACGCATGCAGAGAGTAAATGCTGAGAGACTCAGGGGCTTTTCAGGAGTGAGTTTAACAAAGCTTGTCTCCGTCTTGGTTGGAAACAGAAGCACTTTACCACCGAGACCCACTGCAAGAGAACACACAAAATTAACCATATTTTACTATACACACAATCCTACTCATACAAATCCGTGAAACCTAATCGTGTAAAATGCGGTACCTTCAGTCGCCGCTGCCGTCAGAGAAAGCAGACAGAAAAATAAAAGCAACATCTTGCTGCAGGTCTGGAGGAAAAAGTGCAAAAGGAAATCCGTTACTCCATTTAGCAGACAAATTCTTCACCGCTTCATTGTTTTTAACACTAAATTACAACAGTTTATTACTACTAAGTGTTTAATCACATAAAAGAGACAAAGACACAAAAGGTTTCAAATACTCACGATGTTCAACAGGTGTTTTCAGAGAGTAGGTCAGATGTTTGTCTTACAGATGATCGTGACTAGAAGTGTCTTGAGTATTTATCTACAGATTGGGTTCAGCCCAGATTCATGCATGACCCTCCCAGTCATCCTTTTTTTTACCCAGTTTAACTTGTAAAAGGGAAGTTGACGTGTCGTGGAGTGATGCATGCAGTTACAGAATACCGTTATGGATTCATTTAATAAGACACTATTGTCACAGTTATGTTCAGTTTGTTAAGTTAATTAACAAAAAACCATCGCACACATGCAGATAATAGGTGCGTAGGAAAAAACGACCAAAAAAAGATCGGTCGACAATCTGCAAACGAGGAAGTCCCGCACACTATCAACACATCCGTTTAAAAAAAAAATTATTAGCAACGTTTCGGTCTCACGACCTTAATCAGTCTCACGACCCTCAGTGCAGAGGTAAAGGGAAGAAGGCCTTCACAGGGAGGGACTAGATCAAGGGGGTAATCCATCGACCGGAAGTAGCAGAACTTCACTTGCGTTAGCATTCCCATTGACTCCCATTCATTTTGGCGTCACTTTAACAGCGAATAACTTTACATCTGAGGCGTTTGAAGACCCCATTTGTCCTTTATTTATTTCTAAAGAAACACGACAAATGTATAAATAGCTCCATTGCCTTGTAGCTTATGTTATGGCCCCGTAGAAGCAGTTTTAGTGAAAGTAGGCTAACGATTGCGTCATACCCACGCGACTCTCTGTCACACCGTAGCGAGATTACCGTATGGACATGAGAAGAAGCTTGCGCGCAATCTGGGAAACGTGGAGGCAAAATGACAAAATGATTAATCAGAAAACCTAGCAAAATTATCTCCTCCTAGCTCATGGACAGCTCCTACTCACACTCTCCGCCTCTGGAGAGTGTTTCAGAAGGGAATGATTCAGATTTCTCATGCCACAGCACTAGAAGACAGATGGGTTGCTCTCGTCACTAGGGGTGTAACGGTACATGTATTCGTATTGAACCGTTTCGGTTTGAGGCTTCCGGTTCGGTACGCATACAAACCGAACGATTGCTTGGACCATTTTTCCTGCCGGCAAAATTCGTGCTGACGCGGCCAACACAACGTTGCGCAACATCAAATGGCAAGCGTAATGAAAGCAGAACGAAACTGCGCTACTCGTTATGTGCTTCACGGATCGTTTATCAGTTCGGACCAGCAACATCTGTGCAGCGCGAGCCGATCTCGATCAAGCAACACTGTTACCACACCGCGCTAAGAGATCCGGTAAAGAAAACATTTGAATTCGCCACTGAGGTAATAACATCGCTGCGAGATCTAGTGAGAAGCATTCACATTTCTCCGTTATTAACCGTCGATCTCTATTAGATCAAACAGCGCTGACGTGGAAACCAGGAGAAACACCAATGTTGTGTCGTGAATGAAATAGTAATACTTTCGTCCACAGACCAGCATTCACCATGGATTTAATATAGTAACACTAACTGGAACCAGTTTGGCTGGAATGGTGAAATGCTTTCAAGTACTTCACACATCTTTTTCCAGCACTTCAAAATTCAAATATTATATAAATAAATATATATTTAAAAGTTATTTTTAATGTGATGACCAAAACATTATTTGTTCATCCTTCAAAGAGGACCCCCATTTACAAACCTGAAAGTTTCAAGATCTAGGAAAACTCACACTTATTTAAAAATATTTTATTCTTTAGGTATTATGCAACTCAAACATACCAAAATTACTAAAAACAAACAAACACTGATTTTGCACTGGCATTGCACTAGTTACTTAAAAAAAAAATGTTTTACATTCCATCACTTACAGTTGAAGAGTACCACTGCTGATTTTGCAGGTTTTCCCACTTACAAAACATGTAAAGTCTGTCATGTTTATGTTCAAGTGTTCAATCATGTAAAAGAGAAAAAGAAACAAAAGGTTCAAGCTGCAAATACTTACGCCGTTCAACAGGTGTTATCTTCTTCTTCATCATCATCTGACTCTTTTAATGGTGATTGGCAAACAACTTTAACAGGTGTTATCCAGGAGAAAACCGACACATCAAAGATTATATCATCATTCTGCTTTTTCTTCTCATGGTTTTAATGGGGGTCGGCAAACAACTTTTTAACAGGTGTTATCCAGGAGAAATTCCAGTTTAAATGACACAAAGTCATCATGCTGCTTCTTGGTTTTAATGGCGGTCAGCAAACAACTTTAACAGGTGTTATCCAGGAGAGGATTCGTTTTAAATGACACATCAAAGATTATGGCCGTTTCTCAAAACCAAGAATGCAAAGAACGGACTTGTGTTCTTGGGAAGAAAGCTCTTGCTAGTTGTTCTTAGGAAGAACGAACTCACGAGGTGACGAGCACACAGAACGCTGCTGACAGTTTGAGACGATGTGTTCTTGTTGGTATTGCGCAATAGTACGCACAGACGCCGTCTGCAGTGCCTAAACATAACAAGAATTACAGCCAGGCTTTATCGCCCAAGCCTAAGGGATTACTCTACATACACTACAGTGTAATGTAAATTCATAACAATAAAGCAACACCTGTTTCATTTTAATTCTACTTCTGTTGTTTGTTTGTGTACATCACTAGCCAACGGCGGAAAAAAACGCTGGTAATATTCAGTAATATTCAGGTAACTTTTGACCTGCCTCTCTGCTTCCCGCTCCTTCTGTGATTGCCGAAATGAATTATGGGATATTTCTGCCGTCAAGTTCACACAAGTTACCAACCGATGCATCCTCGGTAAAATGGGAGTGTCAAGAACACATCCGGGATTTTTAACCGTTCTTGTCTAAATGCAAACTTGTGTATTGGGACAGTACTTGGGCCGCGACTGATGACGTTTTGTACTGAAGTACAGACAAGAAGGCATATTGAGAAACGGCCCATATCACACTTCTTCTTCTTATGGTTTTAATGGCGGCTGGCAAACCAGCTTATTAGGTGCTTTACCGCCACCTACTGAACGGGAGTGTGAATCAAAAGATTTGGCAGAATGTGAGGAAAGAGAGAGAGAAAAATTTGGAAATAATAATAAATTTATAATTAGCAATAACCTTTATACTCGCTCCATCAGACCGGTTTCTTTCAAAAATGTCATTAAAGAAGTAGTTCACTTTAAAAAAAACTTTTGCTGATAATTTACTCACCCCAATGTATTCCAAGATGTCCATGTCTCTCTTTCCTCAGTTGAAAACAAATGAAGGTTTTTGATGAAAACATTCCAGGATTTTCTCCATATAATGGACTTCAATGGGGTCCAAATGAGAGTTTCAGTGCAGCTTCAAAGGGCTTTAAACGACACCAATTTCTCTTCTGAAACTAGAGGAGACAAATGTCTCCCAGCAAACAAAATATTGTCTACCAGCATTTGTTTCAAGGAGAGCAAATGGAGACGACTTCTTTTTTTCTAACAATGTAAATCTCATATTTTAGATTCTTCTCCTGGACAGCAATAAGATAGATTTGATTTGTGATTTTTCTGTCCTATAGCATCAGAGATGAAGCTAAATGTCACTTTACGGACATCAGAAGAAAGAGTGTGCGAGCTGAGAGTGAAGCGGGGAAAGGAAACAGAGGATTCAGTGTTAAAGGGATGAAAGAGGGATTGAGCCTCGCAGGGTCTGTGTTGAGCGTTTGTCTCTCAATGGGAGAGATGCTGGAAACAACATGACGCTGGAAGTTGCTGTCGGGTACCGAAAACAGACCAGGTACGAGAAATCACTTTATTCTTTTCTTTCATCTACTTCTACTACACTTGATATTGGTTTCGTTATGTAGTTTGTGGTTTTGTTGTGCTTGTATTCTTCTTATCAACCACTGTACTAAACACTGTTAATGAAAATGCAGTCTTATTTATTACAGTACACCCATCTTTATGGCTTTATTCTGACAGGCAACAGAAATCAGATTTCTTGGCATATGTGATAGTTTTTAAAAAAATCTGAACAGCTAAAAAAATTAAATAAATAATGTTGATAATTGATTTTAAAAAAAAATTCAAAAGGTTTTTAATACATTCGTTTTTGGTCAGCGTCTTTTTAATTCATCAGGGACGCATTAAAATGATCTAAAAGTGACCATAAAACGTTTATAATGTTACAAATGATTACTTTTTTCAAATTAATTCTGCTATTTTGGACTTTGTATTTATCAAATAATCCTGAAAATAAATGCATCACTGTTTCAACAAAAATATGAAGTATTTCAGCATTGAGTTTTCAACATTGATAATAATAATAAAAAAAGTTTCTTAATCTTATTTACAATCACAACATGACCACCCGCAATTTATCCAGACATGGCACACTGACAGTGGTTTTCCACATACATTAACTATATTAAATTAAAAAAAAAATCTGGTTGACTGTTTTGGTGCAATTAATGCCAATAAGTTCATTAAACATCATCAAGACAAGTTGGGGGTCATCCTAAGGATGAGAGGTTATGAACGATGATTCTCTTTCAGAAATGTAAATTGTTCTTTTGAACAAAGTTAATAAAAAGATTTTTAAACGAATGTTTTTGGTAATATCTTTATTCTTAAGATAGAAAATAAGGGGGATGAAAAAAAATGGTAGTTAGGATGAAATGATATAATGTCCAATAATAATAATAATAATCTTTACCACAAAACTTTCTGAAGAACTCTTATCGTCACGGTTCACTCAAGCTAAAATGTTGTGATCATCCTGTCTAGACCAGCCGTGAGTGAAAGTTGCTCAATAAGCGACTGTTGTTTCGTTCATGAGGCCTCTAACAGTTCAGGCTTTGTTTTGCACAGACTCTATTTGTATGTGTGCTGCACAACAGACATTATGCAAACATTTCTCAGACACACACACTCCTACACCTCGAATACTCGGTGTCCACGTCCACATTCTTGCATTATTACTTGACTGTACAAATATTTAAAAATAAAAATGCTACAAAAGCACCTACAAAGCAACACACTCACAACAACTTAAAACACCACAGAAACTGCATAACACTGACAACTAGAGCTGCATGCATCTGGATACACTGAGAATCAAAAAAAAAATTTGTTTTAATATTAACTGAAAATTCTGAGTAAACAACCAAACAATATAATGTAATTAACAACAGGTTCTGACAAAACGTCTATTTGAAATGTTTAATTTACCTAAATTATTAAAAAAAAAACTTAAATTAACGATTAAATGGCTCACTCATAAATACTTAATTTGTTTCATTACTGGATAAATTAGCATTTTGGAACAAATCTCTAAAAATTAATGATTCAAAGCCAAATAAATGTTTTAAAAAGACACGTCGCCCTCTGTGATCTAATCAAAATAATTGTTATTTGAAGCACCAATTTACTTTCAAAAAGTGATTTGCTTTATTTCAGACTGATCTCATGAAGTAGCGTGTGTATGACACGCCAATTCGTATTTCCATTTTTGGCGTGCTATCAAGACGCATAATCGCTTTTCAGCGTGTTTATGAATGCCGTTGACTTAACGTTATTACTGTATATATAAATATATGACTCACCTCAACCCCGTCCCTAAACCTAACCGTCACTGGGGTTAATAACATTTATGACTGTTCCCTTACCATCCTAGGAAAAAAAAAAGATCGCTCCCCAGATGTAGATGTACATTTTGCTTCTTTTCGCGTGGACATTTGACGGCGTGTACAGACACGCGGAATCACTCGGACGTTAATGGCGTAGACATACACGCATAGCTCAAAATGCGTACTTGACTCGAAAATGGCGTGTATGTTTACGCAAAAGTCATGATGTCATGTTGTTTATTTTGAACGCTACCACAGACGTCAGGGCTTTTATCTGAGCTATAAACTTTTATCCGAGTTCTTCTATGATAATATGAATATTTGGAACACAGAATTAATGTTACTGTGATGTTGAAGCCGTTTCATGCAAGACCTAAACATAACTGCTTTCTCTGGATCAGCGGCAGCGCAAACCTGAATGTTTAATAGACACAGGGAAATCATCATTTAGGAATGAGATTGTGTGGCTGTTGGAATCAAGATTGCATTTTTATAGCATTTTTAAGAACACTGCTTATAGAAACACACTCACAACACACCCAGAACACCACAGCAACCGCTTACAGCAACACACCCAGAACACCCCAGCAACTGTTATATTGACTGTTCTTGTAGATCAGCTGCACTGAGCAGAAACAACTGTGATCATTCATTCTCCTAACTCTACTCTCTCTTTCACGTACTCTGTGACCCGTCCAGTGGTCAGTCAGGGCAAATCAGCTGTTATGTGTCACTCTAAGTTAAGGGTCGCCAGCACCCAGAATAGCATGAACGCCATGAAGACAGACTACTGCAAGACTTCTTGAGCTGTTCTATAAAGTTTGTAAGGATATCAGTCATATCTGGAGCGCTTTACTGGCTGAAATCCTTGAGCTGGGTTAGTACCTCATCTGTGCAGGTGAAACTTGTGCATGCAGTGAGCTTCTGAACTAACACATGTTGTGTTGTGACCTACCTGTGATTACTTTGTTTTTGAATGTGAATGTACTTTTCTATTAGTGGTGTTTGCCAAGTCGAACACTATATTACTATTTCTTATACTTATGGTTAGGGGCTTGTTGAAGTCACTAACCCCAAGCACTGAAGTGTGTGTAAGTTGTCCTGCAGCGCTTGTGCTTCATACATAAATAATTTCTCAAATTGTGTGTGGCTTTCGATTTTCACTTGCAAGCAAGATTATTCGGAGACTTAGGGGTAAAGTCTTTTGAATTACCATAGCAACACACCCACAAACTCTCAAAAAACACCCCTGTAACTGGATAGTTAACAACCACTCAAAATACCCCTAGCAACTGCTTAGCAACACACTAACAGCTACTCAGAACACCACTAGCAACTGCTTGGCAACACACTAGTAATAAGCACTCACAACACCCCAGCAACTGCATAGCAACACACTAACGACCACTCAAAACAACTATAGCAACTGCTTAGCAACACACTTGTAATAAGCACTCACAACACCCCAGCAACTGCTTAGCAACACACTAACACCCAGATAGCAAACTGACATTGAATCAACGTGGAAATATGACATCGAAACAACGTTGATCTGACATTGTTTTGCTCATCGAATTAACGTTGAACCAACGTCAGACGCGTCATTCTTTCAAAACTAACGGAAAATCAACTTGAAATCAACGCGTTGTTTCAACGTTATGAAAGCAAACCAATTTTCGATTTTCATTTAGCTTTGAAGAATGCCGCGTCTGACGTTGGTTCAACGTTAATTCGATGAGCAAAATCAACGTTGTTTCAATGTCATGAGAGACGTCGTTTCCACGTTGATTCAATGTCAGTTTGCTATCTGGGTAACAACCACTCAAAACAACTATAGCAACTGCTTAGAAACACATTTGTAATAAGCACTCACAAAACCTCAGCAACTGCATAGCAACACACTAACGACCACTCAAAACGTCCCAGAACACCTCTGCAACTGCATAGCAACACTCATAATCATGTAGAACATTCTAGTAACAACACCCAGAACAACCCAGCAACTGCATACCATAGGAACACTCACAATCACACATAACAACAGCATAGCAACCCAGTTAAAACATTAGGAAGACCCTAGCATTGAGTATTGCACAGGAAAGCACCACTCACATGTTCTTCAAATGTAAAAATCTAGTTTGCATCAGTACAATAGTTCTGTTATTCTGATAAATGAGTTAAGAATGTCAGTGGGCATAAAAGGAATGACGTGAAGAAGAAAAATGGACTGGACTTTCCCAACACTATACAGCAATAGTTTTCAGAGTTACTAGAGAGGAAAGAGGTCAGTATGGATGAGGTCTATGTACACAATAACAGCAAGAGAATAAATGAGAGCAAGATTGTGATAAGATATGTTTCACAAAACTCGGCAACTATTAGAGTGCGATGAAACAAGGCGAATGATTAAAGAGGTCATGAACTGGCTTTTTAAATGTTATTACATTGTTGTCTAAGGTCAACTTATGACGTTCGCTTGGTTTTTGCATTCAAAAACATTAAAATGAATAAATATGATGTGAAAACAGGCCATTTGAAACCAAAACTGTGTTTGAACAGCAAAGTCCGCTAACCTGAACATGTTGACGTTTATTGATGATTCATTGGATGTCCATCTCGATTGTCTCTTTAGGATGGAGGATCAGGACAGAGTCAGTCAGGCCTCCAGCAGCGCCACAGTGTCCTTTCTGCCAATCAGAGACAAGGTAAATCACATATTTTTACACAAACACAGGTAAAATGTTTCAACCCCAATGACACAGTTGGTGTGATTATATATGTGCAGTGTCACAACAAAGTGCAGACGTTTGGAAAGAGATGTCAAGCGGCAAAAAGAGACGCCAACTGCCCTGTGGTGATCAGAGGATGGCTGTACAAGAGGGTAACGTTAGTGCACAATACTGCAAGATCTCTGAGAAATACTTTACAAATGTCTTACTTTAAAGCTGCAGTCCGTAACTTTTGGCGCTCTGGCCTGTTACTGCATGCTTCTTGCGGAGGAACATTGTAGCCGGACCTACTTCTCTCGGGTCATGTCTATGACGAGTCACGCAGGAACTGGGCTCTATAAATTAGTCCGAATATAAACACTTATTATCGATGTATCGTAGTGTTGCGGGTTAAGACAAAAACCTGGTTTGGAAAATGCATTCATGATGCACTTGCTCATTATATTAAATATTGTACATTTTGAACACAAAAATGTTACATGCATACATGTAGGCTAATATTTGTTTTTACATTGATTTCATACATGCAGTATGACAAATATTTATATTTTTTTTTACATTTTTCAGCAAAAACTTTGATATAATGACCCTGATATATCTATCTTGCCCCTAGAATACATTTTACTGTAAATGTAACATTGTTTTCATTAACATCTTTCAAATTTTGTAGCCAGTGGTGTTATTGTAAACTAAAAAGTTTGGTGATTTATTTGGGAATTGAAATAAAGCTGAAATAAAATAAAATATCAGATGGAAAACTTGCAACTCAAAATAAATTAGAAATAAGTTAAAGTATAAAAACTAAAACTGAAATAAATTAAATCTTTTTAGATTTTTTAAAGCATTAAAAGATCAAATTATCTGATATTTTTAAAGATTTTCTGACTGTCTGCAGTCTGCATTTTTATGTTATACCACCAACACATTTTTTACTTTAAGGCCCACAAAGTACATAAAACACAGATTCATAAATTCAAAAAAACATGGTCTTAGAAGTGTAACGGCATTTTAAATACATCAAGGTTGCGTATTGATCAGAGATGCGTGTGTGTGATCATAAATATCTCTTTCTGTAGGATAGCAGTGGACTGAAATTATGGAAAAGAAGATGGTTTGTCCTCTCTAATTTCTGCCTGTATTATTATAAAGGTAAAAACCATGTTATTGCTTATAAACGATCTAAGTAAATGCATTAATTTTCCATTTCAAAAACACTTATCCCCTGAAATAACTTCCTCCAGACAGCCGTGAGGAGTCTGTTCTGGGCAGTATTCCTCTTCCCAGCTACAGGATCCTGTACTGCTCACCTAGAGAGTGCAGGAACCGCAAGTATGCATTCAAGGTGAGAGTGAACGTCCCCTTAAACCTAACAGTACAGTTTCATACCATATATTCTCACTGTAAACATGTGCTTTAGGTGGTTCATCAGGGGATGCGGCCGTACATCATGAGCGCTGAGACCCAGGAGGACATGCTGGGCTGGGTCAGGGCTCTCAGCCAATCAGCAAGCATGGAGGCTGATGACATGATCAACAGGTGAACCTCAAACTTCATTTCAATCCATTTTTATGGATTCTATAATCGTTTTTCTTGTTCTTTAGACGCTGTGCAAGTTTTCAGGACTTCACTCAGATGGGAGATAACGCTGAAACAATGGAGCTCCAACACATGACCCCGTTTCCAGAAAGAAACGCCCAGACCCCAACAAAACTGACCAGGGTGCAGACAGAGCCGTCTCTACTAGATCACGAGATGACGGGGATAAAAATGAAGACGCCAGAACTGAGAGGAAGACATGGGAGCAGACCAAGGTAAATGATCGGAGATGCTTCACAATTAAACTGTATGAACGACCTTTGAAGGGTCTTGAGGACTTCTACTTGTTATAAAGGGACCACAACTTACACTTTTCTTGCATTTTTAAAGTTAGTTAAAATCCATCAAGGTTTCTTGTGACATAACAGTCGTAATTTTGTTTTAAATTACTTGTTCTACCTCAGGCTGTTTTTGCTAATGTACTCTAAAATATGAGTCTGTTTTCATGGGCTGTGAACAGCAGGGGAAAACAATGCAAAATACAATTCATAAAAAGCAACCAGGCTTATTGAATTTTATTGGGTCTATGCACTTCATGGTAATTCATTTTAATCCATTTTTGGGTTGGTTGGTTGGTATTGTGTTGGTCCAATGTAAAATCTGGGCCATTAAGCAAAACCAGTTGAGAACCACTAATCTAAATCTGTAAAGATGTGGGATGAGTGGACATGATTTATTATCTCCCATTCTTCAATAACAGCCTCTTTGCAATCCCAGCAATACATTGTGACAGATTTTCAGAACAATCCATGCAGAAATGCCACTTACATTGCTAAGATCAGCTCTCTTTTTCTCTCCATCAGCACGGCTGAAGCGACTGAGCAATCTCCAAGTTTGGTGAATGCAGATGATGAACATCTTTCCTTCCACCATCCGAAAGCAGCCTTCAAGCATCCTCCATTTCCCAGAGATCAGTATGGGTCGCCATGTCACGGTACCATGGGCAGAGCGGACGTTTGGCCCTTTGAAACCTGCTCAAGCGCCCCCCTCTCACCATACATCTACACAGAGAGAGGACGTGTGCCCGATCAGGTGAAAATAAAGAATATACGCTAATGTGCCAATACGGTCATATTCAAAATACACACTTTCTTTAACTGTCTGTCTGGGTTTCAGCCTTTTCAGCCTGAGTTTCCATGTTCTGTGTGCTACTCTTCCAACTACCACACGGCCGAACACATGGACATGTGCAAGGTGAAGTTTCCATGCAACAGAGCATATACCGTTCATATCGGGTCTTTTAAACAATTCAATTAATACATTAAATTTCAATGCACCAGTTCAAAAGAACAATTCTTTAACATTATCACATGGTCTCTGACATCACTGTGTGGCATTTTGCATGCTGTAAAATATTATATTAATGCAAAAATGAAAATGAGCTATTTAAAAATTTTGTAATAAACGTTTTCTCAGGTATGTTGTTTTTAAAGATTTATGCTGTTTGACAATTTAAGTCAATTACTTTTCAGATTTCATATCTATTACAAGCTGGTAGATGTTAAGCATCTTCAAAATAAAAATGTACGTAGCGTGCAAAAAAAAAAAAAATCATCTACTTTTGAATGGCTGTCACTGGAGAGAAAAAATGATATTGCATATTGATGATCTAATAATGACTAATCAGATTTAATTTTATTTTAATCCAGGCAGGGAAACCAGACATCCAAACGGGGAGAGAAGTTCAGCCAATCATAGGTCTGGAAAACGATACAGATG
This sequence comes from Pimephales promelas, assembly GCF_016745375.1. The sequence goes on along the minus strand of NW_024121299.1, from coordinate 9,807,778 downwards.
TGAGTGCACTGTAGCCCACGTGTGTGTGTGTGTGTGTGATTTTGATATTTTCTTTGGAAGAAAACTAGGCATAATTAAAAAAAAAAAAATGTAATAATGTAATTGAAAAAAAAAAAAAATTAAGTAGTTTTTGTTGAGTTGTTACTAAATTTGAATTAAAACGAAATGTTCCAGCAAGCATAATCATGACAGATCATTGTTTACATCATTGTATTACATTAGTTTGTTTTTTGTAGCTAGTGTTCTGAAATGTACCCTTGGTGACAATTTATTTAGTATTTATTGACTTGAAAACTGCTATTGTAGTATCAGTATATAGTTGCAATGCAATCGGATCACGGTTATGTTTGCAACATCAAGTATTCCTAAGAGTTTCACATATTAAAGCAACACTAAGTAAGATTGTTTACCTTAAAATAATGTTTCCAAAATGGTTTCAGTGGTTCATTAAGTCGTAACAGGGTGAAAGGCACTTCTGGATTCGCTTTGTGGTCCTATATCTGCTATAACCACGCTATGTAAGATTGCCAGATCGGGTCGCATTTAAAAACATAAGAAAACTACAAATTTGACTTGCTTTACGTGCAGCGTTACAATAATCATTATTTTGTTTTTCTTAGTTTCTGATGTTGCAATACATCATACTTTCATGAAATTGTGCAACATACTCTACCTTGTCTGTGGACCTTAGCATTCATTCCAACAGCCCGCGTGTGTTCGACAGTCGGCTGCGCTAGGATACATAATTTACGACAGCGCTAATGGACAATTCCACTTCCAACCAGTAGGGTGACCGCAGAGGGAAAGTTACCTGGTGTTGCTTTAAGAAAATATTCGAGATCTTCTTAAGAAATGCACTCACTCAGGAACATTCTTACAAACCTCTTCACTGTGGATCTGACCCGTTGAGCTCCTGTCCCTCAGGTGGTCCTCACTCGTCTGTGTGGATGTGATAAACTGCTGCAGGCCGTCTCTATGCAGCTGGCTCAGTTACAGGCAGATAAGGTCTGTCACACAAACAGATCACACACACTCATAATGCATGCTTTAAACATTACACAAATATTCCTGCCTGCTCTGTCCCTTTCTTTAGAAGAGCATTGAGTACGCTCTAGAAATCAAATGGTTGGTGAGGGAAGATGGACTACCTGGAGAGCAGCAGGAAGTATCCCAGAAGGCTTTGCTTCAGGAGGAGCTGGTTACACTCAGAGCCAGAATATGTGATTTGTCATTGGTACAGTATTGATTGTGTGTGTGTGCGCTATGCTTGCACATTTACTGTTTCAGAGTGATCTTACAGCATCTCGGTTCACAGTAAATGTCTCTACTCTGAGTTTCAGTAGATTTATTATGCATTTGTGAGTACAAAATGTACCAGCCATCTTCATTTATTTGTAATGAGAAGCACTTATCAACAAAAGAGTATCTTTAAGGGCTCTCAGGGGGTTTCAGTCAAAATAGGGCAATGGTTGAACGTTTTAAAATCAAGAAATTAAGACAGCCATTAAATATTAGTAGTACTGTAATTTTACAATTTTAATGTATTGTACAATATAATGTAATACATAACATTTATATATTTTTACGGGGAAATGTTACAAAATGTAAAAAGTTTTTATTTAGTAATAATGAGCATTATTATTTTATAGCCATATTGATATATAATTATGCATCCCTAAAAACAAGCAAACAAACCAAGACATTTTTTAATCACTTTTTAAAATCACAATTGCAATTTCTATAAGAAAAATCGCAATTTGATTTTTCCGCAAATTGTCCAGCTTTGTGTGTAAATTAAATACTAGTATAAAAAAAAGATTTTGCTGTGTTTGTGACAGTAGTAGATCAGATTAATGCATTAATAATATATAATGAAGCGACACCTCTCTTCCTCAGGAAATGGATAGTTTGTGGAGTGATTATGAACGGATGGAGAGCGAGCTGTCGGTTTTCCATTCTCATCTCCAACACATCCTCCACTTCGGGACAACGCAGGTAATGCCACGTTTATTAACGTTTTGGCATATAGAAACACCTATACTGTAACTATACCTTAGCATAATGTTTAAAGATCTTGGAAGCGACTTTAGACCGCTAAATGACTACATACAAATTTCTGAATGGTTAAAAAACGTCTAAATCCAAATAACCCCAGGAGCAGATTCAGGCGCAGAGGCAGCTCTGGATGATGGAGGATATCTTGTGTGGTTTAAGGGTGAACAAGAACCGCTTTATGGCCTTACTGGGTCTCCAGACACAGGGGGGTGAGTAAATGTGTCCGTCTGTGTCAATGTTCATTCATTTAAGCACGTATATGTAAATCGTTTTCTTTTTCTATCCTTCAGTTCCCCAGCCAAAATCTGTTCCCTATTTTGAGGGCGAGTTAGGAGTCCCCAACATGGTAATGAGACTTTTAGCCATTTTGTGCAATGTATATAAGCACATATTTTGAAAAATACAGCAGAAAACAGAACATTTACAAACAGCAGAACAATAAATCAGAAGTTATGGCGCTATATGGCCACAAGGGGGAGCTTGGGCTTCATGAAAAATCAGAGCAAAATACTTTTTAGGTTTTATAAATTTTAAAATGAATGTCAACTGTAGAAAATAAAGGGCCTGTATAACACTCTCACTGCTGGGTTGTGTCAGGAAGGGCATCCGACGTAAAACCTGTGCCAAATCATGTGTGTGAGAAGCGATTGAGAAGTAATGTGCTAAAGTGCTATACAAATACATTTACACTGTACTGCATTGAAAATGTTTCTGTATAAGTTTTTACATCAAAATTATTCTATTAGCGGATAGGAAAAACAACTGTCAACTTCATCGCAAATAGTTTCTAAATAATATTTTACTCATTTGATTTCATTCAACGATGACATAAAAATATATCTAATTTTGAAAACCATTATATATTTATAAAGAAAGTGTCTCTCACATTGGGATCATCATATTTAGGCAATAAAAAGTTTGATTTACGAGATGTACAGTTGGCTAGACAGTTTAAACCTGATATTTTTCTCTTTCTCTGATGTAAAAGGAGTGTGTGACTGAAACGGAGCAGCAGGACTTCATGAAGATTCACCAGAGTTATAAGAGATGGACCCAAGAGAGCCCTGCCAATGACAGCAAGACGAGTGTTGAACAGGACGTCCCACCCGAGCCGCTGCGCCTGACCCGCGTCGTGACGTCTAGCCTCCCGACGTCGCTCATCGCAGAGCGCATTTATGTGGACGACCCCTATCCCGAGCAAATCCCCCTGCAGTCGGGACTGAGGAACAGCCAGAGGAAACCCAGCAGAACGACGCATGAGACGGCCGACAAGAGCAGACACTTACACTGGGCTGACGGACCGCAAGAGATGATGCAGAAGAAACCGCCTCAAAGTCCCAGAGAGAAGGCACTGGCTGATAGAAAGGTCTGGACACACCATCAACAGGAGGTGACATTATCTAATTCATTTCACATTTCATTACCGTTCACTTTTCCAACAAATTTTTCCTGTTGCGTTGAGAATGAGATCACAGTCTATGGTTGAGATACCTCATTTAGGATTTTAGGGAAAATATTTAATTAATAGTTCAGACATTCTATAATCTTATTTTCAATGTATTTATGATAGTAATTTTTAATCATGATAATGTTTTTCTTTATAAGTAATATTATACACTACTGTTCAAAAGTTTAGAATTGAATACTTTTATTTAGCTTAGACACATTAAACTGATCAAAAGTCACAGTAAAGACTTTTATAATGTTACAAAATGTTTCAATTTCAAATAAATGCTGTTCTTTTGAACTTTATATTCATCAAATAACCCTAAATAACGTATTATGATTTCCAAAAATAAGCAGCACAACTGTTTTAAACATTGATAATAATTAGGGCTGTGCAAAGATTAATTGCAATTAATCGCATCCAAAATAAAAGTTTGTGTTTACATAATATGTGTGTGCTGTGTATAATTTAAATACAAATGCATGCATATATAATTAAGAATTATTTGCGTGTAAATACTGATCATAATCTATATTATATATAAATATAAATATTTTATATATGAATAACACATTTTTCTTATATATACATGCATGTGTGTGTATTTATATGTACAAAATAACTATACACAGCACACACAAATATATCATGTAAACACAAACTTTTATTTTGGATGCGTTTAATCGCAATTAATCTTTCCACAGCCCTAATAATAAAGTTTCTTGAGCAGCAAATCCTCATATTAGAGTGATTTCTGAAGGATCATGTGACACTGAAGACTGGAGTAATGATGCAAAAAATTCAGTCTTAATCGCAGGAATAAATTACATTTTAAAATATGTCATTAAACTGTTGCTGGATTGATCGCCATGATGAAAGAGCCATTGACATCGTCAGGGTCAGGTGGTAGAAATAACCCACAGCCTGCTGGGAAACTAATGCCTGAGTACAATCATAATACATACGGATGATTATATGCATGTGTGCATGAATGCATGTTACAGCTCGAGCCTGAAGCCTTGTGCCTTACAAACTCTGAGTCTGACTGCGACGCTGCCATGAGCTCTCAGAAACGCCACACTAAACTCAGACGAACGGATAAAAGAGACAGAAGTACGAGGTATGGATATTTACACCATCTACACCCATGAACAATTCTGCCAGAATATTGACTGCATTTAAAGATATATTTGCATGGATCCAAATACATGCTTTGCTTCCACTATGCATGGTTTCAGAATTGCACTTAATGTTTATTTTCTCTGAGCACGCATTAGGTTGCACAGGTCTTCCTTACATCTCTAGCTTTACACCATGTTTAATTCAGTCTGAGTTTTGTTTTAAATTAGCCGAACAGCTTTTCTTTCTACTCTTAAACATTAAGTCTGACACTATATTCTTCTGAAAAATATTCCTCTCCATCGCTCTGTCTCTTTTTCTTTTACTTTCAGTGCAGCCAGAGAGCGCTTCATAGACGACATTCATCCCTTGAAACTTATTACAGCCAGTGAAAAGGAGACAGATGTCCAGAAACACACACCAGGTTACATGAAGCATTTGTTTTGCATTTACTCTACATACAACCATGCACATGCATGCTCATACTGTAAAATATTTTGATAGAATTTAAGAAATATTAGTGTTATTAAACCACAAAACTCTAATACACATGCATATTAGCCTCATGCAGTAGCACAATCACAATTTCTAAATTATACAATCATCTCATTTTCATCTTTTTTCCAGATTGTGCTGTTGTACACTTGAGCAACTGCTACAACAGTGATAGACACAAATTTAAAAGCCACAACAGAGAGTCGGCCAACCCAATAACGCCACAATGTGATGACACAAATGTGCACAGTGAAATCAAGAACAAAACAGCTCAACAATCATCTTGCAATGATATCATTGTCATAGAAAGTCACTCCATCAATCATATTTCAACTCTTACAGTGTTTAAGGGACATCAGGGAAACAATCAAACACACAAACCTCAGAAAAAGAACAGAAATTCTGACAGACAAAAGTTGTCGGTCTCCGCTAATGTGAAATCTGAGGGTTTTCTGTCAAATAACCGACGGTGTGAGTTAGTCCCGGTCTATGTTCACGAAGCAAAGCCTCAAGCATCCCTTTCTTCAGTGGAAAATCAACAACAAAATCAAGGAACCAATCAAACGCCTGATAAACCAGTGGGAGGAGATAGTGGGCGGAGCCAAAGTCCCACAACATTCGAAATGGCATCTATTAGCCAAACAAATGGAAAAAGCTGCACTGACCTTAAAGAAATGCCCGATCAACCACCAGACGCTCAACCAATCACAACATCTGACAATCAATTGACATCCAACTCTGACCAATCCAAACCAGAGCCGTGCATTTATGAGGAAATCCAGTTTAGCTCGCCCAGATCGGGAGATGCTGATGAGAATCAGAGGGATCAAACCAGTGGAGACGAATCACGACCATCAAACCTCACCGTGAATGAGTCTGGACTGTCTCACACTGAGGTCAATGGGGAGTACAGTACAAGAACAAGTCGAACAGGAAGTGATGTCACGTGCAGGAGAGGGAAAGAGCAGAAGGTTTACAGCTCTGTCATGAAGAGCTCAGTAATAAATCATCTCATCCAGGACTGCAGGCCGCGGATAACCGTAGTCAGCACCAGCCTGTAGATACGAGTGTTTTCATGCGGATGAAGAAAGTGTGAGGAAAGAGGCGGTCAGACACAAAAGAGTAGGAATGTCTGAAGTGGAAAGATTAGATGATACGGGGATGATACGATAAAATAATTGGATAGGAAATAGGATAGGAATCTGAAAAACAGCTTCAATCCTTCATGAAATATAATCATATCATGCTGATCTGTGTGTGCCAATGCACTAAGAAAGTGTCCTGTCTGATTAGCGATGCAGAAAACTTAATTGCAAGTACAACACATGAACTGATTAAACATGTGGTCATTTATGAGTCATTTAGCAACTATGAATTTGTTCTTTTTATATGTACATGCACATTAGATCTCCTGATTATAATACATCTGAATGCATACAACTCCTGAGGATTTTAACTGACCGGGAAATATTACTTACATTTCTACTCTAGTATTAATCAGTTATCAACTTTGTGATTTGTGAGACCAATTAAAGTCTTAATTAATATAGTGAGTAAACACATCTGTGGCTTATTAATTCAGCTTTCTGTGGTTTCTTCAAGTAGGACGTGTTTCTGGATCAACATCCTCGTTTGTATTAGATCTTTGCGATAAACAGTTGATTTTAGGGTTAGGGTTATGACAAAAACATTTGTGTGGCTTCTTATTGAAAGCCCATTTCTGCCACAAAATAAATGTGATGTCATAATTTTGACTTTTTGTGTTTTAATTTCGACTTAGTATGTCATTGAAAGTCATAATTACAACTTCAATTTCGACTTTTTATGTCATAATTTCGATTTAGTAGGCTGTGTATATCATTATGTGGCAGGTTTCCATAGTTTCTTCTAGTTAAAGGTTGAGACTGTTTGTCTGACAGGATTTTTGGTCCAGAAGCAAATAAAAGATGTTGATTCAGGAACATGTCCTGCTTGACAAAAATCATAGACATCATGCCTAATGAACATATTAGAAGTTTATTTGATTTTAATGAAAAACTTTGTACTTCCATTGCAGTGTTATATGAGGCTATTTTTGTTTTTATCGAATTAAACCATCTCATGTTTGAACCGACAAAACAATGTTGCTGCTTCCTACCACGCATTTTATTTATTTCATTTTTGGTTTTATTTAATTTAATTTAACAACAGTAAACCTGACAGCCACTAAGTTGATAATTCTGACTAAAACTGATCTCAACATAACCGAGTGAGCAGTTTCTGTCAGCATTTACTCACCCTCATGTTGCTCCAAACCAGTAGGCCTATGGTTTATTTTCTTCCGTGGAGAAACACGAGATTTGTTCTTTAATTGGCAGAATGTCCGAACTGCACCTTTTCCATGCAACGTGATCAGTGACGAAACTATCAAAACTAAATAGAGTATCAAGATAGAAAAAAAAGTTGAAAAAATATCATCATCATCATAACATTCAACACGACTCATGAATTAGGCCTACCATTCAGTCTTCTGAAGCCATTTAAATCGTGAAATGTCGCCCTAAATCTCCAAGTAATGTGCACTTTTGGTATTAAACAGATATTAACAAACTTAACTTTATGATTATGTGAGGTTTGCTTCATCTCAGTGACTCGAGACTCGAGAGACCAACACCTGTCGATTCTGCAGCTGCTCAAACACTTTCAAACACACTACTGACACACAGAGGACAAACACAGGAACTACACGTGTGCACAAAACTGACTTATGACTGAAATCATCTCTATTAGACTGTGATCTGTCCTGTGACAGACGGGTTTGACTCAACAATGCGCAGAATCAGTGAATGTAAATTACTATCAAATCAAACAAACGATAATTGCACCATATGTGTACATTAAACTACACGTTAAAGTCAAGGTGTATCAACAGCAACATAAAGAAGTTTTTGAGCCTTTTTTTAAGCAGCTTCTTCATCTCAAACTAATTAATTTATTATTCATAACTCATCCGTCCATCAGCAGAAGTGAAACTGTTCCAGTTCAGAGGTTGAACCAGTAAAAGAGAGAAACTGTGAGTTTCAGTTGAAAATGTGATTTGCATTGTCAGGTTTAGTGATTGTGACGTCTCAGAATAGAGCAGCTCGTCTCCAGTGACCATGTTCAAACCCCAAGAGCTTCATTTGACTTCATTTCCTGCTGAATGCAGCTGTTCTCAACTATTACAATCAATCAAAAGCGGCTGAAACTTTAGTGCGACGACACACTGATCAATGATGCAGTCACACACACATGTAAGGCGTTCAGATGAAGCTTTATTGAATGAACAGCAATGGCAGCACATTGACAGACTGCTTCAGTATTGAGCTGTAAATCACGTGACTTGGCTCAGATCCGCTGGTCTTCACTGGAGAAACATCAGCAGTCGGAGCTCTTGAGGAACGAGGCCTCGTGAGCAGCTCCGGCATGTGTTCCTCTGCAGACCAAGCGCCCTGCGCCTTCCCAGCGTGCTTTGCTGAGGCTCAGGACACTGCTGCGACTGTAGAGACCGTCCCGCTCGCTCTCTGCGCTGGTCTGAATCCCCTCGGTGACCTCTGACCCGTCCAGCGTCCAGCTCACCGTCGCCCCCTGTGGAGAGTAAGAGCTGAGCAGGCAGAGCAGAGCGGAGGAGTCTCCAGAGACCAGCAGAGACACGGAGGGAGACACGGAGGGCCCGGCTGAAACACACACACACACACACACACACACACACACATGGAGAATCACCATCATTTCACTTTAAATATACAACTTACATTTTTAAATGATCCCCAGAATGAGTTTGAAAAGCATTGGCCAAGTAAATTGATGATGTCGTTATACTAAATAATATGCCTATTTTCAATATTAATTGTTATTAATATTCTGCTATTCAGACACCCATAAACATAAACATCAGGATTTTAATAGTTTAAATTATTAATTTTCAAAATGCTCTTGCACTAAGTTTCCTTTTGTCTGATGAACCCAAAAATATATATTTTGATTGTATTATAAAACCTTTGTTTCATGCATTTAAAAAAGCACTTAATAGTTACATCTACCAAGAGTTATAGACAAAACTATATATGAAGAAATAATTGAATAGATTTTAAAGGATCTGCAGTCAAAACATGACATGAACTAAATGTTCTATTCTCGATCTAAATGTTAAATTATTTGTGTAAAATGAAAAATTACATTTAAAAACATTTATATGAATGATAAAATTGAAATAAATGAAAAATATACTCATCTGATTTTTAAATAATTTAATTACAGAATCTAAATCTAATTTTTAAAAACATTGTCCACAGTAAAATTGATTAATACATTGTGATTTCTTCATAAGAGTAAGAAAACAAATTTAAGTAATATTTTCAGTATTAATTGTATCTTTTGAAAATATAATTTTAATTTGATACTCACAATCAATCGCAATTTTAGTTTCACCGCACTGCTTTCATTCATAGACATTATCCTGAGTTTAGATTCAAAATATGCTTCATTAAATCAATATTGAATATTACTAAATGTGCACTGTAAAAAAATTATGGCATAATTTTAACAGCAAAGGACTACGGTAAAAACCTGTTGATTGGCGAATGACTTGATCCTTTACTGTAAACAGTGAAAACTGTAATAGATTTAACTGTATATTTCATTTGTTAAATTTAATTACTTGTTTTTTGAAGTTAAAATAATAAACAAAACTGCGTTTTTCTAACTGTAAAAGTTAGTTTGGACTGGAATTTAAAAAACATGAAATAATATCACATATTTATAAAATAGCAGACAATATAATAATTAAATACATGAAATCAATCAATCAATCAGTAAAATAGAATAAATAAGATTTGAAATCTATTATATGTTTTAATATGTAATAATAATAGCTATGTTAAAATCAATCATGTGGGGTTTTTTAATAAATTAAGAATATTGTTACTAAATGCTGTTAAATAACATTAAACATCCTTTTAAAAACACACACATCATTAAGTTTCATGTTATAATTTAAGAAAGACTCACAGGTTCTGATCGTCAGTTCAGTTCCTCCACCGAAAGTGTACCACAGTGTTTCATTCTAGTGAAAGCGTCGTACAAAAACCTCCGTCACACTCACATGAACACACACTCCAGCAGAGAAAGAGACCAACAACACACACACACACACACACACACACACACACACACACACACACACACACACACACACACACACACACACACACACACACACACACACACACACACACACACACACGCACACACACACACATACAGCACTGTTATGAGTCTCAACAGCAGATCTTCTCCACATTAACCAGGATTGATTGAAAAAGAGCCACAAAATGTTCATCTGTAAAAATAAATGTGTATTACATGAAGCCTGAAATCATTGTCATGTTTCATAATCACTCAAAAAATACATTTGTGACATTTATATCAATTCTATTGTCCTGCTTTATAATGAAATGTTCCGCCAGATTTAGATGGTCATTCTCTATTGGATGACCTTTGACCTGTTCTACAGTATCATGGATGATATAAACACAGCACAGGTATTAAATGCTCTCAGCATCAAAGTCTGAATGAAACTGATCATCAAAACTGTGTTTAGAGCGAGAAGATCGACCCAAAATAACATGAAGTAAATCATGAGTGTGTGTTTATGAAAATGATAAACAGAAGTTTATTAGCAAAGACACTAAAAGACAAAACAGTGTTTCTGCTGTCTTCAGGGAAATGATGTGGAGTGTGTTTGCATATTGATCAGATCTTCAGTGTGTGAGAGTGTTTATAGTGCTGTGAGTTTAACACTTCATCACTGACACACACAACAATCTTCATCAACATGACCTTCATCATCATCTGGACACTTTTATACTGCTTTATACTACAAGGTGAACAGTTTATATTAAATAAATCACTTAAATAGTATGATTTTAACACAGCTTTAAACTAATACAAACTTCATGGACTGATAAATGAATTGTTTTTCAGGATGTAGATCTCAGATCACAGTGACTCAGACTCCTTCAGTGAAAACTGCTAAACCAGGAGAAACTGTGGAGATGAGCTGTAAACTCAGTCGTGATGCTACAGCCTGCAGCCCACCCTGTGTGTCCTGGTACTTACAGAAACCTGGAGAAGCTCCTAAACTCCTGATTTATCTCACAAACCGCCTCCAGTCAGGAACTCCATCTAGATTCAGTGGCAGTGGATCTAACAGTGATTTCACTCTGAGCATCATTGGAGTCCAGACTGAAGATGCTGGACATTATTACTGTCAGAGTTATCATGTCATCAACAGTAAAGATGTGTTCACACAGTGATAAAGAGTCACACAAAAACCTCCGTCAGTCAGAGTCACAGTGACTGAACTGAAACTGCAGCTGCTCACACACACACACACACACACACACACACACACACACGCACGCACACACACACACACACACTGAAGAAACGACTCTATATGAACTTATTGAACATAATTTTCTTGATCTTCATCAGTTTTTGACTATTTGATTGTAATTTTTAAGAAATCACATTTGTCTCCTGTTTCCAATTACATCCTTCATTTAGAAATTCAGTCACTTTTGATTTTCACTTCAGTGGATATTCTTCAAACTTTCACCACATTATTTTTATTTTATTTTCTGTATTTATGATTTCATATTTTATTCTTTCTAAACTGAATCACCAGCATCTTAAATATGTCGTGCTTGATCAGTTTATTCAGTTATTTAGTCTTCATAGATCTGAACACACTTAATTAACATAAGATTAGTTATATCTAACCAGAGGCCACGACCATTACCACAGAACTAAGCTGACCAAATGAACTACTTCTAATGGTGACTTTGTCTAATTATGCCGTAGTTTCCCACGTAAACTTCATTAGAATAATCCTATAAATAATTACAGGTTGTTTTAAACGGAAAACCCATTATTATAAGTATTATAAGTGTCCATGACTAATATTTCTGAATCTTCAGCCGGCGTGCTCCTCTGCTCCACATATATGATGCCCGTCCGTCACTAACCTGAGCGATACAGTCATTGTGCTGTTATGGACTTCATGTAATCTATAGACTTCAATATGATCTCAGAGTGAGTCAAAATAAATCTAAATTTAACAATTAATTATTCATGTGAATGCATCATAATCAATTCAAATATTATCAGTACAAAACATCAAATTCTCAGAGATAAAGAGTAAAAGATTACCTGACATTAGAAAGATCCATGATGAGTGTCTCGAGGACGTTCATCATCACGAGCCGATCTACTGAATTCCCCCGAGTCTCTTGAGGCGTTTTCCTGAAATACTCAGACCGAGACAAAACATCCCGATGTGGAGAATCAACTTACAATAGGAGTTAGCGTTGACTAGAGTTATAGACACGGGGAGTCACACCTCGTCGAGGAACAGGAGTTTGGATGAAGGACTCTGGGAAAAAGTGCACATCCATTCAGCAAAGTGTGTGATGATGATCCTCGTGTGTGTTCATAAACTGCAGGAACACACATGGATTTGGTGTCAAATTTGGGGATTAACAGCAACGTTTCAATCCAACTACAGTAAAAATATTCTCAGCACATATTCAGATTAATATACTAAAGTTGGTCTTCTAGATGTATTCAGAACTGAATTGAATTATATAATTTTTAACGGTTTGGCTTTTAGAAGATTGAAAAAGGCTGATTTTGACTCTGTTCTCACGTCAGTGATTGTGTTTGTGTGTGTTAATGTGTGACTGTCTTCAGGGAAATGATGTGGAGTGTGTTTGCATATTGATCAGATCTTCAGTGTGTGAGAGTGTTTATAGTGCTGTGAGTTTAACACTTCATCACTGACACACACAACAATCTTCATCAACATGACCTTCATCATCGTCTTCATCTGGACTCTCACAGCGTTTGCTCAAGGTTTGTGGAGCACAAGTTTGATATTCATTCATTTCTTCAAGTATATTGTCAAAGTTTTGAGTGTATTTTCTTGTGTGTTTCAGAGTGTAGAGGACAGATCACCGTCACTCAGAGTCCCTCAATAACAGCAGAACAACCAGGAGGAACTGTCAATATCAAATGTAAAACCAGCACAGATGTGTACAGATGGAATAATGGGGATCAAGGTTTATCCTGGTACTTACAGAAACCTGGAGAAGCTCCTAAACTCCTGATTTATCTCGTAAAAAACCTTCAGTCAGGAACTCCATCTAGATTCAGTGGCAGTAGATCATCAGGGAGTGATTTCACTCTGAGCATCAGTGGAGTCCAGACTGAAGATGCTGGACATTATTACTGTCAGAGTTTACACAGTGGTCCAGTGTTCACACAGTGATAAAGAGTCGTACAAAAACCTCCGTCAGTCAGAGTCACAGTGACTGAACTGAAACTGCAGCTGCTCAAACACACACACACGCACACACACACGTGCTCAAAACTAACTAATGACTGAAATCCGCTCTATTAGACTGAGATCTGTCTTGTGACAGACAGAGATAAAAACAGTCTGTATATTAATATCAAATCAAACACACAAATCTGCCACTGTGTGTTTTTGAGCTTTTACAAGCTTTATCTTCCACTAGAAGTTTATCAAGATAATAATAAATATATTACTCATCAAAACTGTTCTATCAAAACTACTGTCTCTATCATTCATCTCAGTGCATTGTTAATGATTAAAGCAATTTAACCTTTGACCTCTGGAATGACCCTTGCCCTCTAATGAAGTTCACAGTGACATACTAGTGCAGCAACTCTGTCATTTGAATCATCAGAAAGCCTGAAGCTTCAGACACAGGAATAAATGTTTATGACTCGTAACATGGAAAAATATCCCAAACACTGTTATGATTTATGAGTGTCATGTGCTGGAATCCGTACACAGATTTACATATAGATTATTTGCATCGCAGCTCATGCTTCAGGAGGTTTATAACTCTGAGTCTGAACACTGAGAATCTAATTAAACCAACAGCAACCATGAGCTTCATCTTCATCATCTTCATCTGGATGTTCTCCAGCTGTTTCACAGGTCAGGAAATATCAAGTTAAACTGCTCTATTTGAACTGATTAACAAACAGTGCTTGAAATATTATCCAAATATGTAATTCTGAATGTTCATTTATTTTCTTGATGTAGAATCTGTTGGTGCAGTGACAGTCACTCAGACGCCGGCAGTGAAATCTGTTCCTCTAGGAGACACATTTACTATATCCTGTAAAACCAGTCCTGACGTCTATCAGGGTTGGGGTGTTCAGCCTTTATCCTGGTACTTACAGAAACCTGGAGAAGCTCCTAAACTCCTGATTTATCTCACAAACCGCCTCCAGTCAGGAACTCCATCTAGATTCAGTGGCAGTGGATCTAACAGTGATTTCACTCTGAGCATCAGTGGAGTCCAGACTGAAGATGCTGGACATTATTACTGTCAGAGTGCACACTACATCAACAACTGGGTGTTCACACAGTGATAAAGAGTCGTACAAAAACCTCCGTCAGTCAGAGTCACAGTGACTGAACTGAAACTGCAGCTGCTCAAACACACACACACACACATGTTTTGAAGTACACATATCTAAAGATTCTTTTACAAAAGTTTTCTCTCTTATAAACTTTCATCATTCAGCAGAGCAAACATCTGAAACCATGATTTTTGTATTTGGCGTGGCGTATGATTAAAGATTTTTCCCCATCTTCTCATTACTTTCACAGTATAGCCTACCACAGACGGAGATTGAGAAAGCTCAAGTGAACAATCTAATCAAATGATCTGGAAATAATTAAATCCATGACGTCTTTAATGGCTTATTTTAATAGAGCTGGTAAGTCCCGCCCATCCATGAAACTCCAGGTGGACCTCTAGCTTGAAAAAGCGTCAATGCAAGTGAATGAAAGAAAATAATTATTTTCTGATCCCGTTTGAATTGTGCAATGAATATGAACATATGTTATCTGTGAATTTTTTATATAATTTCTCATGTAACGAGTTTGACAGTATATTGTATGATTCTTTGGCTAGCAGTTGTGGAATAGACATAACGAGAAAGACTACATGTCGAATATGTGACGTCACTGCATAACACATTTTCCCTCCACAAATCACGGTAAGATAATCTAAGGAAACAGATCGAGATGCCTGTGTGTTTTGTACCCAAATGTCACCATTCAAACAATGGTTTGTTTAGCGGGATCCGTGTGCTAGTGGTGGTGACATATATCAAACGCGACGAAAGCAGGAAGAGTTGTAGTCCACAAAGTGCTCTCACACAAAGTCTAACCGAATGAAAATTCTACGCGCTAAATAGTAGCATTCCTTACACGAAAAATTATATAAAAAAATTCACAGACAACATATGTTCACATTCATTGCAAAATTCAAACGGGATCAGAAAATAATTATTTTCTCTCATTCACTTGTATACATAGTTCCCACAGGCAAAAAAATTGTCACGTGACCTCCCCGGAGACGCCATCTTTGAGGGCAAAACCGCTGTGTTTACCATAGGCGTTTACAACGTTTTATCAGAGAATGTCGTTTTACAAACAAATATTTATGTCTGTTTATATTGTTATGCAAATCATGAAAAGACAAAGTGTAATAGATTATAAAGAGACTATTAAAACAAGACATAGAGAGGTACAATGCGAAAATTTCATTCATAGATGGTGTGTATCCTTATGCAACAAAAGAAGCACTGAGCACCGATTATGCAACTTTGCCTCAGATACAGTATTTTCATGTGTACAATTATCTGGTATTGGTGAGGAGTTTTTACACATGTGAGCAATTCCAAGCCTGGAAATCACTGGAGGTGTACGATCAGATTGACGTGGGGTTAGTTTGGTGACGTTTGCTCAAGTGCAATCAATGGAAAAGTAACTTAAGTCATCATAGCGAAGTAGCATGATGCTAATCTGTCTATTAAAAAGCCATAGCCTGCACAACTTAATTCCTATGTTCCCCAGTCACCGGTGATTTCTGTAATATGCATGTACTTGCGGGCGTCATAGTTCGGTGCATGAATATTAAAATAAATAACTCGCGTGCAATTTAATTAATGTAATGAGGAACTACATTATACGCGGGATCTTTAGGGACATAATCTGAAATTGCAATGCTGGAATGTGAGATCAAACAGTGGAAACAATGTTGTTTTGTATGTTTTTAATACCTCGTCATTTTGTTCATACAGGACATTATTCAAACTGCAATGTGTTAACTTATATTTATTTACACTCGCAATAAAACACAACATTGTGCTTTTGTCAAACAAATTCTTGCGTGTTTTGAGTGAGTTTCTTTCCTGTTTATGCTCGCCAGCCATAATCTCCGTCGTTGTTCGGACAAAAGCTTAGTCTTCTCACATCCATATGGAGTCTAATGACGGGTATAGTGTAAAATCCCGATTTAACTGAACCTCCGGCACGATTTTATCATCCATTGACTCAGCAGGAGATGACCATTTTCACTTTATAGCACGAAACTCATTTCACTTCGTTCAACTCGTATTGCTTCTTCTTATGTTTTGCCCTAAGCAATGGCGCCGGGTCGGCAAATGCCCGTATGTTGTGACGTCATGTGGGAACTATGTATTGACGCTTTATCAACCTAGACGTCCAGCGGGGTTAGCGGAAGGGGCGGGACTTACCAGATTACAAATGAGATTGTGTGGAAAAAGCGTCGCATTACTGTTTGCACAGCCTATTTCTGATTTACTCCACAGTATTCAGTCAGTCCTCTACATCGTTTGATCAATGCATTTCCAATACTTTTTGTGTTCGAAATATTATCCAAATATGTAATTCTGAATATTTATTTGTTCTTCTTGA
Organism: Pimephales promelas; assembly: GCF_016745375.1. The sequence continues at coordinate 9,790,814 of NW_024121299.1, read as the reverse complement.
TGTAAAATCAGTTGGTGAAGTGACAGTCACTTTTAAAGTTATCATGAGGATTGTAATGTTTGAAGCAGATATCAAAACAACAGAGATTTTAAAACGAGCGGGTCGTTCATAAATCCGTAGATCTTCCTTCATGTTTGGAAACACAAAACAGAAAGCTGAAAAGAGGCTCTATGACCTTTTGTGTTAAAGTCATTTTGATCGTATTTACGAGTATAAAAGAACATGAACGCCACAATATCTTGAGAAACTCTGGATTTTCTTGATCTTTCCGCGTTGTGGGCGAGTCAGTGAGAAACATGGTGGAATAACACAACACTGAAAGGTATAGACCCTTTTACAGTTGGTAAACAAGGTGACGTTTTTTGTGGGCGGAGCTTAGGTGGAGGCAAAAAGTTCTATCTGGCCGCTTCACTAACGCTAGTTAGCAAGGATTGTTAGCTTGTTTTTTAACAATGACTGGAGAAAATCCGATATTATCTTAATGTGTAAGGTTACTCAGTGTCCAGGACCGCGATTGTTATTTCCAAAAGTTATTTTTAACGGACGGAACCAGATTGGCCGACCTGTAGCCGCCTACACGCTCACTCATGGACGATCTGACAGGATTAACGTACGTTACCTCGGTTGAGTGGCCTGACTTCTACACCTACCTTATAGAGAAAACGATCGTAAAGAGAAACTGAGGCATATAAATCTTTAGATGCCTTTATGGTCCTGTACAAGACTTGTGTGTATGATCCGCAGTTCTGCCGAGCCAGCGCCGAGACCACGACAATGTAAAGAGTGACATTACAGTGCGATTTTAATGATGTGAATATTTTCTAGAAATAAAAGTTCCAGATACAGCATATTAATTTTTCATAAATTCTTACACCAAACAACACAACAAGATGACATTTAATAATAGTAACAATTATTTAAGCTCCTTATTATGTAGCCGAATCTTTGCTGTTTTGCATTGGCCGCCTGCAGTTTTCACTTGTTTTGCCTCCAGCTAGCGCCGTGACGTAACTGTGACGTCGGCGCAAAAGGGGTCTATTTAGCAGTGACATTGTCAGGCTTTTCTATTAACAGCAAAGTAAGCTAAACCTGCACACAATATGATGGCAATTATAATGTAATATGTAACGATAAAGTTTGCAGTGGCTTAATACAGTAATTAAAAACTTCAAAAACCAAACACACCTGATGCACATTTCCTTGTTCTTCATTTTCTAGAACTTGAGTTGAACCTTGTACACCGCCATCTTACTCCGATGAAAATGACTTGAACTCCTGCCGTCGTAAACACGACTTCCCACCTCGTAAGTACGAACTTCTTCAGGGTAGCAACATTTTTATTTTTAGACATGAATGAAAATGAGGCTGTGAGCTGTCACTTTACTATAGAAACCTTCAGTGATTTGAGTCTGGATCCAGATCTACTCATATTCAGATATTCAGATTACAGTAATATAGTGAAGCTGGTCTTGAACTGAATTGAATGATATAATCTTTAACATTTTGACTTTCGTAGATGATGCAATATTATTAAACTTGTGTTTTGTGTGTGTTAATGAGGGACTGTCTTCAGGGAAATGATGTGGAGTGTGTTTGCATATTGATCAGATCTTCAGTGTGTGAGAGTGTTTATAGTGCTGTGAGTTTAACACTTCATCACTGACACACACAACAATCTTCATCAACATGACCTTCATCATCATCTGGACACTTTTATACAGCTTTATATTACAAGGTTCAACGTTTATTTTTTTATATAAATCAATTTAAATATGTTATTTTAACAGAGCTTTAAAAATATGGCAAATAATATATACTTTATGGACTGATAAATGATTTGTTTTTCAGGATGTAGATCTCAGATCACAGTGACTCAGACTCCTTCAGTGAAAACTGCTAAACCAGGAGAAACTGTAGAGATGAGCTGTAAATCTAGCAGTGATGCTACAGCCTGCAGCCCACCCTGTGTGTCCTGGTACTTACAGAAACCTGGAGAAGCTCCTAAACTCCTGATTTATAATGTAAACAGCCGTGAGTCAGGAACTCCATCTAGATTCAGTGGCAGCAGTGAATCTAGCAAAGATTTCACTCTTAGCATCAGTGGAGTCCAGACTGAAGATGCTGGACATTATTATTGCATGAGAACCAACAGCGGTTATGTGTTCACACAGTGATAAAGAGTCGTACAAAAACCTCCGTCAGTCAGAGTCACAGTGACTGAACTGAAACTGCAGCTGCTCAAAGGAGGATCTGAAATAACATCGTCACACTCACATCTGAAATAAAACCATTTCAATGCATATCTTGTGTAAAATAATGATCTAGTGATGTTTCTCTTCTTTTTTCCAGATTCTGCTGTTGTACACTTGAGCAACGGCTACAACAGTGATAGACACAAATTTAAAAGCCACAACAGAGAGTCGGCCAGCTCAATAACGCCACAATGTGATGACGCAAATGTGCACAGTGAAATCAAGAACAAAACAGCTCAACAATCATCTTGCAATGATATCATTGTCATAGAAAGTCACTCCATCAATCATATTTCAACTCTTACAGTGTTTAAGGGACATCAGGGAAACAATCAAACACACAAACCTCAGAAAAAGATCAGAAATTCTGACAGACAAAAGTTGTCGGTCTCCGCTAATGTGAAATCTGAGTGTTTTCTGTCAAATAACCGACGGTGCGAGTTAGTCCCGGTCTATGTTCAAGAAGCAAAGCCTCAAGCATCCCTTTCTTCAGTGGAAAATCAACAACCAAACCAGGGAACCAATCAAACGTCTGATAAACCAGTGAGAGGAGATAGTGGGCGGAGCCAAAGTCCCACAACATTCGAAATGGCATCTATTAGCCAAACAAATGGAAAAAGCTGCACTGACCTTAAAGAAATGCCCGATCAACCACCAGACGCTCAACCGACGTCCAACTCAGACCAATCCAAACCAGAGCCGTGCATTTATGAGGAAATCCAGTTTAGCTCGCCCAGATCGGAGATGCTGATGAGAATCAGAGAGATCAAACCAGTGGAGACGAATCACGACCATCAAACCTCACCGTGAATGAGTCTGGACCGTCTCACACTGAGGTCAATGGGGAGTACAGTACAAGAACAAGTCGAACAGGAAGTGATGTCACGTGCAGGAGAGGGAAAGAGCAGAAGGTCTACAGCTCTGTCATGAAGAGCTCAGTAATAAATCATCTCGTCCAGGACTGCAGGCCGCGGATAACCGTGGTCAGCACCAGCCTGTAGATACGAGTGTTTTCATGCGGATGAAGAAAGTGTGAGGAAAGAGGCGGTCAGACACAAAAGAGTAGGAATGTCTGAAGTGGAAAGATTAGATCGGGGATGATACGATAAAATAATTGGATAGAAATAGGATAGGAATCTGAAAAACAGCTTCAATCCTTCATGAAATATAATCATATCATGCTGATCTGTGTGTGCCAATGCACTAAGAAAGTGTCCTGTCTGATTAGCGATGCAGAAAACTAAATTGCAAGTACAACCCATGAACTGATTAAACATGTGGTCATTTATGAGTCATTTAGCAACTATGAATTTGTTCTTCTTATATGTATTTGCACATTAGATCTCCTGATTATAATACATCTGAATGCATACAACTCTTGAGGATTTTAATTGACCGGGAAATATTACTTACATTTCTACTCTAGTATTAATCAGTAATCAACTTTGTGATTTGTGAGACCAATTAAAGTCTTAATATAGTGAGTAAACACATCTGTGGCTTATTAATTCAGCTTTCTGTGGTTTCTCCAAGTAGGACGTGTTTCTGGATCAACATCCTCGTTTGTATTAGATCTTTGCGATAAACAGTTGATTTTAGGGTTATGACAAAAACATTTGTGAGGCTTCTTACTGAAAGCCCATTTCTGCCAGAAAATAAATGTGACGTTATAATTTTGACTTTTTTATCATTTCGACTTAGTATGTCATTGACTGTCATAATTACAACTTCAATTTCAACTTTTTATGTCATAATTTCGATTTAGTAGGCTGTGTATCATTATGTAGCAGGTTTTCATAGTTTCTTCTAGTTAAAGGTTGAGACTGTTTGTCTGACAGGATTTTTGGTCCAGAAGCAAATAAAAGATGTTGATTCAGGAACATGTCCTGCTTGACAAAAATCATAGACATCATGCCTAATGAACATATTAGAAGTTTATTTGATTTTAATAAAAAACTTTTTACTTCCATTGCAGTGTTATTATGTGATGCTATTTTTGTTGTTATCGAATTAAACCATCTCATGTTTGAACCGACAAAACAATGTTGCTGCTTCCTACCACGCATTTTATTTATTTCATTTTTGGTTTTATTTCGTTTAATTTAACATCAGTAAACCTGACAGCCACTAAGTTGATAATTCTGACTAAAACTGATCTCAACATAACCGAGTGAGCAGTTTCTGTCAGCATTTACTCACCCTCATGTTGCTCCAAACCAGTAGGCCTATGGTTTATTTTCTTCTGTGGAGAAACACGAGATTTGTTCTTTAATTGGCAGAATGTCCAAGCTGCACCTTTTCCATGCAACGCGATCAGTGACGAAACTATCAAAACTGAATAGAGTATCAAGATAGAAAAAAAAGTTTAAAAAATATCGTCATCATCATCATAACATTCAAAACGACTCATGAATTAGGCCTACCATTCAGTCTTCTGAAGCCATTTAAATCGTGAAATGTCGCCCTAAATCTCCAAGTAACGTGCACTTTTGGTATTAAACAGATATTAACAAACTTAACTTCATGATTATGTGAGGTTTGATTCATCACAGCGACTCGAGACTCGAGAGACCAACACCTGTCGCTTCTGCAGCTGCTCAAACACTTTCACACACACACTACTGACACACAGAGGACAAACACAGGAACTACACGTGTGCACAAAACTGACTTATGACTGAAATCATCTCTATAACTGTGATCTGTCCTGACAGACGGGTTTGACTCAACAATGCGCAGAATCAGAGAATGTAAATTACTATCAAACCAAACAAACGATAATTGCACCATATGTGTACATTAAACTACATGTTAAAGTCAAGGTGTATCAACAGCAACATAAAGAAGTTTTTGAGCCTTTTTTAAGCAGCTTCTTCATCTCAAACTAATGAATTTATTATTCATAACTCATCCGTCCATCAGCAGAAGTGAAACTGTTCCAGTTCAGAGCGTTGAACCAGTAAAAGAGAGAAACTGTGAGTTTCAGTTGAAAATGTGATTTGCATTGTCAGGTTTAGTGATTGTGACGTCTCAGAATAGAGCAGCTCGTCTCCAGTGACCATGTTCAAACCCCAAGAGCTTCATTTGACTTCATTTCCTGCTGAATGCAGCTGTTCTCAACTATTACAATCAATCAAAAGCGGCTGAAACTTTAGTGCAACGACACACTGATCAATGATGCAGTCACACACACATGTAAGGCGTTCAGATGAAGCTTTATTGAATGAACAGCAATGGCAGCACATTGACAGACTGCTTCAGTATTGAGCTGTAAATCACGTGACTCGGCTCAGATCCGCTGGTCTTCACTGGAGAAACATCAGCAGTCGGAGCTCTTGAGGAACGGGGCCTCGTGAGCAGCTCCGGCATGTGTTCCTCTGCAGACCAAGTGCCCTGCGCCTTCCCAGCGTGCTTTGCTGAGGCTCAGGACGCTGCTGCGACTGTAGAGACCGTCCCGCTCGCTCTCTGCGCTGGTCTGAATCCCCTCGGTGACCTCTGACCCGTCCAGCGTCCAGCTCACCGTCGCCCCCTTTGGAGAGTAAGAGCTGAGCAGGCAGAGCAGAGCGGAGGAGTCTCCAGAGACCAGCAGAGACACGGAGGGAGACACGGAGGGCCCGGCTGAAACACACACACACATGGAGAATCACCATTATTTCACTTTAAATACACAACTTACATTTATAATATTAATTGATTTAATTAATCATGTAAAATGAAAAAAGAGATTCAATAACAATATGCATTGTAAAATTTAAATGAATAATGAAATAAAATTAAGTTAGTTACAGAACATTTGAATCTAAATCTAATATTTTAAAACATATACAATGAAATTGATTAATACATCGGGATTTATTTATAAGATTTAGAAAACAAATTTAAATAAAATGTTAAGTATTAACTGTTTTTTTTTTAAAATATTCTTATATTTTGATTTTCCATTTTCAATTATGATTTTTTTAATATCCTGTTAAGACAATATTAATAATCTGAAAACTTAATTTAATTGATTGATTTTTAAAATGCTCTTTAACTAAATTTCTCTTTGTCTGATGGTAATACAGTAAAGCACAATAACTTCATCTTTATCGTAATTTCACCGCACTGCTTTCATTCATAGACACTATCCTGAGTTTAGTTTGAAAATATTCTCCATTTAATCAATATTGACTGTTACTGACTGTAAAAGATTATCGTAATTTTAAAAACAAACACTTAAAATGCTATGGTAAGAATTATTAATTGATTGTTGGTTTGATAGTTTGCAGTGAAAACTGTAATACTGTAGATTTAACAGGATATTTCATTGTACATTTACATTTATGCATTTGGCAGACGCATTTATCCGAAGCGACTTACATTGCATTTCAAGGTACACATTTGAAGGTACATTTTATCAGTTCTTATTATTTACATTTACATAAAATACTGATAAATTTACAGTTTTTGAAGTGAAAGAACAGGTCTGGCGAACAAAGCTGCCTTTTTCTTACCGTAAAAGTTACAGATTTTTTTTTATCATGTTTGAGATGCAAGATACTCTTTCAAAAATATGATATATTTCCCGCTCTGCATTTATTAAAATGTTTAACAGATGTTAAAGAACGTCTCTGTTCAAGTCCAATTTGATCATTTAAAAAATAAATTTTAACACGTTTATCAAATAAATTTATTTTTGCCTGATGATGACACTGATGAAATGTACTTTGTCTATATTATCCAAATTTTGTGTCAAATTAAAAATATAAAAACACAGTTAAAAATATTGCAATTAATTTGAAATGTTAGCATTCATTGTGTGTAAAATGTCTAATGTTAAACATCATTAATATGAATATGGATTGGAATGTAAAAACAAAAACAAATATGCATTTTCATAATATAGCACATAAAATTAAAGAATTAAATGCATAAATGTGTGCAATCAGTAAAATATAATAAATAGTGAAAATAAATAAGATTTGAAATGTAAGCAAAGTATTTCAATAATATATTTTTGTAATAAATTAAGACTATTGTTGGCGAATCCTGTTAAATAACATTAAACTTCCTTTTAAAACACACACATCATACATTTTTATAAAATATTTTAAGAAAGACTCACAGGTTCTGATCGTCAGTTCAGTTCCTCCACCGAAAGTCCACCACAGTGTTTCATTCTAGTGAAAGCGTCGTACAAAAACCTCCGTCACACTCACATTAACACACACTCAGAGAAAGAGACCAACAACACACACAAACACACAGATATCAGACTCAAGTCACTCCAAAATACATTCGTCACATTATCAATTCTATTGTCCTGCTTTATAATGAAATGTTCCGCCAGATTTAGATGGTCATTCTCTATTGGATGACCTTTGACCTGTTCTACAGTATCATGGATGATATAAACACAGCACAGGTATTAAATGCTCTCAGCATCAAAGTCTGAATGAAACTGATCATTAAAACTGTGTTTAGAGCGAGAAGATCGACCCAAAATAACATGAAGTAAATCATGAGTGTGTGTTTATGAAAATGATAAACAGAAGTTTATTAGCAAAGACACTAAAAGACAAAACAGTGTTTCTGCTGTCTTCAGGGAAATGATGTGGAGTGTGTTTGCATATTGATCAGATCTTCAGTGTGTGAGAGTGTTTATAGTGCTGTGAGTTTAACACTTCATCACTGACACACACAACAATCTTCATCAACATGACCTTCATCATCATCTTCATCTGGACTCTCACAGCGTTTGCTCAAGGTTTGTGGAGCACAAGTTTGATATTAATTCATTTCTTCAAGTATATTGTCAAAGTTTTGAGTGTATTTTCTTGTTGTGTGTTTCAGAGTGTAGAGGACAGATCACCGTCACTCAGAGTCCCTCAATAACAGCAGAACAACCAGGAGGAACTGTCAATATCAAATGTAAAACCAGCACAGATGTGAGGAGATTGAATAATGGGGATGAAGGTGTATTCTGGTACTTACAGAAACCTGGAGAAGCTCATAAACTCCTGATTCGTTATGTAAAAACCCTCGAGTCAGGAACTCCATCTAGATTCAGTGGCAGTGGATCTAACAGTGATTTCACTCTGAGCATCAGTGGAGTCCAGACTGAAGATGCTGGACATTATTACTGTCAGAGTTATCACTACATCAACGGTAATTATTTGTTCACACAGTGATAAAGAGTCGTACAAAAACCTCCATCAGTCAGAGTCACAGTGACTGAACTGAAACTGCAGCTGCTCAAACACACACACACACACACACACACACACACACACACACACACACACACACACACACACACACACACACACACACACACACACACACACACACACACACACACACACACACTCAGTGAAGAAACGACTCAATATGATCTTATTGAACATCACTTTGTTGAGATTCATCAGTTTTTGACTATTTAATTGTGATTTTTCAGGAATAACATTTATCTCCTGTTTCCTATTACATCCTTCATGTAGAAATTCAGTCAATTTTCACTTCAGTGGATATTCTTCAATGCAATTCATTTTCTGGATTAAGCATTTAATATATTATTTTTTATAAACTGCACCATCAGCATCTTTATATATGTTGAGCAGTTTAATAAGTCGAAGGATTTATTAAATGAATGACACACACACACACACACACACAGGATCTACACATGTGCACAAAATGACTTGACTGAAATGAACTCTATTAGACTGATCTGATCTGTGACAGACGAGTTTGACTCTAATATTCTCACAATCAGAGAAAACTGAGTGTGTAAATGGATAGAAATCAAACAAACAACAGTGGCGTGTTATTTATGGGGTTTTTTGTACATTAAACTACACAGTACAGTAATTGTGTTACACCAGTGACTGAACTGGTGACAAGAATTGAGAACACACACATGATCAAACACACACACACACACACACACAACACAACACACATGTTGTTTTGTGCTAAATTTAAAGTCATTAAAAGAAATTACTTTAAATTAATTACTTTAGTAAAAACTGATTATTCTTTGTTCTTCAATAACATTCTTGCACACATTTAGATTGTGTGGATCTTATTTCAGCAAATTATCTCTCAGACTGTGTGACAACAACAGTGTGTTAGTTTGAACAACTGAACTCTGTGTGTTTGACAATAACTCATAATCTGTGATTGTGTCGTACATGTCCGAGTGAGTTATATTTCTATTCTAACACGAATCAAACTTTGAGAGATAAAGCACAAACATCCACTGAGTTACCGACGCTCAAACAACAGGCGTTCCTCTCGACCCCGTCCTCACACTGCTGTTCTCAACTATTACTATCACACACATCTAGTGTCTAAGACTTCATCAAATCACTCATTATTCTTTTAGTTTTTTTTTAGCTCAGCCCAAAATAATGCAACAAGTAAATAAACTAAATCTATACAAACATAAAGACGGTGTTTCTGCTGTCTTCAGGGAAATGATGTGGAGTGTGTTTGCATATTGATCAGATCTTCAGTGTGTGAGAGTGTTTATAGTGCTGTGAGTTTAACACTTCATCACTGACAGCTTTTCTTCATTCAGACTGAAAGTAAATCACCGATAAGAAGAACGATGATCACCAGCGTCTGTATCTGGACTCTCATTCTTTCTGTTCAAGGTTCATTTACTCTATAAATAACTCAAGATGTGATTTATGTTCATGCTTTTGATATTTATGATCTAATGAAATGTCATTCACAGAAATTACAGGACAGGTTTCTGTGACTCAGACTCCCTCAGAAGAAGCTCTTCAAGGAGGAACGGTCACTATAACCTGTCAGACTAACAGAGGAATTGGAGATCGTTCTCGGGGTTATTGTGGCGACTGTCTCTCCTGGTATCTGCAGAAACCTGGAGAAGCTCCTAAACTCCTCATTTATGACATTAGATCACGACAGTCAGGAACCCCATCTAGATTCACTGGCAATGGAGCAAATTATGGAACAGATTTCACTCTGAGCATCAGTGGAGTCCAGACTGAAGATGCTGGACATTATTACTGTATGAGTCGTCACTACATCAACAGTAACTGGGTGTTTACACAGTGATAAAGAGTCGTACAAAAACCTCCGTCAGTCAGAGTCACAGTGACTGAACTGAAACTGCAGCTGCTCAAAGGAGGATCTGAAATAAAACTATATAAATTAATCTGACACTATTAATAATTATAGAGGACAGAAAGAGATTTTGTGCTCTTATAGAAGATCAGGGACACATTTGAGATCTGAGTGATTTCATATTTGCCGCCTTTTATTAATAATAGATCTTGATTTTCATAATACTCATTATCCTAACACGTCATGTGTTTATTATGCACTGAATTCACACTATATTCTGCAGACAGTAAGAGTTTTATATTATCTTGCTGTATTAATTGTAGCCCTTGATCAACAGTTCAGTTTAAGGCGTAAGTTTATTTATATTTCACATTTCATACACTATGGCAAAAGTGCTTTACCGGAACGAGTTAAAATAATCACAAGATAAAAACAAGTTATAATAGGAATTAAAAGAGATATATGATACAGTTAAATAAATTAAAAGAGTAAAATTATGATACATAGATAAACTTCTCATCTGGCAAAACACCAGTGTATCATATTTCCACAACGCCCAGTTTTGCTCTGATTTGCCCACTCTGGTTACACTGCGCGTGTGTGTGTGTGTGTGTGTGTGTGTGTGTGTGTGTGTGTGTGTGTGTGTGTGTGTGTGTGTTTTCTCCTGGTATGGCGTGTGGAAAGTGCCTTGGATTTCCTACCGCAGGAGACAGTCGTGTATTTTTACGTGAGAGGAGAGTTGCACCACAGACGCGTGACACTAACATCACCAACACACATTAATATCTCATCCTCATGTTTTATAGCTTTCTATCTTTCTTATCAATCATTGTTAACTTTTTTCTTTTAGTTTCCTATGTGTTCTTGATACATGTTGTGTAGAAAGTCTGCAACTTTTCAGTGTGACTTGATTGACCAAATCTGAATGATTATTACTGTGGCCGATCTCTGTGTTTGGATATTTTAAATTGTGCTCTTTCTGATTCGCTGTTGGTCTGATATTCAGAAAATAAACGCTTTTGCTCGTCTGATGTTGCTTCATCAATAAAGCTATTTCATGCTATATCAATAAAGGATCGTATTAACGTGTGAACTCGTGAAATGTTTCGTGAAGTCTCGATGAAACAGAACATTAAACCGAGTTAAATCTGTTCCTACTGAAGTGTTTGCATAGAGAGTGTGTTTTACATGAGCGACACACACTTCAGTGCTCTGCGTGTGTTTATAACTCTGTCAAACACAAACATGATCAACAACTGTTTTTCACTAGAACTGAACCTTCAACAACAGAAATGACTTTCATCACCATATTGATCTGGACGCTGACAGTATTATGTCGAGGTTTGTGTCCGTCAAGATTATATACATTATTTATTATGTGTGTTGTGTAGATAAATGGCTGTAAAAGTGTTTGTGATTTCTAATCTTTCTCTCTTGTCAGAATCTGTTGGTCAGGTGACAGTGACTCAAACTCCCTCAAATCTGCTCTCTGAACCTGGACAATCAGTCACGATAACCTGTAAAACTAGCAGAGATCCAAACTGCTGTTATGGTGATGGAAAACCCCTTCTTAACTGGTACTTCCAGAAACCTGGAGAAGCTCCTAAACTCCTGATTTATTACACAAACCGCCGTCAGTCAGGAACTCCATCTAGATTCAGTGGCAGCAGTGGATCTAACAGTGATTTCACTCTGAGCATCAGTGGAGTCCAGACTGAAGATGCTGGACATTATTACTGTCAGAGTTATCATGTCATCAACTATAATGATGTGTTCACACAGTGATAAAGAGTCGTACAAAAACCTCCATCAGTCAGAGTCACAGTGACTGAACTGAAACTGCAGCTGCTCAAACACACACACACACACACACACACACACACACACACACACACACACACACACACACACACACTCAAAGGTGAAGAAACAACTCAATATGATCTCATTTAACCTTTTTGATTGCCATTGTTCAGTCATTATTTGTCTCCTGTTTCCTATTACATTCTTTATGTAGAAATTCAGTCACTTTTGATTTTTTTTACTTCAGTGGATATTTTTCAATCCTCACCACATTTTCTCACTAGATTTTCTGCATTTATGATTTCAAATATTAATCTTTCTAAACTGAATCTTAAATATGTCGTGTTTGATCAATTTATTCAGTTATTTGTCTTCAAAGACCTGAACACAGTTAATTAACATAAGATTATATCTAACCAGAGGCCACGACCATTACCACAGAACTAAGCTGACCAACTGAACTACTTCTAATGGTAACTTTGTCTAATTATACCGTGGTTTCCCAAGTACACTTCATTAGATTAACACTCACCCTGTTTAGAGCAACACATTCTCGTCTCTGACAGCTCAAGCCGGTTTCACGACAAGACGTGAAATAATCACGTTGGTCCACTTTGGAAAACGCGTAGATGTCACGGTTTAACCCCCACGTGAAACTTACACGTTTGCGTTAATACGTTCCAGTGGAGAAATACCCGGATGTTGACCTATTCTACACCCAATCGCCTCTGCCAAAACGACCGAGAAAATGGAATTTTGTTTTATTGACGATCCCTGAGAAATGTTCTATATATTTATTTTTCTATTATTTACAGCATATGCTGCACGATGCGTTGATATTTTCAATGAAATGCATTGATTTGTTAGTGTCGGTGATGAACAGCAGCATGAAATTGAACGAAGAAAGAAAACTCTCACCATATTATTTTAATCTATTGTCTAAATTATAAACACTGGTTTCACAGAAAACAGTATTTCTGCATTGATCAATAAGGCGGTTACCTATAATAAAGTTATTTATGCATAAGTCTAAAAATGTAAAATATAAATGCATTTATTTATGGACTTATTACACATGTATTTATTTATGGCTGTATTTTGTGTTCTATTGAACTTACTGTTTAAGTTTTAAAAGCAAGATACAAATTGAATCTACACTTTTAACTGATTTTGTTTGTGTTCACAATAATTGACAGTGTAAACTAAAGAATATGAACAAGCCTCATTTTAGTCAAAAACTGTATAATTTCAGTCAAACAGTGAAATCAGGAGTGATTGTGTTCATCATCCTCAGAGTTTGACGTTTCTATAACACTGAAACACTTTAAATAACTCTAAAACATTACACACAATGAGAGATGAGTGATGTGTCTGACATGCATGTTTATCTTCAATCTATCTATCATAATATCTGTGTGGTTCATCATATTTTGGAGGTGTTTTAATGGTTTCGTTGAAGTTTATTTATATGAGCAAAAGGCCTGATCCAGTGAAAGACCAGAAGTGTCCACAGAGAAACAAACTATTATTGAGTGTTTGATGAGGGAAATGAAGGTTTTAATTGTGGTGTGTGTCAGTTCTGCTCTTCTGTCACATTAGAGAGGAAACGGCTTTGAATGTGTGTGTCCCACCCCTGTGACTGAAGCTCAATATCAGAGCGTCTGTCAGACTGTCAATCCCACATCTCTGTCCTTCAGCTTCACTCATTCCCAGTAAAGATGACGACACACACACTGATCATCTGCTCTCTGCTGCTGATCCTCAACGGTGACACTCTTTCACTGCATTTACTACTTTACATTTACTTGTTTTAGCAAAGATCATTCATTTATTCTGCTGATTTTCTTCTTGTTGTGTGTTTCAGAGTGTAGAGGACAGATCACCGTCACTCAGAGTCCCTCAATAACAGCAGAACAACCAGGAGGAACTGTCAATATCAAATGTAGAACCAGCAGAGATGTGTACAGGGATGGTAATGGAGATTATTTAGCCTGGTACTTACAGAAACCTGGAGAAGCTCCTAAACTCCTGATTTATCTCACAAATCGCCGTCAGTCAGGAACTCCATCTAGATTCAGTGGCAGTGGATCTAAGACTGATTTCACTCTGAGCATCAGTGGAGTCCAGACTGAAGATGCTGGACATTATTACTGTCAGAGTTATCACTACATCAACAGTAAATGGGTGTTCACACAGTGATAAAGAGTCGTACAAAAACCTCCGTCAGTCAGAGTCACAGTGACTGAACTGAAACTGCAGCTGCTCAGCACACACACACACACACACACACACACACACACACACACACACACACACACACACACACACACACACACACACACACACACATAGTGAACAAACGACTCAATATGATCTTATTGAACATCACTTTGTTGAGATTCATCAGTTTTTGACCTTTTTGATTGTGATTTTTCAGGAATAACATTTATCTCCTGTTTCCAATTACATCCTTCATGTAGAAATTCAGTCACTTTTGATTTTCACTTCAGTGGATATTTTTCAATTCATTCAAAACATTTTTGATTTTCTGCATTTGAATTAATTTTTTTTCTGCAACATCAGCATCTAAACATATGATGAGCAGTTTAATAAGTTGAAGAATTTATTAAATGAATGACACATACACACACACAGGACAAACACAAGAACTACACATGTGCACAAAATGACTTATGACTGAAATTAGTGCACTTACTCGTGCCCATAGCAAGACACTTGTGAAGTTTGAGATCGATCAGACAAACGGTTCAAGAGCTGTGCGATTAACAGTCACACACACACACACACACACACACACACACACACACACACACACACACACACACACACACACACACACACACACACACACACACACACACACACACACACACACACACACACACACACACACACACAACACACACACACACACACACACACACACACACACACACACACACACACACACACACACACACACACACACACACACACACACACACACACACACACACACACACACACACACAACACACACACACACACACACACACACACACACACACACACACACACACACACACACACACACACACACACACACACACACACACACACACACACACACACACACACACACAGACAGACAGACAGACGTTCCTGCAATTTATAGATAGATTAGACTGATCTGATCTGTGACAGATGAGTTTGACTCTAATATTCTCAGAATCAGAGAAAACTGAGTGTGTAAACTGATAGAATTTTTTTTTTTTTTTTTACTTTAAACTACAAAGTAATTGTGTTACACCAGCTACATAAATATGTTCTTGAGCCTTTTTTCAAGCTCCATCTCAAACTAATGAAATTATTATTCATAACTCATCCGTCCATCAGCAGAAGTGAAACTGTTCCAGTTCAGAGGCTGAACCAGTAAAAGAGAGAAACTGTGAGTTTCAGTTGAAAATGTGATTTGCATTGTCAGGTTTAGTGATTGTGACGTCTCAGAATAGAGCAGCTCGTCTCCAGTGACCATGTTCAAACCCCAAGAGCTTCATTTGACTTCATTTCCTGCTGAATGCAGCTGTTCTCAACTATTACAATCAATCAAAAGCGGCTGAAACTTTAGTGCAACGACACACTGATCAATGATGCAGTCACACACACATGTAAGGCGTTCAGATGAAGCTTTATTGAATGAACAGCAATGGCAGCACATTGACAGACTGCTTCAGTATTGAGCTGTAAATCACGTGACTCGGCTCAGATCCGCTGGTCTTCACTGGAGAAACATCAGCAGTCGGAGCTCTTGAGGAACGGGGCCTCGTGAGCAGCTCCGGCATGTGTTCCTCTGCAGACCAAGTGCCCTGCGCCTTCCCAGCGTGCTTTGCTGAGGCTCAGGACGCTGCTGCGACTGTAGAGACCGTCCCGCTCGCTCTCTGCGCTGGTCTGAATCCCCTCGGTGACCTCTGACCCGTCCAGCATCCAGCTCACCGTCGCCCCCTGTGGAGAGTAAGAGCTGAGCAGGCAGAGCAGAGCGGAGGAGTCTCCAGAGACCAGCAGAGACACGGAGGGAGACACGGAGGGCCCGGCTGAAACACACACACACACACACACACACACACACACACACACACACACACACACAGTTAGATAGATGTTCAAACTCGATCATGTAGTAGAAATCACAATCATTTTATCTTTACAGAAATTCCACATAACTGCTTTCATTCATAAACCACAAATATAATATCCTGAATTCAGTTTAAAAATATTTTCCAGTTAAATCAATACTCACTAATACTCAAAAATGTATCATATAATTCTCAATATAAATCAGTTCTGTAAAGCAGACGCAATCTTACAGCAATTTGATATTTTCTGAATAATCATTTCATAATTAATTGTATTTTGAAAAATTCTTCAGACTCTCACAATCATAATGATCAGCAAATTTCAGTTCAAATAATGAATTTTTCAAATCTTTCTATTTGTCTGATGGCCACGCCTAAAAATATAATTATTTTATCCGTATAATCAAACTTTTGTGTCATGGATTTTAAAAAGAATTAGCAGTTAAATTTACCAAGAATTATGGACACAATTATGTACTTTTAAAAAACCTGAATATGACACAAAATATAACAATATTACAAACTACATTCAATATAACATTAGAATAATATTTCAATCAACATATAAAACTTTTGTTTTATATTCATGTACAATATGAAAACAATATGAAATATGCTTTGAAATATATAAAAAAGATAAATGTGATGAAATCTCACGGAATATACACTTTTTTTGTAAAATAAAAGACAAATTTAAAGAAATTGTGAAACAATCAAATTTGCCATGAAATATTGCAGTTCAATTTTGTTTTATTTAAACTCTTTTTTTTTTTCATCTTGTTGCCAAATGCTTGCTAAAATAATCTAAAACCTAAAAGACAATAATAATCTTTTTCTAAAAGACTAATTTAAAGAAATTGGGAAACAATCAAATTCACCATGAAATATTGCAGTTAATTTTTTTTATCTTCTTGCCAAATGCTTGCTAAGATAATCTAAAAACAAAATAAATACATAAAAATAAATCATTTTTAGAGAATTGAAGAGACTTACTGATCGTCAGTTTAGTTCCTCCACCGAAAGTCCACCACAGTGTTTCATTCTAGTGAAAGCGTCGTACAAAAACCTCCGTCACACTCAAACGAACACACACACCAGCAGAGACACTCACACACACTGATATGAGACTCAACATCATGATTATTGAACTGAAGTGACGTTCACAGAAACAGACTCATCGTCTCTAAATGTCTCTTAATGCATGAAAACTATTAAATCTAAATATATAATATAATCAGAAAGACTCTGTACTGATATTTACACATCTGAAGAGTTTCTAAATGATCGTGTGTTTCTCGAAGCATTTGAATAAGTTTTGATGACCTGTGACCTCTGGAATGACCTTTGACCTTTTATGGAGTTCACAGTGAAATACTCGTTCCTTTTAGTGTTCAAACTCTGTCACTCAGAATAAAGAAGAACTGATTTCTAAAACACACTCATTGGATGATGAGAATCAAACACATTAAAGGCATAAACTGGATCAGTTTGGTCTGCATGTTCATGTTCATGTGTGTTTTCCTCCAGCTGATTTTTGCTCAGAGAGTCACTTTGCATCGGCACGTGTTTCAGCTCTCCGAGTGTTTATAGCCTTCAGACTCACACACTTTCTAACACACTGCTGTTTACCATCACGATACACACCCATCAAACACCATGAATCTCTTCAGCCGCTTCATCTGGATTCTGACAGCTTTTATTCCAGGTAACAGACGTCAAAGAGTCTTTAATGTTCATTTCATTTGATGAAACTCATATAATGTTGTTGTCAACAGCGTCCAGAGGAATCACTGTGACTCAGCCTGAAGTTGTGACTGTTTCTGAAGGACAAAACGCCACTATAGAGTGTAAAACTGATGCTGGGATATATGGCTGGAGTTTAGCTTGGTATCAGCAGAAACACGGAGAAGCTCCTAAACTCATCATTACTGGTGTAGATGAACTCTATGATAACAGTTTTAGTCGATTCAGTGGGAATGGAGAAGAAGGAGGAACAGATTTCACTCTGAGCATCAGTGGAGTCCAGACTGAAGATGCTGGACATTATTACTGTCAGAGTGTACATGTGACCGACAGTGTAGTGTTCACACAGTGATAAAGAGTCGTACAAAAACCTCGGTCAGCCAGAGTCACAGTGACTGAACTGAAACTGCAGCTGCTCAAAGGAGGATCTGAAATAACTATATAGGCAATAGCACTTAAAAGTCAATACCAAATCAAAACTAGTTAGCAAATTATTTGTAATTGAAAAGGTTTAATGACAGAACATAGTTATGGTTAAACTTAAAATAGTTACAACATAGATGAATGAGATGATTATATCTTATATCTATAGTGTATATTCTATTATATTATAACTTGTACCCAGCATATATATGTAAAATGTTACCAGAGAGAGAAGAGGAGGTAAAGAGAGAGAGACAGAGGGACGAGAGCATAAATAGCCACAGTTACAATCTTCTTTCATCCTTTCCCTGACCATGTGACTAAAACATAAATATGAGACATTTAAGCTGACCAATCAGATAATTACAACTCCTCCAAATGACAATTCACACACCCCCGAAATACACACATCTTACAGGCCTTGATCACTATCAGCTCCTCAAATCCAAACGGTCACTAGCCGCGTTTCCACTGCCGGGTCGAGCCGCGCTAGTGCGTACCAGGGCCAGCCGCGTTCCCTCTGTCTCTTCCGGGGCCTGATTGGGACTTACTCGCGGCCAACGGCAGGATTTCTGGCCCGTCGAATATCTTGGGCCAAAGCGGGCCGGCTCGGGCAAGAGGCGTGGTCAAGGTAAAAGGCGGAGTTTATCGGTGTTAGGGAAAGTCTGCGGCAAGATGACCATTTCACTTTTTTAATATCGTGCAAAATAATCACTGCTCGAAATGGAGGATCGCCTGTACTGGTTTGTCGAAGATACCAAAGCGCTTCTGAGCATTCGGGCAGAAGAAAGGGTACAACGTCAGTTTGATGGCGTGCGCAGAAACGAGGATGTTATAAAAATACATTGTTGCTGAACTTGCTAAGCCAAGCATTCAGCGAACAACGCTTCAAAGTTGCGGGTGCAGGACAATGCCAAGTTAATATACATGCTGTCTTCCTAATTTAACAATAAATAAATTCATAATACTCACTGAAATGGGTTGTGTGACGTTTGATCCAGGAAGGCGTGTTTAGGGCGGGGTTAAGGGTGGCGCTGTGGCACTACTGGCCCCCAGTGAAAGAGTAAAGCAAATGTCTTTGTTCATTTCAAATCTCAATACAGTATCATTGATGATAGAAATCTGCAGCAGGTTTTAAATTCTCTCAAAATTTGAATGAAACTGATCATTAAAACTGTGTTTAGTGCGAGAAGATCTTGTTTATTAGCAGACACTAAAAGACAAAACAGTGTTTCTGCTGTCTTCAGGGAAATGATGTGGAGTGTGTTTGCATATTGATCAGATCTTCAGTGTGTGAGAGTGTTTATAGTGCTGTGAGTTTAACACTTCATCACTGACACACACAACAATCTTCATCAACATGACCTTCATCATCATCTTCATCTGGACTCTCACAGCGTTTGCTCAAGGTTTGTGGAGCACAAGTTTGATATTAATTCATTTCTTCGAGTATATTGTCAAAGTTTTGAGTGTATTTTCTTGTTGTGTGTTTCAGAGTGTAGAGGACAGATCACCGTCACTCAGAGTCCCTCAATAACAGCAGAACAACCAGGAGGAACTGTCAATATCAAATGTAAAACCAGCACAGATGTGAGGAGATTGAATAATGGGGATGAAGGTGTATTCTGGTACTTACAGAAAGCTGGAGAAGCTCCTAAACTCCTGATTTATCGTGCAAAATACCTTGAGTCAGGAACTCCATCTAGATTCAGTGGCAGTGGATCTAACAGTGATTTCACTCTGAGCATCAGTGGAGTCCAGACTGAAGATGCTGGACATTATTACTGTAGAGTTTCCATTGCAGAATAAATTCCAATGATCGTTGTGTGGGTGATGAAACATTCACACAGTGATAAAGAGTCGTACAAAAACCTCCTTCAGTCAGA
>NW_024121299.1:9713819-9769998 GCF_016745375.1 Pimephales promelas | reverse complement strand
ACTGAAACTGCAGCTGCTCAAACACACACACACACACACACACACACACACAAATAAACTACACATGTGCTCAAAACTTATGACTGAAATCAGCTCTATTAGACTGATGACTATTAGATAAAAACAGTCTGTATATTAATATCAAATCAAACACACAAAACTGCCACTGTGTGTTTTTGAGCTTTTACAAGTAGCTTTATCTTTCACTACAAGTTTATCAAGATAATAATAAATATATATATATTACTCATCATAACTGTTTCTATCAAAACTACTGATTCTATCATTCATCTCAGTGCATTATTTATGATTAAAGCAATTTTAATACATTCCGATGACCTTTGACCTCTGGAATGACCTTTGCCCTCTAATGAAGTTCACAGTGACATACTAGTGCAGCAACTCTGTCATTTGAATCATCAGAAAGCCTGAAGCTTCAGACACAGGAATAAATGTTTATGACTCGTAACATGGAAAAATATCCCAAACACTGTTATGATTTATGAGCGTCATGTGCTGGGATCCGTACTTACCGGGAACACGCATGGATTTGGTGTCAAATTTGGGGATTAACAGCGACGTTTCAATCCAACCACAGTAAAAATATTCTCACAGCAGATATTCAGATTAATATACTAAAGTTGGTCTTCTAGATGTATTCTGAATTGAATTATACAATTTTGAACAGTTTGGCTTTTAGAAGATTGAAAAAGACTGATTTTGACTCTGTTCTCACGTCAGTGATTGTGTTTTGTGTCTGTTAATGAGGGACTGTCTTCAGGGAAATGATGTGGAGTGTGTTTGCATATTGATCAGATCTTCAGTGTGTGAGAGTGTTTATAGTGCTGTGAGTTTAACACTTCATCACTGACACACACAACAATCTTCATCAACATGACCTTCATCATCGTCTTCATCTGGACTCTCACAGCGTTTGCTCAAGGTTTGTGGAGCACAAGTTTGATATTCATTCATTTCTTCGAGTATATTGTCAAAGTTTTGAGTGTATTTTCTTGTTGTGTGTTTCAGAGTGTAGAGGACAGATCACCGTCACTCAGAGTCCCTCAATAACAGCAGAACAACCAGGAGGAACTGTCAATATCAAATGTAAAACCAGCACAAATGTGTACAGGGATGATGATGGGGATGAAGATTTATACTGGTACTTCCAGAAACCTGGAGAAGCTCCTAAACTCCTGATTTATTATGTAAAAAAACTCCAGTCAGGAACTCCATCTAGATTCAGTGGTAGTGGATCTAAGACTGATTTCACTCTGAGCATCAGTGGAGTCCAGACTGAAGATGCTGGACATTATTACTGTCAGAGTTTCCACTGCAGAACAGATTCTGATAATAGTTGTGAGGGTGATTATGTGTTCACACAGTGATAAAGAGTCGTACAAAAACCTCCGTCAGTCAGAGTCACAGTGACTGAACTGAAACTGCAGCTGCTCGAAGGAGGATCTGAAATAACATCGTCACACTTGCATTTGAAATAAAACCATACAAATTAATCTGATACTAATAATTAATAATTATACAGGTCAGAAGACTACAAAGAAGCAACTAAAAACTCCATCAATGTCTCTGTCAGACTCGGTTTTATTGATTTTGATTATTATTTATGTCTGTGAAATTTAGTTTGTTCTGCAGGGTTTTGTGTTTGTTCTCATATTTCTACTGTCTGTAGGGAGAATATAAATGTGTTGTAATCTGGATCTGTGAGATTTTGTGCTTTTATATATCAGTGACATGACTGAGATCGAGTGATTTCAGTTTGTCCGTTACCGCCTTATATTAATAACAGACTTTCATTTTCATAGAGAAAAAGTCAAATCATGAGGCAATAAAGGCACAGAAATATGTATCTAAACACAGATGTGTGATGCAAGTGTTCTTGGAGAATTACTAAACATTCATTTATGGTGTAAAAATGTGTTTTCAGAGCCTTCAAGCACTGTTACAACTTCAACTTGACCTGTGACCTCTGAGATGACCTCTGAGTTCGTCATAATGCCTCTGTCACTCATATGCAGCTCAATTTCCATAATAAACAGAGATTCGGACACATTAAGGATGCACAGGTGAATCATGCAGAAGAAGAGGAAACTGACATGCGTATGAATTCTCCCCTTCACATCTGTCACAATCATTTCATTCATGCAGTTTAAATCAATCATACATTGCACATATTTCAACAGAACATCTTGCTTTATTGTTTTTTATTATGAATTTCTAAACCAAACTTAAAAACATAAGCACAAATTCCTTGAGCGCAGCTGATGACGCTTTAAAGGGACGATTGAGTGATTAATAAGATTATAATATACTAATAATTCATCCTTCGCTTCCTCATCCTCATGTTAACTTACTCCCAACATCCATTTCTGTGCCGTTGCTGAACGTGAATAACGATGATGCAAACTAACACCAGTTGAGTGTTTGATGAGGGAAATGAAGGTTTTTATTGTGATGTGTGTCAGTTCTGCTCTTCTGTCTCATTAGAGAGGAAACGGCTTTGAATGTGTGTGTCCCACCCCTGTGACTGAAGCTCAATATCAGAGCGTCTGTCAGACTGTCAATCCCACATCTCTGTCCTTCAGCTTCACTCATTCCCAGTAAAGATGACGACACACACACTGATCATCTGCTCTCTGCTGCTGATCCTCAACGGTGATACTCTTTCACTGCATTTACTACTTTACATTTACTTGTTTTAGCAAAGATCGTTCATTTATTCTGCTGATTTTCTTCTTGTTGTGTGTTTCAGAGTGTAGAGGACAGATCACCGTCACTCAGAGTCCCTCAATAACAGCAGAACAACCAGGAGGAACTGTCAATATCAAATGTAAAACCAGCAGAGATGTGTTTGGTGGAGATCGTTTATCCTGGTACTTGCAGAAACCTGGAGAAGCTCCTAAACTCCTGATTTATTGGACAAACAGCCGTCAGTCAGGAACTCCATCTAGATTCAGTGGCAGTGGATCTAACAGTGATTTCACTCTGAGCATCAGTGGAGTCCAGACTGAAGATGCTGGACGTTATTACTGTCAGAGTTTCCATGTCATCAACAGTAACTGGGTGTTCACACAGTGATAAAGAGTCGTACAAAAACCTCCATCAGTCAGAGTCACAGTGACTGAACTGAAACTACAGCTGCACACACACACACACACACACATTAAGAAAAGCAAAATGATCTTATAATAAGAAATATAATAATAATAATAATAATAATAATATATTATAATAATATGAAAGTTTGTGCTTTGTCAGTATATGACGGTTTTGATGATGATTTTTCAATCATTTTTCTCCTGTTATTTTCAGTCCTTCATGAGGAAATTCAGACACATTTGGTCGTCACTAGTGGATATTTTTCAATCTTTCACCATATTTTAGTTTTTCTGCATTTATGATTTATTCTCATTCTTCTTTCTAAACTGAATCACTAGCATCATAAAGATGCTCTGCTTGGTCAGTTTAATAAGTCCATCGATTTCTTTAAGTTCATCCTTCATATATGAACAGCATCTTAAAACACAATCCTCAATTTCAGAGCAGATGAACATTCATATCATTTAAATTAATATCTTTACATAGCATTTAAAATTAAAGACCAAATAGCCAAACAGGTGTAGTCCACCACCATAAAAAAAAATCCCATTTATTTTATATTTATTGTATAATTGAACAGTGCTGTATAGGACAGCTTTGTCAAACATTGGATTAATATCGACATTTCAAACATCTAAACATTTCATACTGACGTTTTTTTGTGTGCAATTTAACACATCCATGTACAGTGGAAATGTATTTATAGTTAGTTTTTTATATTAAAGATTTGTAAAGGTTTGTTTGTTTTTACGCAATTGATGAGCCAACATGTAACTCGTAAAGATGAAATCTTATTAACAAACGCACTAATGAATCCTTCAGCAGAAGTGAAACTGTTCCAGTTCAGAGGTTGAACCAGTAAAAGAGAGAAACTGTGAGTTTCAGTTGAAAATGTGATTTGCATTGTCAGGTTTAGTGATTGTGACGTCTCAGAATAGAGCAGCTCGTCTCCAGTGACCATGTTCAAACCCCAAGAGCTTCATTTGACTTCATTTCCTGCTGAATGCAGCTGTTCTCAACTATTACAACCAATCAAAAGCGGCTGAAACTTTAGTGCAACGACACACTGATGATCAATGATGCAGTCACACACACATGTAAGGCGTTCAGATGAAGCTTTATTGAATGAACAGCAATGGCAGCACATTGACAGACTGCTTCAGTATTGAGCTGTAAATCACGTGACTCGGCTCAGATCCGCTGGTCTTCACTGGAGAAACATCAGCAGTCGGAGCTCTTGAGGAACAAGGCCTCGTGAGCAGCTCCGGCATGTGTTCCTCTGCAGACCAAGCGCCCTGTCCCTGCGCCTTCCCAGCGTGTTTTGCTGAGGCTCAAGACGCTGCTGCGACTGTAGAGACCGTCCCGCTCGCTCTCTGCGCTGGTCTGAACCCCCTCGGTGACCTCTGACCCGTCCAGCGTCCAGCTCACCGTCGCCCCCTTTGGAGAGTAAGAGCTGAGCAGGCAGAGCAGAGCGGAGGAGTCTCCAGAGACCAGCAGAGACACGGAGGGAGACACGGAGGGCCCGGCTGAAACACACACACATGGAGAATAACAATCATTTCACTTTAAATATACAACTTACATTTTTAATAATCCCCAGAATGAGTTTGAAAAGCATTGGTCAAATGATATTTTTTTAAACGCTCTTCCACTAAGTTTCCTTTTGTCTGATGAACCCAAATATATATTTTGATTGTATTATAAAACCTCATGCATTGTTTCATCTACCAAGAATTGTAGACAAAACTATATATGAAGAAATAATTGAATAGATTTTGAAGGATCTGCAGTCAAAACATGACATGAACTAAATGTTAGCAATAATAAGATGTTGAATTATTTGTGTAAAATGAAAAAAAAAACATTTATATGAATTATTAAATGTAAAAATAAGATTTTTTTCAGAATTGAATTACAGGACCTAAATCAAATTTTTAAAAACATTGTCCACGTTAAAATTGATTAATACATTGTGATATCTTTATAAGAGTAAGATAACAAATTATAATAATATTAACATCTTTTAAAAAATATTATTTTAATTTAATACTCACAATCAATCGCAATTTTCAGCCAATTTTCAATTATGATTTTTATAATACAGTAAAAAGCACAATCATATCATCTTTACTGTAGTTTCACCGCACTGCTTTCCTTCATAGACATTATCCTGAGTTTAGTTTTAAAATATGCTTCATTAAATCAATATTGAATATTACTAAATGTGCACTGTAAAAAATGATGACGTAATTTTAACGGCAAAGGACTACGGTAAAAACCTGTTGATTGGTAAATGACTTGTTCCTGTACTGTATACAGTGAAAACTGTAATAGATATTTCATTTGTTAAATTTAATTTGTTGTTTTTTGAAGTGAAAATAATAAACAAAACTGCCTTTTCTTACTGTAAAAGTTACAGTTTGGATTGGAATTTAAAAAATATGGAATATCACCAAATATCATATATTTATAATATATCAAACAATATAATAATGAAATACATGAAATCAATCAGTAAAATAGAAAAAAATGTGACAATAAATAAGACTTGAAATCTATTATGTTTTAATATGCAATAATATTATGTTAAAATCAATCATGTTTGTTTTTTATAAATTCTGTTAAATAACATTAAACATTCTTTTAAAAACACACACACATCATTAAGTTTCATTATATAATTTAAGAAAGACTTACAGGTTCTGATCGTCAGTTCAGTTCCTCCACCGAAAGTGTACCACAGTGTTTCATTCTAGTGAAAGCGTCGTACAAAAACCTCCGTCACACTCAAATGAACACACACACCAGCAGAGAAAGAGACCAACAACACACACAGAGAGAGAGATTTAAGACTCAACAGCAGATCTTCTCAACATCTGATTGAAAAAGAGCCACAAAATTTTCATCTTTAAAAATAAAAAATGTATTACATGAAGCCTGAAATCATTGTCATGTTTCATAATCACTCAAAAAATACATTTGTGACATTTATATCAATTCTATTGTCCTGCTTTATAATGAAATGTTCTGCCAGATTTAGATGGTCATTCTCTATTGGATGACCTTTGACCTGTTCTACAGTCTCATGGATGATATAAACACAGCACAGGTATTAAATGCTCTCAGCATCAAAGTCTGAATGAAACTGATCATTAAAACTGTGTTTAGAGCGAGAAGATCGACCCAAAATAACATGAAGTAAATCATGAGTGTGTGTTTATGAAAATGATAAACAGAAGTTTATTAGCAAAGACACTAAAAGACAAAACAGTGTTTCTGCTGTCTTCAGGGAAATGATGTGGAGTGTGTTTGCATATTGATCCGATCTTCAGTGTGTGAGAGTGTTTATAGTGCTGTGAGTTTAACACTTCATCACTGACACACACAACAATCTTCATCAACATGACCTTCATCATCATCTTCATCTGGACTCTCACAGCGTTTGCTCAAGGTTTGTGGAGCACAAGTTTGATATTCATTCATTTCTTCGAGTATATTGTCAAAGTTTTGAGTGTATTTTCTTGTTGTGTGTTTCAGAGTGTAGAGGACAGATCACCGTCACTCAGAGTCCCTCAATAACAGCAGAACAACCAGGAGGAACTGTCAATATCAAATGTAAAACCAGCACAGATGTGTACAGATGGGATGATGGGGATGAAAGTTTATTCTGGTACTTACAGAAACCTGGAGAAGCTCCTAAACTCCTGATTCGTTACGTAAAAACCCTCGAGTCAGAAACTCCATCTAGATTCAGTGGCAGTGGATCTAACAGTGATTTCACTCTGAGCATCAGTGGAGTCCAGACTGAAGATGCTGGACATTATTACTGTCAGAGTTTCCACTGCAGAACAGATTCTGATAATGATTGTGTGGGTGATCGTGTGTTCACACAGTGATAAAGAGTCGTACAAAAACCTCCATCAGTCAGAGTCACAGTGACTGAACTGAAACTGCAGCTGCTCACACACACACACACACACACACACACACACACACACACACACACACACACACACACACACACACACAGATAAACTACACATGTGCTGCAGACTAACTTATGACTGAAATCAGCTCTATTAGACTGATGACTATTAGATAAAAAGAGTCTGAATATTAATACAGTCTGCCACTGCGTGTTTTTTTTAGCTTTTACAAGTAGCTTAATCTTTCACTAGAGGTTTATCAAGATAATAATAAAGATATCGCTCATCATAACTGTCCAATCAAAACTACTGACATCATTAATCTCAGTGCATTGTTAATGATTAAAGCATTTTTAATACATTCTGA
Source organism: Pimephales promelas (assembly GCF_016745375.1). The sequence continues at coordinate 9,762,588 of NW_024121299.1, read as the reverse complement.
TGACCTTTGACCTCTGGAATGACCTTTGCCCTCTAATGAAGTTCACAGTGACATACTAGTGCAGCAACTCTGTCATGTGAATCATCAGAAAGCCTGAAGCTTCAGACACAGGAATAAATGTTTATGACTCGTAACATGGAAAAATATCCCAAACACTGTTATGATTTATGAGCGTCATGTGCTGGAATCCGTACACAGATTTACATATAGATTATTTGCATCGCAGCTCATGCTTCAGGAGGTTTATAACTCTGAATCTGAACACTGAGAATCTAATTAAACCAGCAGCAACCATGAGCTTCATCTTCATCATCTTCATCTGGATGTTCTCCAGCTGTTTCACAGGTCAGGAAATATGAAGTTAAACTGCTCTATTTGAACTGATTAACAAACAGTGCTTGAAATATTGTCCAAATATGTAATTCTGAATGTTCATTTATTCTTCTTGATGTAGAATCAGTTGGTGCAGTGACAGTCACTCAGACGCCGGCAGTGAAATCTGTTCCTCTAGGAGACACATTTACTATATCCTGTAAAACCAGTCCTGAAGTCTATCAGGGTTGGGGTGTTCAGCCTTTATCCTGGTACTTACAGAAACCTGGAGAAGCTCCTAAACTCCTGATCTATAGAGCAAATGTCCTTCAGTCAGGAACTCCATCTAGATTCAGTGGCAGTGGATCTAAGACTGATTTCACTCTGAGCATCAGTGGAGTCCAGACTGAAGATGCTGGACATTATTACTGTCAGAGTTATCACTACATCAACAGTGTAAATATGTTCACACAGTGATAAAGAGTCGTACAAAAACCTCGATCAGTCAGAGTCACAGTGACTGAACTGAAACTGCAGCTGCTCAAACACACACACACACACACACACACACACTAAGAAAAGCGATATGATCTTATAATAAGCGGTTATATAATAATAATAATATACTTTGTAAAAGTTTGAGCTTCGTCAGTATATGACTGTTTTGATCCTGATTTTTCAGTCTTTTTTTTTTTGAGGAAATTCTGAAACATTACATCGTCACTAGTGGATAATTTTCAATCTTTCACCATATTTTAGTTTTTCTGCATTTATGATTTATCCTCATTCTAATCACTAGCATCATAAATATGTTCATCTTGGTCAGTTTAATAAGTCTATCGATTTTTAAAGTTCATCCTTCATATATAAACAGCATCATAACATACAATCCTCAACTTCAGAGCAGATGAACATTTTTAATATCTTTATTATGGAATTTTACGATTAATTTTAAAATTAAAGACCAGATTACCAAATAGCAAACAGGTGTAGTCCGCCACCATCCAAAAAATACATTTATTTTATATATTGTATAATTTAGCAGTGCTGTATATGACAGCTTTTTCAAACATTGGATCAATATCAACATCTCAAACATTTCATACTGTTGTTTTTTGTGTGCAATTTTACACATCCATGTACAGTGGAAATGTATAAAGATTGCATGTGTGAATATAGTGTGTGTTGATGAGCCAACATGTAGGCTAACTCATGATGAAATCTAACAAACGGACTAATGAATCCATCAGCAGAAGTGAAACTGTTCCAGTTCAGAGGTTGAACCAGTAAAAGAGAGAAACTGTGAGTTTCAGTTGAAAATGTGATTTGCATTGTCAGGTTTAGTGATTGTGACGTCTCAGAATAGAGCAGCTCGTCTCCAGTGACCATGTTCAAACCCCAAGAGCTTCATTTGACTTCATTTCCTGCTGAATGCAGCTGTTCTGTGGATGCCAGCCCGAACTCCGCCCACAACATTTTTTGATCGGGAAGTTCGGTCTGGACTTGATCCATTGAGGAGTAATTATGATCAGGCAAAAAATGAACTGGCCAATCAGATTGCCAGGGCGGGCTTTATACGATGATGGACAGATGATCTGCAGGGACGTAATCATCACGTTATCAAAGAGCGCTGAACTGGTTTCCCTCAAAGATGAAGGCAGTCCTGCATCAGGAGAATTGAGATAGTTTCCGCTGTCGCGTTGTGAAATAAATCGAAAGCGCATTAATTTTAATAGACAAACAGAGAACTACAATCAAGGCATTTGTCGATCAGCTTCATAATATTGTATTTTTGCCGTCCTTCCTTAAATGATTCGGGAAAAGTGTAACTCAGCTGGCTCTGACAAGATGGGACGTAATGAAAAGCCTGTGGTCGTTGTGGTTTATGAAGGACCAAAGATGAAGGACCAAGTAAAAGAAGCAACACTCGTTATTTTACTTCTAAAAAAAAGTAAGTTCTGTTGACATCTGTGATATGCAAAGTAGTTGACTTATTGCGTTGCTCTGATTGGTTGTAGGTCTACCGACTATCCAATTGAGTGCAGAGTTTTTTTTCCTGGTTCGGTTAAGACACGCCTCATAATCCAAGCCCTGTGGAGCAGTTTCAGACAGTCTAGCTGTTCTCAACTATTCAACTATACAGTCGAATACATTGTACGTTTATGTAATTAAAAACTATAGGCCTATATTTTAGGATTGCTTCCAAGAATTTGATCGGATTTATGTTTGATAAAGGCAGCTTTTATGCGAAGTGAACTGTGTACACTGATACCGATTATTAAACTGATTATAATAGTGTAGACCGCTAGGTGGTGCTGTGCACACAACTTTTGAGAACAGCAAGATACACGCGTTGAACTGATGCTAATTATGACACCATTTTGCAGAAGGGTTCAATCGTATTTTGTGCAATATTTTTATCCGATGGTGTATTTTTGAGTTAAAGTGGTCACATCAGACTCCGAGCTTGATAAACCTGGTTCGGATTCACTGAATATTATGTTAATTTACAGAACCCAAAATCTCTAATGCAGATCATATAGCTAGTATTATTCTGTTTATATGTATATTTTACATTTTGTTCATTTCCCCAACTTAAATGAATGCCATCACATGAACTGATGCTAATTATGACACCATTTTGCAGAAGGGTTCAATCGTATTTTGTGCAATTTTTTTATCCGATGGTGTATTTTTGAGTTAAAGTGGTCACATCAGACTCAGAGCTTGATAAACCGTACATCTGTGAAATATTTCTGTCCAGGTTTGTTCGGATTCACTGAATATTATGTCAATTTACAGAACCACAAATCTCTAATGCAGTCAGATCATATAGTATTATTCTGTTTATATGTATATTTTATATTTTGTTCATTTCACCAACTTAAGTGAATGCCATCACAAAATAAATGATTTAATAAATCCCAATAATGAATAGGCTACTCGCGATGAGAGATGTGACGCACAGTATTTCCGTCACAAACCAATATTATGTCATTGTCAATATAGAATTTCTGTTGAGGAGCATCAAAATAAAGTCTCAGCAAATATTAAAAAGATTGTTTATTGATTCTCTAATCACTATAGCTGACATGTAGTTGCAAAGTTATTTATAGTTAGTAGAATTTCAAGTGGATTGTCGAAATAAAGCGTTGTCTTATTTTAATCTCAGAGTCTGCGAAGCTGGCATTGATCATGTGAGAATAAAAAAGTGTAGCCTATATAATAATTTAAAATAAAAATGGGATGATATGAAATCTACCATATTGCTTTGCAATTTACATTTTCATTGCATGTATTGCTATGCATTTAGAAAAAGATAAAGCAACGTACAAAAGAAGAATAAAAGCAATTCATCAGAGAGCCAACATTAATCGTAATACACTGTACAATGCCAGGTTTATTTGACAATTTAATGTTAAAGCTCAATATCATATATAACTTCCAGCAACCAAAGAGCAGTCTGAACTGTAAAACTATTACATGTAGCGAATTGTATTTATTATATACATTTTAACTCCACAAAATCCTGCTTTTGTGTTCCCGTTCTCCTCATTCCTCTTTCTTGAGTATTACACAAGAGGACTGTACTCCCAACCAGAAGCCTGGCAGAGTTTTCTCCTTTATGGGATTCTTAAACCTGTGAATGAGTTTCACTTGTTTCTTCTTTGACTCTTCGTCCGTCTCCACGGCGTAGAAGCAGAGCAGGCCTGCGGGCTGATCCACATACACGCCTATAGTGGAGCACTGATGAGTGCCCTCCACCCTTCTGTTGATTCCTTTATGCCAGGCGTCGTAGCAGGACCCGGACCAACCCAGACCCCACGACTCCTCGTTCTCCCCGAGGCCACAGGTCCCGTCGCCGGCCCTCCTCCCCGCACCCTCGTACGTCGCCCCGATAATCACCCAGCCGGAGTACAGCACCTCCCAGTAACAGCGTGACGCCCAGATAGACTCCTTACACAGCACCTGCACACACACAGAGGAATGCGTTTTATTATAGTGCAAAAAATAGTGCATGAGAGAGACAAAGATATCAGAATTATGTGAAGTGTGTTTATGTTGTGGCCCATTCATGATATTGAAAACACTTGCAAAGTATATGAAGAGTTCAGATGCAAAAGCCTGTAAATGCCATTTGAAATTTTCTTCTTTAATGATGATTTTTATCAAACTTGTATATTTAAGTTCAGTGATTTCACTTAAATGGCAATGATAATTACCTATTAATTGTTATTTAAGTGAAATTAATGAAATAAAATATACAAGTTTGATAAAAATCATCACTAAAGAAAATTTCAAATGGCATTTAGAGGCTTTTGCATCTGAACTCTTCATATGTATATCATTTTATTATTTATAAAAATAAAAGTGAAAAGTGGCAATAGTTTTGGAGACATTGTCATCTCACTTAGCAGAAAAACAAAAACGTGTGTGTGTGTGTGTGTCATTCACCTGAGGGTTGTAGTCAAATCTCTGTTGTCTGTCCAGGCAAGGACACACCTCATCTGTCAAGCGGGACACTTTAGCCCCGCCCTCTGTGAGCCACAGCACTTTATTGGCAGTTCGTTCGTCCAATGAAATATTGAACCAGTCTAGGATGAAAGAAAAAGTTCAGCCAGGTCCATGTTCGAGTAGTATGAAGCTGCAGACTCGGAGACCTGCATCTACAGTCCCCCTGCACCCAGAGTCCCGCATTCTCAGACCCCTCGTTTTTCGAGACAGCGCCTCCTATCAAATTGTATCGGATAAACATAAACGTGAGTAGGCTATCTTTTATTTAGCGAATCGTAGTATATAGCCTACTCGTTTGATTTTTTTTTTTTTTTTTTAATAAAACTAATTTAGCTCATCGATACAACATATGAATAGTCCATTGAATATTTGTAAAGTTAGTTTGTAACAAGATTTGAGCCGTTAATGTATGTTTTTTCACCCTTTCCCCCCCGAAAATATTTAGATAGCTAACGTTTATAATTTAGCTTTGAAACATCATAAGACATGTGCTATCGTCCTATGTTGAAGGCTATTCCAGGGTACACCATACATCGATGGAGTTGCCCCTGCCGAACCCAGCAACATCATTTTAGGATTATGCAAAGCGACTTATAAATGAGTTTTTTTTAATGCAATTGAAGACGAAAAGTAAAGTCACGAACACATTTTTTCCTTCCTTTTTTCTTTACAGCAAGATGATGTTTAGGTGATCATTAGCCTAAATAAAGTAGGAATTGTTTATTTTATTGGTGTTTTGTCTATTCTGATTTGTTTTGCTTCGCATTCAAAATATAAAAAACAGATTTTGTAATCTTAGCATCGTAAAATTATAATTAGAAAATTATAGGTTGAACTGAAGGAAAAAATGGAAATTGAATACAAAAATATATATATAAAAAACATTGTAGCAATATAATATCACATACTATTTTTCTGAAGATAGTTCAATCTGTAATTATATCCCTTCCATCAGTAACAATTAGTTTTTTTCTGCACATACATTAAGCAGGGAACGCAAATATTTATTGGATAATTTATTTGGAGACCGTAATATTGCATCCTATTGTTTTTAATTGCATTTGGATAATCGTACGCTGTACTCTGTGTGTGGGTGTTATTCGACCGTTTGAACAGCAGGAGGCGCTGTGTTCGAAAAACGAGGGGTCTAAGAATGCGGGACTCTCGGTGGGGGACTGTAGATGCAGGCTCCGAGTCTGCAGCTTCATAATATTGCCATGTTCAGTCCTGTGTTATTTTACAATCATTGATATAGCCTACTATTAGTTTTTGTTTGTATTTTACATTTTTTTCTTTGTATTATTTTCTGTTTTCATTGGAATAGTAGCCTCATTTTGTGTGTGTGTGTGTACTATAAAATTTTGTATTTAGTTTTAGTATATAGTTTTAGTTATTTTTGTAGAAAAAAAATAATTGTTTACTTGGCAACTAGCTGATATAGAATAAGTTTAAGTTTAGATATACAATTTTAATTTTAGTATATTTTTGGTTAATGATAATAACCCTGGTTCAGACTGGAAAGGAGCAGCAGGGTGCGTTTCCCAAAAGCATCGTTGGCCAAATATAATCGCAATATGTAGCCCCGCCCCTTTTCAGTGCTGCGCTCGTTGTCTTTTGACTTCCGGTCTGTAATTTTCCACCGCGATCTTGCATAGGTATGAATGAACTGCTCGTAAAAAAATTCCCGGTCGACATTTGTTGAGACATCTGCTTTACAATGCTTATGATAACTTTTGTTAACTCTACAATAAATAAATCCACTTCACCAGCTAAATACTCCTCGAAAGCGATGCCATAGAAATATACAGAGCGACCGCAAAAACGGAAGTTCAAATTTTCTAAAGATGACGGCGCCCACGTTTCTCTGGTGCATAAGGTCTATTGGTAACGACGGAACCATGGATGGCGTTGGGAACCGCACCACTGGTCAGTACCGATTTATTTGATTCTTGTTCTGTGTCTGTGAGACTCACATTTCAGCAGCTCCTCTCGGGTCGTCGGCTCTGGGATGTTCGGCTCATAAACTGGAAGTTTTTCTGAAGAGGGAGAATGTGAGAAATGAGTTATAGCCTATCAGTTCAGTTCAGACACACAGCCAGACGAGCGCAGATGGGAGGAAAGTTCCTCGCTTGATCTTCTGAGTACACACACATTCAAGAACACACAGTCAGATCATTTCCATAATGACCAACGCAAGTCTGGTTAATGACGTGCTTCTTTTGGGTGGTAAATAATGCTGCGAACACCAGTATATTGTCTAGTGCAAACCTTAGTAAATCACCTTGAATTGTTCATATTCTCTCCTTCTGAAAGGCAAACTCCAACAAATGCAATAAGGTCAGCAGCAAAAATAGCCCTGTCCCTGTCAACACATAGGCTATTCAGCGCGGTCAACTACCCTGTCTGTAAATCCTGGTAGTATTTCTTTAACACCACCCTGCTGAAAAAAACAATAGAAACCATTACAGAAATGGTAATGGTTTCCACTACAAAACCATTACAAACCATCAGCCGTTAACCATTAAAACCATTACAAAATGGTGTCCATTACGTAGTGTGTTTTGGACCATATTCTATTAGGATGTAGGCTATTGGTTTGTATAGGTTTCCATTACAAATTTGTATTATGATATATACCAGTTTTTAAAAACTGGCTATTAATCATGTGTAGCCTACATTAAATCATTATTATCAAACCAAAGGAAACACTAAATTTATTGGAGTCCTAATGGTTCATAATGGTGTCCAGTAGATACCAGCATGTAACCTATAATTTTCAAAGGTGTTCTACTGGTCCTTAATGGTATCCAATAGAAAACATAATACCACCAATAGAAGAAAGCAAATTACCAATAGAGACTTACTAGGACCATCACAGTTTCAATTAAAACCAATACAGAAAAAAAGACAAAACATGCCACCAATAGAAGAAAGCAAATTACCAATAGAGACCTACCATTACAGTTTCCATTAAAACCAATACATTTCCCTTTATAACCATTAAAACCATTAGGAATTCTGTAATGGTTTCTATTGTTTTTTTTTCAGCAGGGCAGTTAACATCTTTAACGCTGTTAGTAAATGGCCCTATAGACTTCGCCATTATTTAGGGTTTAAGGGGCTAAAGGTGCACCAGGGTTAAAAGCACCATTGATTTCAGGCTGTATTTGATGTTTTTATGAATGAATTATGAATTTTTATGTTTTGATGAATTTTTTTTAAATTATTATTATTTTTAATGTTGTAGTAAGTAGCAAACGAGAATCGCTAACATTACTGAATATTTTTTGAGACAAAGGTCATAACGATTTTTAGTTTAGTTTAGGGTAATTAAAGCAACAGCTTTTTTTAATAACGGAAGAATATGTAAAAGGATGGTATTTGTGGTAAACAGTGCTTACCACAAGACACAATAATTAACAATTATAATAAACAGATCACTGAATTTTTCATTTGTTGACATAGTTAGATTCACATGGCAAATATCAAATATGGGTGTCCACCTTACAAATAATACCCATATTCGAAACAATCATAAAGAAAAAAAATAAATGATATTAATCATATATAATAAAAGATCATATTGTTTGTTAGCCTACTACTGTAATGAAATCTCATTTAATTTACTTAAAATAATTTTGTTTCTGTATTTGTCAAATAATATTGAACAAAAATGTTTATTTGGAATTTTTAAAATTGTTTTGAACAAGTAATAACTTTTTTTTTATTTTAGCTAAAGTCCTGTTGCCCTGTGTGTGTGTCTGTGGGGTACCTCGCCTCTTATTCGATTTTTAAACAAATAAACCACTTTTATGATTTAGTTTCACACAAAAACTGTTACTCCATCAATGTTCAATAAACACAAAGATATTTTCTTCTGAAATCATATATTATAGGAGTAATGAAAGCCCGTTTTCTGAAGGTGCTCCGTTGTATTGATGATAATGATCATATTTATTCATGCAGACAGCGATTAGATAGATATATGTTTAGTCCATCATACCAACAGGAGTGTTTCTCGCTTTGATTTTCATTCCTGAAAGAAAAAAAAAAGACGTTGAAAAGAGTTTGATCAATAACGTGTGTGTTAGTGCTAATAATAGGACAAATGGTGATTTATCCTGACAAGTTATTGTAGAGTGTGTGTGTCCTCAGTCTCTGTGACATTCAGACTCGTCTCTGGTAACAGCGTCAAACCCGTGGCATGTGTGTGAGTGAATGTGTGTGAGTGTGTAACCCACTGACCCAATAGCCCATTAAAATCATGCAACATCATTCAGACTTGTGAATGTGCCAACCCGATAACCACAACGAAACAAACACTGATTATGTGCTTCTTCATCACTCACATCAAACTTCAGTTGAATAATTCATCACTAATTTATATGGAAAAAAAATTGCACTACTTTTTGCATTAAAATTATCGACAGATTTGCTTAATTACAAGACATTCATGCATTTTCCGTGATTAAGAAGTGACATAATGGCCTCACCTTTAAAACTGTTTATTATTGTACTATGTCAAGCCAAGCCAAGTGCTGGGCAACGATTTATCGCATCCAAAATACAAGTTTGTGTTTACATACAATACATGTGTGTACTGCATATAATTATTTTTATATATAAATAGACACACATGCATGTATATATTTAAGAAAAATTTGTTATTTAGATATAAAATATTAATATTTAAATAAAATATACATTTTGCATGAATATACATACAATTTCTACATGCACATATTTCTTAATATACATGCATGTGTGTTTATTTATATATAAAAATAATTATATGCAGTACACACACTTGTATTATGTAAACACAAACTTGTATTTTGGATAATCACGATTAATCGTTGTTTTAGTGTTTTAAACTAAAATTAACACGTAAAAAATCAATCTAATTCAGAATAATAACAAAACTATGAAACAAAAAAATGATACTGAGTGCTGGGCAACGATTAATCGTGATTAATCGCATCCAAAATACAAGTTTGTGTTTACATAATACATGTGTGTGTACTGCGTTATTTTGTACATATAAATAAACACACATGCATGTATATATTTAAGAAATATGTGCATCTATAAATTGTATGTATATTCATACTAAATTTATATTTTATATCTAAATATCAATTTTGTCTTTAATGTATACATGCATGTGTGTTTGTATATGTTTGTGTGCATGTATATATTTAAGAAAAAAATGATGTTTAGATATAAAATATAAATTTAGTATGAATATACATACAATTTATAGATGCACATATTTCTTAAATATATACATGCATGTGTGTTTAGTTTATTTATATGTACAAAATAACGCAGTACACACACATGTATTATGTAAACACAAACTTGTATTTTGGATGCGATTAATCGTTGCCCATCTTTTTTTTGTTTAATAGTTTTGTTATTATTTTGAATTAGATTGATTTTTTACGTGTTAATTTTAGTTTAAAACACTAAAACAGTCTGTGCTTTAGAAACTCTCTGAGATGTATTCCCGGGTTAGTTCTGAATGATGATAGTAATGCTTTACCTGTCTTCCTGGTTTGAGGCGTCATGATTCTTTGGTTTGAAGGCATTTTGATGATCGAGTTTGAGTTTGTCAGTGTGTGTGGATATTGACCGTGTGTGTGTGTGTGTAAAGCACAGCGGCTCTTTCGACATATATTGGGCACCATGCCATTAGAAACCGTGAGGAGGGCGTTTCCAATGTCATTCTTTGGCCAAATAAAGGCAGCAGGTCAGAAACACAAACTGAAGTGGAGAAAGGATCACAAACCGAATCAAATTACACACACACACACACACACACATTGACTTGAATATTCGCAGATAGGGATCCTGTAACAAGCCATGGTAAAAATGCTGTCAAGAAGCACGCAATGTTCCCATTTTAAATATTCCTTGCAAAAATATATATTCGCTGCAAATTTTTAAATAAAAATTCATATAATTATTAATATGCCAAATAGATTCTCAAACACAATGCTAAAAGTCAGTTCAACATTAAAATTAGCACCTTTTTTAATTGTGTATTTAAATTTTTATATTGTATTATCTATTATATTTCCATTGAGTATTAAATCGAACTTTTGTCAACTTTTACTGACAATTTACAGCATTTGACCCTATAGATTTTAGCTACGGATTCACAGGCGGATTGTTTGTTTTTATCATTGTATTCAGTGTTTTTTATTCTGAGCTAACAATATTATCTTCATTATTTTATTATTTCATTATTAGGTTGTGGACATGTGAATCCCACCTATGACAAAGTGACATTAAAAAAGGAACACGGAGTAAAGAAAACAAAGGTGTGTGTGTGTGTGTGTGTGTTAACATGAAGATGAAGTAGAGATTGTGTGTACATATGTAGGCATCTGTGATCATGACAGCTCAACTTCAAGGTGAGTCAAACTTAGGTTCGACACACACACACACACACACTTCAGAATTGGCTAAATCAATTCCACACACACATTCCTCTCACACTTTAAAATGAAATATGATCTAGAGATTAGCAGGTCTAAAATACATAGGGTACAGAATGTATGTGCATTTTTCTTCTGAAACTTTAACCGGCCGAACACGTATCATCCATCAGAGGAAACTCTACAATCATGATGATGATCTATATAAATATCTGTATTCATATTTCTACTGTAATTTTTTTTTTTTTGCATGACTTGTAATCACAACATTTTTTCTTTTGTCAAATCAACTTAATTTATGTAGTTCAGATAACATAATATTTTGAGTTTCTGGTGATTAAATCAATCTCCTTCATTGTATTAACTCAAATTTTCCTTACAAGGCAACCAGGTTACTTTTTTTTTTTTGTTAAACCAACAATATTTTTTTACAGTGTAAGTTTCCGCTATATACAGTAATAAATGCAGTGTAAAGTTTAATTGTGTTCTAAGAAATGTTATTGTTTTAGTGAACTCAATTAAAATAAGTTCAGTACTTTTATCTATATTTTATATTTATTTTGTCTTGTATTGTTGTAAGTTATGGTTTGACTTTTTCTATGATTTTCACCTGTCTGACCTTGACATTGGATACTCTCAGATTATATTTGATTACTCTGACATTAATGAATCTATAAACATTTAGTATTTAGGAATGTGGTTAGGAATTTAGGAATATATATAAATATTTAGTCAATATATTCAGGATTCTTACATTCATATTTAATCTCAGAGTTTAATGTTCAGTTATATAAATGGACGTATTTCACTCAGTTGAGACCCTCATTTTTTAGATGAACTGCTTTCTTCAAAACCTTGACTGTTGACTTATTAAATTATGAATAGCTTTAGCTTGGCATTTTACAACACATAAATCCTTTGTGTGTGTGTGTGTGGTCCTGGTAAACATACTATGAGGCGCCACTGTAGTGTGCACGTGTATTTAATATATGTATTTTGAACATCCAGTAGTATGCATGTATATTCGAGTAATTTATGCACGTGTGTTCTGTATATATTGATAGGCGAAATTTGCTGATGTCACATCCTTGTCCTTTTGTGGACATTTTTGGTCCCCATGAGAAAAGCAGCTAAATGATATTTTTGGAAAATGTAAAAATGCACACAGTCTTCTGTGATGGGTATAGGTGTAGGGTTAGGGGATAATATAATATACAGATTGTACAGTATAAAAACAATAATGCTATAGATAGTCCCTGTAGAACATGAAAATGTGAAAAATATTTTGACCCAAAATGCTTATCTTCATGTGACGCAAATGAAATGGCAAAACATGTCATTTCATTCATTCATATATTCATTCATGTCTAGAAAATGTATAAGAAATATAAGATTGAATGCTGTATCTATTGTTCATGTTTTGTTTATTGGACAAACTATGGAAAAAGAGAATGAGAATTGAATAAACATAAACATAAAATAAACATAAAATATTGTGAAATTACAGTGCTGAACAATACTGAAATCCTGGCACGAGTTACTTTAATTAAATGAATGTAGAAACAATTCAGTGTGTCCAGCAGTAATACACTCTAAAAAAATGCCTGGTTTCAACCCAAATTTGGGTCAAATATGGACAAACCCAAATGTTGGGTTAAAAATGTAATTAAAAAAAAATACAGTTGAAAGTGAAAGTTGAAGTTGGGTTAAATTTTTAAATTGCATTTTTAACCCAACATTTGGGTTTGTCCATATTTGACCCAAATTTGGGTTGAAACAAGCATGGCAGCATTGTTTAGAGTGTAGTGACTGAATGAACACTGCACTGCCTCCTGCTTTAAAAATAGCAAGTAGAACCACAGACATTATCCCGTGACAAATATGTCGAGTTAGTATTTCGTGCATGAAGAAATTATATTATTTACTGCAGAAAATGGGCGTATGGTAGATGCTGTTTTGTGTTCAGTCACCAGCTGGAGTTCCCTTGAGAGCCACTAGAGGGCACTCCACACCAGACTCTATCGCTCCCTCACAAACTACATTTCCCAGAACTCACTGCCCGGACTCGTCTGTTCCCCTGTTCCGTGGATTACTCTTTTGCCTCTGGCCCTTGTTTGTTTGGACTACTTGACCCGATTCAAGCACTATATTCAAGTCATCACACACTGCTATATGGATGTGACGCTTGCACTATATGGAGAGATTGAAGCAATAAATCGTATATGATAATTCTGTAGCTGATTGAGGTCAGTCGTGCGCGCGCATGTTTAGCGGGCTTGTCTTCAGTGTGTAAAGGCCAATTTATACTTCTGCGTCGAGGGTACGCCGTTGTGAACGGCGTTGGCTACGCACGTAGGCGACGCCTTTGTGAGCATTTATACTTCTGCGTTCAGGTCTTGGTTGTTCTGCAGTACTGCTCCGAAACGCTAGTTGGCGGCGGAGGGTTTTAATGTTCCACTGTTTACATTCCCCGAGTTGCGGCTAGGTTATTACAAGCCTGAAAGAGAGCGGATCATGTTGGAGTTGGAGCTTATTGAGGTGGAAAAACAGTTAATTTTAGTGAAATTATTAAAACTGAAAGGCAGAAATGAGAGAAGATGTCGGAGGAGATGGTACGTGTGGAAATGCGTGAGAAGGCACGTGCGGAAATGTGTAGGAGGAAATGTGATGCTACCAAGCCGACCAATCACAGATCTTGCGGTCCGCGTCGCCGCGACGTGTAGTTACATTTTTGAGGAGGTGCGCGTCAGGCTACGGCGAAGGGTACGCGGTATGGGACGCGTCTCTGCGTATGCTACGCCGTACCTACTGCGCGCACCCTACGCAGAAGTATAAATTGGCCTTAATGTGATGATGACCCCTGCCTGAAGGTCACGGACACCAGCGTTACCTTTCACAATACAATCAGTCACTTACACAACTTCACATTTCTGAAATCGTTAAGGCAACATGAACACTTTACTGAAACAATAAAATTTTTTAGTGTATATATTTTTCTTGTATTTATGTTTGCTTGTTTTACCACACTGAGAGTTTTTAGTGGACATACTTGTATACTTTTTGTATATTATATGACTTTTGTTTGTTTGTTTGTCGCACAGGGCTGGCGACGTAAGATTAAAATATATTAATAATACAACTTAAAAAAAAATGTAAATAGCATTTATATAACTGTATTGTGTTAGTGGTGAGGTGTGGACCGGGTGTGATTGTCTGCTCTGTGCTGGAAAGTCCATCAGGGTCACTGTTTAGATCTTAAAGTTATGCTTATTACATAAGCGCTGACACCATCACTGTGACACATGCTGACCCCTGGATAGACCTGCATTATTGCAGGAGAAACATTGAGTTTAAGACAAGTGCTAGGAAAACATTCATATTTTTTTCCAATTGATTTTCATTATATTCTCAAAAACCCTCAAAGAGCCAAAACATTGTTGTTTATACATAGTGTATTTTGTAATGTACGATTAACAGTCCGTTCCTTATATTAAACTGAATGGACTTCTCTCGGATGTCAGAACGACTTATAATCGACGTTTTCTTTTATAAGAGATATTATTGACCTTTCTAGCCACATTATAAATATATTACATTTATTTGAAGTGCAAAGAGTAAAGGTTTGACCCCGACGTGATTTGAACACGCAACCTTCTGATCTGGAGTCAGACGCGCTACCGTTGCGCCACGAGGTCTATGACGTAACATATTGAGTTTTATTATATTATTCTTCGTTATCAAACCTCAGATGATGTTTAATTCATTGTGCATTCATTGGGCTGCAGCGCCATCTAACGAGCTGCCAAGTAAATGTGATTTAATGTTTAAAAATTATAATAATTATTAAAATATCGACAAATAAATAATTTACTGTAAATCAGAATGTACTTAGATATTTTTCATCCGTCGAAGATCAACAAATCTCTGAATTAAATAAGCCTAATTCTTATAAATATATTTTAGCAAGCAAAAACAACCGCAGGTGTGTGTAGGCCTACTAAATACATGGCTTAATTTAATAAGCTTACTGTCTGACGTTGCTGTTAATTTAACAGCGTTATAAGCTTTGAGTGTAAAGATGAAATAAGTTTTGACCCCGACGTGATTTGAACACGCAACCTTCTGATCTGGAGTCAGACGCGCTACCGTTGCGCCACGAGGTCCTGCGGTCAGAATTGGGATTTACGGGTAGTCACTCATCAAGAGCTGGAATTGTGAATTATTTTTTTTCTTACACATCAGCAATCAGTAGCCGTGATTGACCAGAGGTGTAGTCAAGAACCAATCATGGACCAAGACCATGACCATTCTTGGAGTTAATGAGATCATTAAAGTGATGGTTCACCCACAAATACAAATTATGTCATCATTTTCTCACCCTCAAGTTGTTCTAAACCTGTATGATTTTCTTTGTTCAGTGGAACGTAAAAGAAGATATTTTGAGGAACGTCAGTAACCAAACAGTTGCTAGTCCCGATTGACTTCTATAGTATGAAAAAATATATATACTATGGAAGTCAATGGGACCAGAAACTGTTTGGTTACCTACAAAAGGCATGTACAGTACAATGCTTTTTATTGTTGAAAAATAATTGGTGACATTGTATAAAAAAAGATTTCCATCATGAGCAACAATATTGTCACTAAAATAATGCCTGAATAATTTTGCCACTTTTTTTTCAAATGTTTGTGATCTTTAAGAAGACAATAATATCAGTATGAAGGAAATATTAAAGTAAAAACAAGGTAAAACACACAGAGTGTGTGTACTTTAGTCGATAAAATGCTGCGTGTGTAATTAGAAAGCAAACAACATAGCCAAACGTGATATTCAAAACATGTTTAAAATTATAAAATATAATTCATACCTGTGAAAATACAGGTTCAAATAGCCTACAATTGGCTATAGGCTACAACATCTGTGGTGAAAATGTTCTCCGTGCTAAAAATAGAATGTGCAAATTAACTGGAACTTCAATGTATAAATATCTGCTTTATGTGTATAGTATGATTTTAAAACAAACATTTTCGACCCAAAACTAAATTAAATTATATAAACAATATAGCCAATTTTAAAGAAAAATAAAATAAATTCAAAATGCTTCCTAATTGCACGTTGGTTGTTCATTCATGTAAATAAAAATACATTTGCCACATGTTGCAACTAAATATGACTGTCACTCATATCCACGTGGTGTGTACAACCCAACTGAACAACAGTGATGTCATTAGAAGCATGAGACACATACTTTAGATTGTCTCTCTTCACCAGCCCTACACACCAGACATGGGACCAGAACTCTATTAATAAAATCACCATGAGCTGAACTCAATATGAATTGAGTTTCAAACTCACAGGGGATTGTGTGAATAAAGCAGCAATAGAAGAAATAGTAGTTCATAGGATCTAAACCAAGTGTCTTCATCCCAAAAGTCACATGTTCAGCGAAGTTGTCTGAATCCAGTGTGAGTTTAGGGCGGGATTACCCGTGTATCTGACATCTACAGTCTGTAGATACACACTTCATCAATATATAAAATATAATTATGTCGTTTTTGATGAAGCCACTCTTTCCGAAATACGAAATCTGCTGTGATCGGTTAGCTGGCGCAGTGTATTGTGATTGGCCGCTCACAGCGCGTGCTCGGGAATTGTCCCGCCCCTTCATAGCCGTCCGTGAGCTCGACTCAGAAGTAAATATTAAAGATGGCGTCAATTTCAAACCATTTCGAGGCTGATTCAGACCCTGACAATGTGAACGAAAAAGAGGATCGTGCAGAACAGATTTCACAGGACGTTTCAGAGGGGTAAGTGTTTTTCTGTAAACTTATTATAGAAACGATGTTAGCCACCATTTTAATCACATAAGTTAGAGGGTTTTCACGATGCGTCATCATTCCTGAAGTCGGCCATTTTGGAGGCACAGAACATAAACAATGCCAATGAACTGAACGGACTCGCAAATTTGGCTGATTATTTCTACTGAAAAACGGTCGAGTTTTGGTCTGTACTAATCGGTCGCATCGGGAAAATACCTTTCGTGTTCTATAGACTGCCAAAAGTTAAAGAGAAGAGTTCAGAAAACTGATGAAAGAAGGCGTTTGTGGTTTGAGAGAAGTAAGCACAGGATCAGCTCATCAGATCTAAAATGATGTCCACGCTGTTTATCGCAACTGTTCAGATCCGATTTGTGAGTGCAAACAACTCTCGGGCAATACGGTGTTCTGCCAATTTTTGCTGCCTTGTCGAAAAATGCTACCGTAGCGCGAATTGATCACAGAATGCCGATTAAAGTCGTATGAAATACAAGTATAATACAATTCAAAGTTATGAGTAGCTATACTGTAGACTACAGTTTTTATTTTTAAAACTGTGTGAAAAGTATAAAATTATCATAAAAATATTCATCTTTGACTTGCACCTTTCCTCATAGTAACGGAAACTTTCAGTCATTCCTTTTTAGCTGGCTGACCGTACAAATATTCATATGATGGTAAGAATTTTTTAAAGTGAAATTATACATTATAACAGGAAAATGTACCTTTTGTAAAAAAAAAAAAAAAAAAAACTGCACATGCGCATAACCGGTAAGTAGCAAATCTCGATGGGTAGCATGAATTGTCTGCATTTGCAATTGAGAAGTTTTCTATTCACAAAATCATGGATCTTTTTCCTAAGGGGCGGAGAACAGTCTTACAAAAGCAAGAGCTTACTAAAGTAAACTACATCTACTGTAATGTTAGTTAGCAGGCTAGTTGAGGCAAAGCTTTGCCCTTTGTTTACATCATATTAGCAACTACATAAAACTTATAATTGAAACTGTTAATATAAAACATAACTACAAATAATAAGACATTCTTACAAGTTGTGATCCATAAGCAACAGATTGTCCCAACAAAATGGGAATGGCTCGCCTATGTCTTCCAAGAGAAGCTTTTGTGCGTTCACGTTGTACAAACTTTGAGGTCATAATGTTTTGAAACCGTGTTCAAAATAATTTGTAACCCCTCTAAGTTCCCTCTAAGTGTGATGTCACCAACCTGGGAAGAAGCTCGTTGTAGTCCTTACCAGCCATTTGTTGTAGTCTTTAAAAAGCGATTTCTCTAAAAGAAAATATCTCCATTTGCGTTGAACTTTGAGCGTCGTAACTTTGCAGATGCGATTTATGCCCAGACAGGAACATTACACACAAGTTAGAAAAGTTAAATCAAAGTCAAGGACCCCTCTATTCAAAGAACGAAGATAACAGATAAAATGATCATTGCTCTTGACTAACAAACTTTCATTGCTTTAATAAAGATGAAGATATATTTTAATATATTTATAATTTATATATTTATATTTAATGTATCATTTATTCAGTGCAGACTGTTTAATAGCTTTATTCAACCCTCAATTGGGTTTCAAACCTGATGAAAAACCTGATGTTTCTTTCCAAAAGAAGATATTTTTAAGATTGTCGCTAACCAATCAGTTTGACATTGAATTTTTTTCCTACAATGGAAGTCAACAACTACCATCAACTGTTTGATTACTGACATTCTTCAAAGTATCTTCTTTTGTGTAACGCTGAAGACAGAAACTCATTCAGGTTTGAAACAACTTGAGGGTGAGTAAATGATGACAGAATTTTCATTTGAAAGTGAACTATCCATTCGAGTGTTTAAATTCGATTAATTCTGATTAATCACATAAAAAATGTGCGATTAATCAAGGTAATTTTTAATCGATTGACACCACTAATATATATATAGAATTATATGTACAATATATTAACATATTTTACAGGATATTATATTAATATTACATTCAAAAAAAATTATATACTCTAGAAAATGAGAAAAAGAAATGAAGCAGATTCTGTCAAGACCGATCAAGACAGTTGGATGCAAATAGAGAAATGTTGTGGTGTTCTTGTAAGACATGGTGTTGAAAGAGCAGTGTTCTCTTTAGCTGGTGTAAAACTCTCCGTAAAATAACGACACCTTAACACTTCTGTCAGCGAACCCTCGTGTCTCGTCCCTCATCTCTGTCTCTCTCTCTCCATCCCTCCAAACTTTGTTCCTGGACTTGGAGAATCCAAGTGGGGTTTCAAGTGTCTGTCTCCCTTTTCTCCCCCTGGGTTCTCCCTCCTTCCCACTCTCTCCTTGCTTGGTGGGTAATTTGAGTTCCCTGAACGCTTTGAATAACTGAGGGACTGTGAAATAAAAAGCAAAAAAAGTGACACAAGCTGTCAGTCGAAGGAAGACGAGCAAGACGCAGCCTCAACCATGCCTGAGCCCACAGAAGGTACATCTCTCCTTTCCCTTCATTCTTAATCATTCTCTTTTCTGCCGTTTGATGCTGCTTCTGCTGTTTAATTAGTAGTGCTAGTATAACTAGTACGTTTAACAGTATCGGTGGGGACAATAACAGGAATACTTTAGGACCACAAGAAATTGTGCAAATTGAGACAAAAATATTTACTGACATGTATTTGTGCTCCTATTATATACAACAAAACTGGCATTTGCTTATTTAGAACTGTTAGATTGATGCATGACAGGTCTATTGTAATCTGGCATGTATTGTGCTGTTCTTTTCCTAATTGTCATTGCTTCTAACAATTTTTCACAATATTTCCATGCACTTTATTTAGTTTGGAGGCTTTAAATGTCCCTTAACATGTGGATGCGCACCTCAAATTAATAGTATAAGCCGTGCACGAAGATAAAAACTGAATGAGAAAGGGCTCAGTGTTAAGAGAAAGAGAGGAGCAGATGTGTCACAGGGCAGAGAGATAAAGTTGCACAGATGATAAAATTAAAACCTTCCAGACTGGAGCTGGCTGAGGAAAGCTGGATCACACACACGCACACACACACACTGATTATTAGTTATATTTAAAAAATAATAATAATAATAATAATTCTATTTCTACATTTAATTCAATGTGCTACTTGCTGTTTCTGAGTGCAAATTCTTTCCACAACAATATTTTTTCATTGTAATGGATGAAGTGAACAAAACTTACATGACCACTATATCACATTTTTAATGATAATGCATACTTTTCTTTTTATTATTAAGCCTATGCATGATGTCATAACTTTCATCTGCATTCCGTAAACAGACAAACATATAGATCGATAGACAAACATATATAGACAGACAGACGGAGATAGATATATTGACAGACAAACATATGTCTTAAGACTATCTGTCTGTAGTTTAAACTATCCATTAACAGTTCACTAAATCTGAGGCGCTGCACATAAAACCATAGCTCTGTCAGACAGACAGTGATTTATACAGTCGTGAAATATTTTTCTTGCTCCTGTCATACTAGTTTACGTTTTTAAAGCGTCCTGCTTTATCGAGCCTGTAAGACGAGAAGCCGCTGATGGTGTGTGAATGGGACGGAGATGAACGTGTTTGCTGGTCATCTTCAGATCTTAGCACAGTGACCAACGGATTACAAGTGACTCCGACCTCAAGCCTAATAATGTCTTCAGCAGCTTTAATTGGTGCATTTACACCCATCAAATTTTTAGGCCAAAAATTCTGATTTATGCATTTGTCCATCCATTCGGATTACATTTAACTTCAACAAACGCATATTTGTCAGTCATATACATAAATTAATGCATGAATACATTATTATTTATTATTTTATTTAACTATTTGCATCTCTTTGATTTTTATTTAAATAATCAGATTTTCAAAATGCATTTATTCAGATTTCTTAGAATCAGTTCATTGTGAAAATTAAATGTATACAGCTGTGAGACAAACTATATTCAATTAAAACAAACTGGTTTTATTGATGCTAAATATAAACCAGCTTATTATGTATTAAAAAGTGTATTAGTAATATTCCAGGAAACTGACCATATTCATTTATGTGTGACTGACAAATATGCATCTCAATACTTTTATTAGTTTGTTTGTGTTAAAACTGATACAAATTAATGGAAATTGCACATTCACTCTAAAACATGAAGGGTTGTTTTAAGCCAAATTTGGGTCAAATATGGACAAACACAAATGTTGGGTTAAAACATGTAACCCAATTGCCAGGTTTGTCTATATTTGACCCAAATTTGGGTTAAAACACACCAGTATTTCATATATTGCAATGTATGAAATATATTTTAGGGTTCATATATATGCAATTCTAATTGCACACAAAGTTTAAACACTAAACATTTATCAAATGATTTTGAGAAATTGAAAAAAAGGCCACCCCTAATTTAAGATGAATCCGAAACCTCGAGCCACATCCGTGGAGACGCACTTTATCTGTGCAATCTCATCTGGAGTTAGTGTACAAGTCCCTGCTGGGATCTAATTAGCAGTTAGCATACTAATAAAAGAGTGACCCTCGAGACCTTCAATACATGCCTACGGCCACATGACAGGCGCTATATCGTATAACACAAAACCCAAACTGAATTTGATGAAGGTTTTCAGTATCTAGGATTGTTGGCCTCTCTGACACTCCAGAGTAAGATATAAATATCCCATGATGACCTCTGGCGTTTCTATTTTCACGAGCCAAATCATCCGGTCTGTAGACCTTTCTTTTTTTTTTTTTTTAAAAAAGAAGAAATTAACATTTCTATTTAGCTTGGACACATTAAATTGATTAATAGTGAGTGACAGTAAATATAGTGTTACAGACCTCATCATCTGGTCTGTAAACCACGACTTTATTATTCATGAATTGAGTTACAAACAGAGCAAAAACTAGAGAAGTCAACTGTTATTATAATGTGAATATGCGGCAGACATACCAATGAATATCACGTCGTCATCAAATCGATGCCTCTCATTGTAAACCCCGTTACCTCGCTCCACCTTTTCAATGAATGCATCCCGACAGCAGTAAATCTGATCATCAGCCTGTCAGAAGTGTTGATTTACACACCAACACACACTTGTAAGGCTTCTTCCAGATGCCGCCGTCCGTTATGGTAATGGCACAGAACCCCCGGGGGGAGACGAGCTCTAAAAATACCATCTGATAATCGCCACTTCAGTTTCAAGACTTTATAGTGTGAAAGAACACACTGAGCAGATTTGACACTGTTTGCCACCATCAAATGCACAGTTACAGCTGGGTCTTCTATTTAAAGGTGTCATAAATAACTTGTTTTAAAGCAGTTGCGTGGAATGAAGACTGTGACGTCATTTAAAGATCGTTTGTTTTAAACAGAGCCAACTCAACATGGAGATCTTATGTCATGTTAACTCGCTCAACCCCATGTTATTGATCGTGGAGTAAATGAATCACAGCTCACGGCTGAAATTACTGTTCCTTGATAAGATTTTTGATATTTGTTTATAAAGAAGTCTTTTCTGGTCGTCAAGGCTGCATTTATCTGATCAAAGATACTGTAAATTACTGTGAAAAAGACTGTAATATTGTGAAATTTGATGATCAAAACTGAATTTTCATTATAATATGCTGATTTGATGCTCATTTCCGATTATTATCTAGGTTGAAAACCGTTGTGCTGCTTCATATGTTTGTGGAAACGTGATGCATTTTTCAGGATTCTTTGATCAAAGTTCAAAAGAATGAAAAATCTTTTGTAACACTATAAATGTATTTATTGTCACTATTAATCAATTTAATGTGTCCTAGCTAAAAAAAATAATCTTACATTCACAAATAATTTTTCAGTGCAGATGTAAAAAAATATATCTAAGTAAAAATATACTAAAATACCAAACACTGACATTATACACATTAAACACATTTTTCAATGACAATATAACGTTCTGGGTTGCTAATTTAAAAATGAGCAAATAATTGCCCAAAATGCAAATAAAAACATGCCTTGACATTTGCTAGAAACCTAAGAACAGATTTAACCCAGTGAAAAATGTTACATAATCTTTGCTAACACTAAGTTATAAAAACTTTTTTTCTTGGTTATACTCAAAAACATTGAAACATTCCGTTTGATCCTTTTGCAAACATCATGGGAACGTTACTTTTGAATGTTCTCGGAATTTTTGCAGTAACATTTAAAAAACATGTGATTTAGGGATTTATGCATAGACAGTAAAAGAAATGGACAGAGCGATCTCATTGGAACTCCTTTGAGACGACTGAAGCCCGTTTTTGGCGATTTTTTTTTTATTTTTTATTTATTTATTTTTTTTAAGCACTTCTGTCCCTGACGCGCAGACTCAAACAGAGCTTGACTACGTAGATGTGACGAGAGCAAACCGTCTGTCTCCTAGTGCTGTGGCATGAGAAACCTGAATCATTCCCTTCCGAAACATAAACGGTTAATTCCAATCCTTGATTCCGATTGGTCTATAGCTGTGCTTTATTAATGATAAAACACGGCTATGATCGCTTCACCCAACGGTTCTATTTATCACTGCGCAACACCCTTAGCAACCACCCGTATCTAAGGAAACACTGCCGAGCCACAACTAGCTAAAGACAAGCGCGTCGGATACCAGCACATATCCGATAACCAACACCAGCACAGTGGAAACGATTGAAATCAGACAAATATTTAATGCATGCACAATATGAGAGATGTTCAAATAAATTTAAGTAAACAACAATGAAAAAATGTATCTCTCGTTAGGCAGCATAGCAACTAAATTAATAACATTAATAAAATATGTAAAATAGGCTGCCTATTAAAATATGTGCCCTTGTGTTTTTATTTATGTAAGGTTTATTTTTAAGTGCAGATTAACGGAATAAACGGAAAATGAACGTCTCATGCTGAGAGATAAGCTATATTTGTGTGAGGAAATATTACATTCTGTGTTGTAAAAAAAAAATGAGACAAACACAACATGGGAACCGTTCTCAAACTTTATTTGAGCTTTCTTGCATATTACACGTTGGAACGTTGTTGCTGTTCACCTTTTCAGGGACTATTTTTTTCTAGCGGAAGGAAGGCTTTTAGCGATTTTTACTTCATGAAAGTTGCACGAATACATTTTTTTAACTTTAATATTTTTATTGTGTGGTAACTGTTTTATAAAAGCAATAAGGTAGTCGAGGCAAGCGCTGTATCGTGAATAAGTCGCGGCTGAAGGGGTCGCCAACGAGCCGTCGCTTATTCACGATACAGCGCAGCCTCTCGAAACTTATTGCTTAATTAAAACATTAAGACCCCGTTTACACCTGGTATTAAAATGCGATCTGTATCCAGATAAGTTATCCGGATAATAAGTACTGATTCCATTTACACCTGGCCACATAAATGTGTTTTTGCAAAACGGATATAAATCCGATCTTCACCTCCTGCGTTATATGCAGATTTATTGGATTGCACGCCACCAAAAGCAACAGATCTGAGCTGCATTTTATTGATCATCAGCTAATTTCCAAATCAGAGACATCAATAAGAGAGAGTGGATAATTAATTTCGTAAGATAATTTCGTTTCTTTACTTGAAGATGTGTTAACTGCGTCTGTGACTTACTTTCACTTTTATTTGCGATGTTTGCACGTTGAATAGACGCTCAGCTGCTCATCTGCGGTGATGCGTGTCGCATCTGACTAGGCTATAACATGACATATAGCCTATATAACACGCTCTCACTCGTTTATTTTTTTAGCATTTTTGGGAGGAGTAAAATATACATATGTGGTTTCAACAACCAGATTGCGTTTACACCTAGTAAAGATCCGGACACAATGCGAGCCAGACTACCGCCAGATGTGGTCAGGCAGATCCGATCACGATCCGATCACAACGCGTTTACACCTTGCATTAACATGCGTTTTTTATTATCCGGATAACTTATCTGGATACAGATCGCATTTTAATACCAGGTGTAAACGGGGTCTAAGTTCCAAAACATTAAAATAAAAGTTCCATGTACGATTTATAAATAACGTTTTTGTGCTATTATTAAAGACAGGTTACTTTGAAAGAACATTCTACTTTAGTGTAACTTTGCCAGAAAGTTCTGAGAACGTTCCCTGTTTGCTGGGAATCTGTCATAGAAGATATATAACGATGTCCTCAGAAAACATGATCAAACTTTGGAAGGTAAAAGTAAATAGTTTGACCCTGTTAAAGGTTGCAACTCGATATCCATAGGAAACGTCTGATAAATGTAATATCATATTGAAAAGTATAAGTGAAATCACTTATCACATTCCCATGGAGTGACCCGGGATCGAGAGCTTTGCTCAGGGCACAATGCTGACTGATAGGTTGTGTGCGTCTCAGATGCCACATCAGGCGTCTCCATGCACAAATATAGACCGCAGCCTCTGCAATATTTCATTATTTGCCAACCAGATCTGCTGATTTGGTAACGTGTGACCAGGCGCTTTTATAACATAACCTGAATAACATCGCAATTGCTGTAGTGAGAGATGGAGGTTTGGCAACAGCCATGAGAGGAATTGTGCTAAGACAAGAGCTTAACCTCCTAATGTGCTAAATCCAGAGTAGAGTACACTGTGTTGAGGATTGCCTCAAACACAGACACACACACACACACACTCACTCACTCACATACACGTTTGGTTCACTATCTTTGTGAGGACTCTCCATAGACGTAATGGTTTTTATACTGTACAGACTGTAACCCTACCCCTAAACCTGCCCATCACACACAGACACACACACACACACACACACACACACTAACCCGACCCCTAAACCTGCCCATCACAGGAAACATTCTGCATTTTTACATTTAAAAAAATAATTCTGTATGATTTATTAGCGTGTTTACCCATGGGGACTCACTTTAGGTCCCAGAGTGACACGAGTCCCCATGAGTCTGTGTGCATTCAGGTTTAAATCCCCACCAGGATAGAAAAACATGAACACACACTCTCTTACTCACACCCAATCACTCACTCACACACATACACACTCAATCACACCCAATCACTCACTCACTCACTCACTCACTCACTCACTCACACACTCACTCACCACTCACTCACCACTCACTCACTTACTCAATCACTTAATCACACGCATACACCCAATCACTCACTTACTCACACACACACACTCACTCGCTTACAGACACACACTAATTCATCATAGGCCAACCATACAGACTATTTTTTTTTTACTAGTGAGACTACAAATACGATATTTAAAGTAAAGTATAAACCATAAACAGCATATAAAGCACTTCTCTGAGTTATATTTGAAGAGTTCAGATTAAAAAGCCTCTAAATGCCATTTGAAATTTTCTTCAAGAATGTTAATTTTTATCAAGCTTGTATATTTAAGTTCAGTAATTTCACTTAAATGGCAATGAAGATTACCTATGAATTGCCATTTAAGTGAAATTACTGAATTTAAATATACAAGCTTGATAAAAATGATTATTCTAGAAGAGAATTTCAAATGGCACTTAGAGGCTTTTGCATCTGAACTCTTCATTTGTAGTGGCTAATGGACCAGAAGGTGATTCAGAATTAAGAAAATCTGCAAATACTGAAAAAAATATGTATATACATTTTATATAATCATTTATTATAGTGAAGGTGTAGTGTGAAATTTGTGTCGCTTATCCACTACACCTGAAAGATATTTTCCACTTTTATGAAATACATTTTTAAAATATTATCAATGTTAAACACAATACATTCAAGCTGCATACATTTAAATAAATATATAAATAGCAAAATCAATGCTTATAAATACCAAAATATAAAAGCAGATTATAACATAAATTAAACTTAAGACAGGGATCATCAATATATATTGCATAGAAAGTTTTAAAGAAATTATTTTTTTCCCCCCGTTTTAAGGATTGAAACAAAATTTCCAAATTTTAAATGCCACAAAATTTAGAGCAAATTTAACAAATCTACATGATGTGACTTGTGTTTCCGCACGCATAAATCACACTTCACCTTTAATACTGCTTATATTACACTGGGTCAATGCTTGAACTGCAGTTCTTCTGGGACAAAATTAGTTTCTGATTGCGCTGTGTTATTATTTTTGTGAAATGACATGGGCTGTTATGAACTTCAGGTGTTCCAGTAGAGGTTTTTGAGTTCTTATAACTTTACTGTTTTAACTTGTGTGTGGTTTGAAAAGTGATACAGTGCATTAAAAAAAGAGGCTGCATGGGTAACACAGACTAATGACATCATCATTGGGGGTTCAGATTTTACAGAGACCTAAAAGAGTAACAACATCCTTCAAAAGCAAGCGGTGCTGTACTGATCCATACTTTCTAAAAGATTGTGGGCCCAAAAAAAAATATATATAAATGGGTCACCTAGTTTATGTAAAATCTGTTAAATCAAAAGCAGAAACATAAAAACATCCTGCCGGCACATCCTCTTATACAGGACAGGACACTGCGGCATATCTGTGGTTATGGGTCAGTAATTTCTGACAGTTATTTGTCTGACCATAACAGCTTAGGCGTAAGATGTTTTTGCTATTTGACACTGGTGTGGTCGCTCGTTGGATTCCTGGCCTGACACGAGAGAGGTTAGGTGTTATCATGGCCTTTTCATTAGAGCCATGGCAACATCTTGCTCCCCCGAGAATGAGGCGGACGTTAGGCATGCTGCTATTTCAGACCACATGATCGCTGACAGTTTTCATCATCCCAGTGGAAACTTCTTGAAGTTGCATCAACGCCTTAATTGCCAAACCAATAAATTAGCACTCGAACCGATATGGGTGTGTCAAACGCAGATGCTGATTATAGGCAATATATTTATAGGAATTTTCGGCACATTTCTTGTTTAAAGAAGTTCAAAAAGTCTCTCGAAAATTCACTCTTTTTAACCCTATAAAAGTTTTTTTACTTGCGAAACTTGGTAAAGGTTTTGGCACTTGATGTGAACACACACACAATAACCCAATATAGACATGATTTGAAAAATGCTCCTGAAAAATATAGTCATACTGCTCAAAAAAGTTTAGATTAATGGCGTTGATTTACCATGTAAAACATGTTTTGGAAAATAAGTGTTTCATATAAAATTTCAAATAGTTTATTTTTCATAATAATAACTTAAACTTCTAAAACTTTCACTTTTTATCTTTGTTTCACTTCAATCGGCCAAGATCTTCTTTGAAAATAGATCAAACTGAAGTCTGTCCTCCAAAGCATTCAAGATTTATCAGTTTTAAGTTGGACATTTCATTTTTATGTCTATGCTCGAAAAGTAGTTTGAATCATAACTATTCCATAAATACAATTAGTACCATAAAATATTCTATTTTTTTTTTTTTACAAATAATTATCAAATTAAAATATAGAATCATTTCATAAAAAAAAACAGTAATTTTTGACCACCACATGAAGAGCATTAGAGTGTTAAACAAACTGCATGTGCATTTAAACCAGAGCCTAGGAATCAAACCCATGTTTATACAGCAAAGCGCATCACGTTCAATCACATTTACAGCTCCAACTCTATAACAAGTGCATTTTTGTTATAGTGCAAAGCATATCAGTCAAAGATCAATGATCTTCAGTCAGACGCATTAAAAGTGCATGTAATAATATACAGAAGGTGGTCAGTTTATTCCACCTATATTCTTGTGGTGTCGTATTTTTAGGATTGTAGAGCTTCCATGTGGCCGACTGCCTAAAACATATCATCTTACTACTCGGAGGTCTGGAATATATGTATCATCAGGGCAGATGATGTCAGATAGGCGCTTGTCATCAGTCATGATTCACTAAAGTACTAAACTTTAAAAAAGTTTTCGTACTTGCCTTCTTTGTAATGATTTGTAACATTTACTTGAAATTTATGAGTTAAAGGGTTAGTTCACCCAAAAATGAAAATTAAGTCATTAATTACTCACCCCCATGCTGTACCAACCCCGTAAGACCTTCGTTCGTCTTCGGAACACAAATGAAGATATTTTTGATTAAATTTGAGAGCTGTATAACTACCACATTGGCTCCTAAAGGACTGCCTCTTGACGGCCCAGAAAGTCAATGAAGAAAATGTTTAAATATCCCAAGTGACTACCGTGGCTCAACTATATGTTTATCAAGCGACGCGAATACTTTTTGTGCGAAAAAACAAACAAAAATAACGAGTTTATTCGACTATTTCTTTTCTTCCTTGTAGGCCAGAACGAGACTTCCTTATAGATTTCCACGACGCATGCGCGAGAATTGCGATCTGAAGTAGTGTAAGCTGGTGTGAGCAGATCGCAATTCTCGCGCATGCGTCGTGGAAATCTATAAGGAAGTCTCGTTCTGGCCTACAAGGAAGAAAAGAAATAGTCGAATAAACTCGTTATTTTTGTTTGTTTTTTCGCACAAAAAGTATTCTCGTCGCTTGATAAACATATAGTTGAGCCACGGTAGTCACTTGGGATATTTAAACATTTTCTTCATTGACTTTCTGGGCCGTCAAGAGGCAGTCCTTTAGGAGCCAATGTGGTAGTTATACAGCTCTCAAATTTAATCAAAAATATCTTCATTTGTGTTCCGAAGACGAACGAAGGTCTTACGGGGTTGGTACAGCATGGGGGTGAGTAATTATAATCATTTTTGGGTGAACTAACCCTTTAAAATGGTTTCAAAATAAATCCTACATTACTTTTTTTTTTCAATGTGTGTACTATTATTATTCACTGTTCTAATTGTAAATAGTTGGCTGTAATCATATATGTATAATTTTAACTCTAGCGTTTTCTTTTTTCTTCCCACAGAGGGAAGCCCAGAGGGTAAGTGACACAACATTTAACTATTTAAAATATTTATAATGTTATGCACAAACTTGACTGAATGTTTTTCCCACAAATATGGAAACACATATTAGCAGGACCTAATGTATAGGTTAATAATTAAGAATTATTCATTAAAAATCATATCAGTCCTCCATTAATCTAAATGTTGGGGAACTGATTTGTGCATCTGAGTGAAAAGAACGAGTGTGAACAGAATTCACTGAGCGTGCGTTTCTATATTTATGGCAGAAAATATGATATGATGAAAATAGTTGAAATATTTATATTTCTAATTTGATTACATTTTGAACCTGACATCAAATGTCACTTTGTTACAAAATGTTTCAATGTTTTTGTGACCCTATTTATATTCATGAGTTCGTCACGAGGTCATATAGTCGAAGGTCGCAAAATTCTGTTGTGGAGAAACAAGATTATAAGCAAAAACGTTAATTTTGACTTGATAAAAGAACGTCTCAGCTTTTAAGTTGCGTAATGCTATTATGAAATTGAAAGAATAAATGGCGCTTTGACGCAAATCTGGCTGAACAAATCACTATAATCGCCTCTTCAGTTCAAACCGGCAGCGTGGTGAGCGAGTGAACCAATCTTCCTTAATACTATTCATTTTAGCACAAAATAAATATGAATGAACATCAGAAGGTATGTTGAAATATGAAGTACTTGTCTCATTTAATCACACAATCACTGTTTCAATAAATCAGCTTGCAAATAACACGTCACATGACGACACGTTACATTTACCTCAGGAAAGTCCATAGCTTGTTAGCTAGAAATGAGAACTTTACAGAATTATAGCATATTGGTATCCTAAATATATAGTTGAAAGTATTACCTATATTATACAGGAATTCTATTTTTACATAATAACGTCTAATGTCACGTTTTCTCTTTTCTTTCGACAGAGGTAAACCCTGAGGGTAAGTGACATCATTAGCTTGCATTGTTTCCAAATGGCAAAAGTATTTAATCATGTAAAAATATACAGCTGTGCACACAGTAGATTTCTTTAGTTTAATGTTGTTCTTACATCTGCAGAAGCTTCAGGAGATTATGGTAATAAATCCGAATGGTGCCCTAGCAACTTCCTTATATTGTCCTTATAAATAAACCACTTACTACTAATAATAACGAGTCACTTATAACGTATTTTCAAGTTCTAAACCAGTGTGCATGACATACTCTATATAATTTGCAACAATTCCATTTATATTTACATCGAGGTGTGTGTAAATATAATTCCCTAATATGGAAATACATTTTAATTAAAAATGAATGACTGCTAAAAACAAAAAGCGAGATGAGGAAAGAATGGTTGACTCTTACCTTGTGCATGAAGTTCATCCAGAATTAATTTATTTCAGTGATAGTATCATTAAAGGGATACTCCACTTTTTTTGGAAATAGGCTCGTTTTACAACTCCCTCAGAGTTTTTTTTTTAAATTTAGAAACCAAGCAAATAAACAAATCAATAACAATGTCAAATCTTATTACAAACTTACAGTGCTCATCCTAGATTAAAAAAAAAATTAATAAATAAATAATCTTAAAAGAACAAAAGTACATGGGGCATGTTATGGCAAAAATGACAATTATTCAAAGAAAATAAATTAAAAGGGCAATTATTCTATAGGATTGTATACAAAAGAAGCAAGTTTTTCAGCATTCTTGTTATTAACCAATAACAAAGAGTTATAAAAAAAGATTCAGCTCATTTCTCCAATGAGTAATGTTAGGAATTATCTTGTAAAAATGACATTTATGAATGAAATGTTTACTTAAAAGAATTATATTGTTAATGCCAAAATCATTGTGATCATTACGAAAAATACCGAATTCTATATCATTAATATTTAGATTCATTAACTGATTGGAGACAAACAATTGTTGAAGGTCCAGCCAAAACCTTTCACACAAATAGAACAGATGATCCAAATCTTTGGGTTCAGTTTCACAAAAGTTGCAATTTCCTACATCCATTTTAAATCTTTGTTTTAATAGTAGGAAAAAGTAGAAGTCAATGGGACCAGAAACTGCCAGGTTCCTGATGTTCTTCTAAATATCAGAAAATTGATATCAGAAAAGATGCGAAAACAGTAAAACCCAACTGTTTAACTCTGGGGGAGTTGTAAAATGAGCCTATTTCCAAAAAAAAAAAAAAACAGTGGAGTATCTCTTTAATGTAATCCGTTATTCATTTTAGACAACCCATTGTATTATTGTTTTATGCTTGAAATGAATAAATGTTTTAAATATTTGCAAGGAATATTTAAAATGGGAACAGAGCGTGCTTCTTGACAGCATTTTCACCATGGCGTGTCATTTACAGGATCCCTATCAGCGAATATCCGAGTCAGTGTGCATGTGTGCGTGTCTGTATTTGTATTTACTCATTCAATACTTGCAGAACGAACCGAGCTGACAGGACTTTTTGTGGAGAAGCCAGAAAGTGTGGTGGCCATCGCAGGTATAAACACACACATTATTAAAGCACCATAACTAAACAACCATTAATGGGAATTACACAATATTGACATTGATGTTTTGTACACAGGTAAAGATGTATCATTTGTGGTGAAGGTGGACTCCACCAACCTCACACGTAAACCCACCATGAAGTGGTTAAAGGGGAAGTGGATGGACCTCGGCAGCAAAGCGGGAAAACACATCCAGATTAAAGAGACCTATGACAGAAACACTAAGGTTAGAGGTCATGTAAAAACGATGTAAAACATATGCGCCATGACAGGATTTCTAAATTCAGTTGCAAATGCCAGTTGCATAAACATAGCCTCTGTGTCAAGACTGCGCGGGGACACACCAACCCGACAGTCGGATAACATCTAGCAGTCGGTGAGCATCTTTGGGATAGTTTTTGCTATAGGAAACCCTCTTAGCCCGGCCAATTGAGCAATTGAGGCCCATCAAGATTGGCTGTTCAGCTTAGTAAAGCAGCACATGAGAAGAAAAACGAAAGTGACAAAGCAAGCAAACGACTGGGCTAACAAAGAATGCTTTTCCCATTGTACATCTTCATCTTTTCAGAGCATTCCAGACCCGCCAACAGGGGGGTCAAACCGGACTGTTGTCCCGGGCCCAGGGTAGGGTAGGGGCAGAACTAATTTGGATATTAGCTCATAATAGTGACGCAGCGCGCTCATTTTTACAGGCGCCCAAGTTTATTGTTGCATAGCAACGACAGACGCCACGTGAGAGCAAGCGCTTCTGTGGAACGGAGAAAGCGGAGCGAACTGCCCTCTCCATGCACAATATATTGTGACACCCCTACTACACATTGAATGGCTTTTTTGTCTTTACACATAGGCGTCATTTACATGTCCCCACCACTTTTTGCCTGGGTCAATTTTGTCCCCACCACTTTTGAAACCTCTCACGGCACAGATGTACCAATACAAATAAAACATTTCCAGTTAACAGCATGCGTTTCATTTTCATTCGTTTCTTTGCGGATTAGAACCTCGAAAGTCCCGACACGCTAGGCAAACGTTCTACCTCTGGACCATCACTGTACATATGCAATAAAGGGCGTATATACTCTATATACTCACTATACTCTGACATTGTGCTCATTTTTATTTATGTACATCAGGAAGCTACAGGACATCGTCTTTCAAAACATGACCTAAAAGTTACTCGCAAGAGAAAAAAAAAGAATGAATGCATCATTGTACCTAGCACTTTTGAAAATGCCCTTCCGAGTAGGTCTCTGTCCCCAGCACGTTTCAAACCATGTCTTTACACCAAGTTGATCAAATAAAACGACTTTGTGACATGTGACAATATTGAACATCATCCTTCATTCACTCGCTCGTTCTCTCCCAGATCTACACGTACGAGATGAAGATCATCAAGGTGGTCCCGGGAGACGCGGGCGGATACAGGTGTGAAGTGTCTGCCAAAGACAAATGTGACAGCTGCACCTTTGAGGTCACTGTGGAGGGTTAGTACAAACAAAAATAACACTTACACACTTTATCTCTTAGTATGAATCTGTAAATGACTGTTCTATATTTATCATTCTTCCTTTTCTGCAGCCGCTGAACAAGAGGAGCAAGCCGATATTCTGTCTGCCTTCAAAAGAGCGTGAGTCTGAGTTGACACATATTTCTCACAATTTATGACTGAACAATTACAGGACTGAATTCAATAAGTGAATCAACACATATCAGTCAATTGTTAATCTAAATCTAATTTAAATCTAAATATTTGTAAGTATATGATAACATTGAGTTGAGGAAAATTGACTGCAAGGAAAACAAATAAACGCACACAAATATACACACACACATACAGATGAAAGTCGAAAAATTTGAATATCGTGCAAAAGGTGAAACTAATACTTTATATAGATTTATTACATGCAAAGTAAGATATTTCAAGCCTTTATTTGTTATAATTTTGATGATTATGGCTTAACTTTTCACAATATACTAATTTTGAATTTTGGGGTTTTCATAAACTGTAAAAATTATTAAAAAAAAAAAGGCTTGAAATATCTCACTTTGCATGCAATGAGTCTATAGAATATATTAGTTTCACCTTTTAAGTTGAATTACTGAAATAAATGAACTTTTATTTCATCTGTAAAGATGAACATGTATATATAAATATAACTTATAAATTGTTCTTTTTAAAAGTTTGTACTATATTGCATGCAATGTTTGTTTTGTGAATTCAACACGTGCTGTTGTACAGTGATGCTGGGGAGGACGAGGGAAATCTGGACTTCAGCGCTCTTCTCAAAGCTGCTAAAAAGTAAGTGTTCATTGTGTCCTTTAAAACCACACTCCATTCTCTTGAACCGCTAACTTTTATTGATCACGTCACTTTCACAGGAAAAAGAAGCCGGAGCCAGAGTTGGAGGTCGACGTTTGGGAGATTCTGAAGAGCGCTCATCCCAGCGAGTATGAGAAGATCGCATTTCAGTACGGCATCACTGACCTGCGGGGAATGTTGAAACGACTGAAGAAGATGAAGGTTGTGGAGCCCAAAGTCAGCGAGGGTACGAGAAAGAGAGATAAATGAAAAATCCAGTCTCAGTGCTTCTGTGTGTGATTGTGTGATCGTGTGTGGGATGTCTCCGCAGCGTTCCTGAGACGACTGGAGTCGGCGTACTCTGTCAATAAAGGAAAGAAGATCGTCCTGTCTGTGGAGGTGGTTGACCCTAATGTTGAGGTCAAATGGCTAAAGAACGGCCAAGAGATCAAACCTTCTGCCAAGTGAGAATGCAGAAAATACATAGACATGCATTCAATTTCAAAGACATATTAAAGGAGTAGTTCACTTTTAAAAAGACTTTTGCTGATAATTTACTCGCCCCCATGTCATCCAAGATGTCCACGTCTTTCTTTCTTCAGTCGAAAAGAAATTAAGGTTTTTGATGAAAACATTCCAGGATTTTCTCCATATAATGGACTTCAATGGGGTCCAAACGGTTTTATGAGCTCAAATGCTCGCCTTGCTCTGTTCTGTGATACGCGTTCGTGAATCTCCTGTTCGAACTCGTTCATAAAAATGATCGAATCTTTTTTCGAGTCATTTCGCTTGTTTGAATGAATCCTGGAATGTTTTCATCAAAAACCTTAATTTCTTTTCGACTGAAGAAAGAATGACATGGACATCTTGGATGACATGGGGGCGAGTAAATTATTATTTTTTTATATAAGTGAACTACTCCTTTAATGGCCAAAAATTTTAACCAAAAACATTGCTATGATTATTGAAGATCATCCAGTGTTTAATATTTTGGACTTTAAAAGTGAAATATGTCATTCATGCACCAAACTAAATGGCAAAAATGACAATATTTTGTCAAAATAAAGTGCCGAAGTTACGACGTCAACAAAGTGACATCATCATTTCGGCACTCTATATACAGGCCATGAGAAGCCTGTAGGTCCAATCTTATCTAATGGCTTCTGTCATGTTTAATCTTGTAAGGAGATGTCTCATATTTCTGTGATTTAACCGACTCTTTGTGTGTTAGATACATCATGGAGGCCAATGGAAACATTCGAACCCTCACGATTAACAAGTGCAGTCTGGCAGATGATGCAGCATATGAATGTGTGAGCGGGACTGATAAATGCTTCACTGAAGTCTTTGTTAAAGGTGTGTGTAAAATCAATTACTATCTATCTATCTATCTATCTATCTATCTATCTATCTATCTATCTATCTATCTATCTATATATATATCTATATATATATATATATATATATTAAAAAAAATCTTTTTTTTTTTGACATGAACTTGCTTTTGACATATTCCCACCTCCAAATATTGACATTTTTATTAAAACATTTTAATATAAAAAAGCCATTACTTTTTTAGTTTTTAGTTAAGGGGTTAGTTCACCCAAAAATGAAAATTCTGTCAGTATTTACTCACCCTCATGTTGTTCCAAACCTCTATGTGTTTATTTGTTCTGCTGAACACAAAGGAAGATATTTGGAAGAATGTTTTAAATCAAACAGACCTCATTCCCCATTGACTACCATAGTATATTCTTTTGGGTGAAAGAATATTCATTTTTGGGTGAACTAACCCTTTAACATAATTACTACATGCATCATTACCATAATAGTTTTCCCTTTTTATAAGTAATTTACTATTCCATAAATCAAAAAACATAATGGTAAAATAATCTTTTAAAGAAGTCACGTAAAAGTCTCTTATTTTCGATCTGTTCATCTTAGATTTTGTCAGTAGGGGCGACCTTAAGAAAACAGCACTATTACAATGGATCATTGTGAAGTGGAATTTAATCAGCATAAAATTCTCCTTCTAAGAAGCACATTGCAGTTTCATGAACTATTGTCAAAGTAAACTGTAAAAATGTCCAACCCTGTTCTACAACTTGCATTCAAATGTATTATTTTATTTTGAGATGTACAATGCAATTTAATCACACATTCTTTATCTGGTGCAATGTTTAAAATCTTTAAAAAAAAATCTCCACACCAAATCTGTGCATTGCAGAGCCACCGATCACCATCACTAAACTGCTGGATGACTATCACGTCGTGGTCGGAGAAAGAGTGGAGTTTGAGATAGAAGTGTCTGAGGAGGGAGCACACGTCATTTGGTAAAAACACAAACTACAAACAGACAATAGTTTGCAACTTTTTTTAAAGCCTATTAAATGTAAAAAAAAAATGAAATGCAATCTGGAAGACATCGCATCGCTGCATAGCACAAGCTGATTGGCCTCTGCTGAGATTGCTTGTTCAACATTTAAATGTATGTGCACTTGTAGGATGTTTGAAGATGTGGAGCTGTCTCGAGATGATAAAAATAGCAAGTATCGATTTAAAAAGGATGGGAAACGCCACTGTCTTATTATTCAAGAGGCGACACTAGAGGACAATGGGATGTTCTTCGTTTACACCAATGGAGGCCATTCGAAGGGAGAGCTCATCGTTGAGGGTAACATCGAGTCTCTCCTTACAACCATCCTTTTATTTACAGTGCTTCAATTGGTGGTTTTGAGGGCCGAAGTTTAAAACTCTTTCTTTTTTGTCTTGTCTTTGTCAAACTGAACCCCAGAGAAGGAACTGGAGGTGCTGCAAAGTATCGCAGATCTCACGGTCAAATCGGCAGAGCAAGCCATGTTCAAGTGTGAGGTGTCTGACGAGAAGGTCACGGGGAAATGGTTTAAGGATGGCGTGGAAGTTCTGCCCAGTGACCGGATCAAGATTTCCCACATCGGCAGGTCGGCGTTCAGATGCGTGCACATCTGTTCCCTTCGCTCGAGGATGTAATTATGCATGCTTTAAATGTGTGTGTAATAATCATTTCCCAGGATTCATCGTTTAACCATCGATGAGGTCAAGCCAGAGGATGCTGGAGATTACACGTTTGTCCCAGACGGTTATGCGCTCTCAATCTCCGCTAAACTTAACTTCCTGGGTGAGAAGGAAACTCTATATGAGCAAAACTGGCTCAGATTTATTGATGTGTTGTGACCGTACATAATCAGATTATTGTTTTTCTTTCAGAAATCAAGATCGACTATGTTCCCAGACAAGGTAGGAGTGTTATTTTAGTTTTATTCATATTTTGAATTGGCTTTTATGTGAGATTTTGTTTTTATTTCCAGTTAATATTTTTAAGAATTAACTAGAATAATTGTAATAATTAAAAACAAAGTATTTACTTAAACTTATTTCAGTTTATTGCCACGGCAACATTACTGATTTTCATTTAGTTTTAAATGTTTTAACTAGGGCTGTGCAAAAATAAATTGCATTAATCGCATCCAAAATAAAAGTCTGTGTTTACATAATATATTTGTGTGTGCTGTGTATAATTATTTTGTGTATATAAATACCTATGCATGCATGTATATATTTAAGAATTATTTGCGCTTAAATCCTGTATATATATATAAATACATATTCATTTATAAAATATTTATATTATAGATTAACACATTTTTTTAAATATATACATGCATAATTATATACAGCACTCACAAATATATTATGTTAACACAGACTTTTATGTTGGATGCGATTAATCACAATTAATTTTTGCACAGCCCTAGTTTTAACTATTATTTATTTATATTTTATTTCAATTAACAGAAATGTTTTAAACTTTACAATAAGGTTCCATTAGTTGCATTAAAGGTGCCATCTGTAAAAATTGAGGTTAAAATATCCCAAAAATGAGCTACACGCATCAAAAGATTGAGAAGAAATAAGGTTGATGATGTCATTAAAAAACTGACAAGTAATAGTGCTGCCGAGATATTAACCTGAATTAGCATGCTAAATTACTAGCCCCGGCCCGGCAGGTGTCGTAATACCAGTTTCGACCATGGGAGGCGGTATGCGGGCGGGCAACGTTACCACCAGCCAAACTGCAGTACACGAGTAAGTCGCGCTCGCGCCAGCTTGTGTGTACTTGAACCTGACGTCAGTCGTGTGGAAAATACAGCCCACTACTACATTTCAGTTCAGGGAAGAGTTAAAAAAAAATGATTGGTCGATATTATGCATGAGGAATACATTTTGGTAAGTTGTAGCATACTGTATCTTTCAACAGTGTTCGTGTTCTTTTACCATTAGCTAGTAGAGATGATCGGTTCACGTGCGCTAGGGATCTGTCGTGTAAAGCGCCAATACTGTATTTATTGTTTGAATTGCGTAATAAAATTAACAGAATCTGAGAGCTGACATCGGTCTCCGTGTCCTTTTCTGTGCATGACAGAATTGATGTGTGGCGTGAGAGTGTGAAAAGTGTTGTGAGAGTTGGCAGCTCTGAAAGACGCTAGCTTGGTCCACATCAGGGAATGCTGTCTGTCAAATTAATTAAAACTAATGATAAAAATGTAATATAAACAAATCGAATATCATAAAACTAGAAATAATAGCCTGGGCTTTAATTTTCCCATATCGTCGAAATGCACCGGCTTGTCTATGAGATGGCCCTTATAATTTAGTATTGAGATGTTGTTCATTTAGTCTCTAATCTGTAAAAATCTTAAAATGCTCCACGTGAAACTGCGGTCTTCCAACCTTTTACTATCGTGTCAATTGATTTGATTAATATGCGCGAGGGAGACAGAGCAACACAGCGCTCGCCCATGTTGTTTGAAGACATGAGAAAGCGCGTGGCCGTGGAGGTATTTCTGGAGGTATACTGCCCCCATCTGGTATGGAATATGTTGTATGATTTGATTTTAAATCCCAGAGGGCACCTTTAACTACATACAGTACATTTGTTACAATATTAGTTCATCTTTGTTAACTGTAGTGTTCATTGTAGGTTCTTGTCAGTTTAGGTCCATTTAATTAATATATAGTTTTTGAATTCAATAATGTATTATTAAATGTTAAAATAAAGATGAATACATGCTTTAGGAGTATTTTTGTT
This sequence comes from Pimephales promelas, assembly GCF_016745375.1. The sequence continues at coordinate 9,722,726 of NW_024121299.1, read as the reverse complement.
AGTTTATGTGAACTAATGTTAACAAATGGATTGTGAAGTGTTACCGTTTTAGTTTTAGTTATAGATAATAGTTTTAGTTAGTTGTAACCCTGGGTATTAAACCTTTTGCCAGACTTTTAACTTCTCTTATCTACATATCATCAGAGCTTTTGTTCTCTTGCCGTACTTGCTTGCGTCCGCTTACTTTGTCTTGCTCTTTTTAAGATCCCCCTAAAATCCATTTGGATGTGGCCGGTAATATGGTTTCTCAAAACACCATCATTGTTGTTGCTGGTAACAAACTGCGTCTGGACGTGGAGATCACGGGAGATCCGGCTCCCACCGTCTGCTGGATGAAGGGAGATAAGGTACACATACACTCACCGATTACTACGTGATTAAATCATTCATAAATACAGCTGTTGGCAACCTTATGGATAATCGCGGAAAGGTTTGTTGGATCTGTGCACTAGCACGGATAAAAATCTCACACTTTTATAGTATTGCACCTCTGTATGCTAGTTTGAGGGACTTTATTTAAATGAAATGCATCATGAAATCATGAAAGTTTCACGATAACGAGATTCATTGTCACCAATTCGACTACAATATCCATGGATGTAGCCTACTGTAATATTTTATATTTTTGCTTTGATTCCAATAAACCTATATTGCGATTGTACTATATTTTGCATCAACATATTACTTATTTTAAATTGTAATAATATTTCACAATATTACTGTTTTTACTGATCAAATACATGCGGTGAGCATAAGAGACAATGCAATAACTGTTCTAAACAAATGAATAAAACCGCTGTCCCTGTATGTTACAGCCACTGACAGAAGCAGAGGGACGTGTACGTGTGGAAAACAGGAAAGATCTCAGCTGTTTCGTCATTGAAGGAGCCGAGCGAGAAGATGAAGGGAACTACACCATCACTGTCACCAACCCGGCAGGCGAGGACAAAGCCAACCTCTTCATCAAAATCGTAGGTGTGTTTCCAGCACTGCCTCTCTCCCCCTGCAGATGGCACTGTGGTTCTGACCAGGACTGAAGCAAGTTGAACATCTACTAGCTACAAACACTACTCGACCTAATGATTGAAACACTGTTAGTGTGAATGCACCTTCAGGGTCTTCAGTGCACATTTACATTTATGCATATGGCAATCTAAAGCATCAGTTCATGCATTCCCTGTGAGTCAAACCCATGCCATTGTAGATGTTTCTAAATTCTCTCCACTTTTGCAGATGTTCCTGATCCTCCTGAAAACGTGAAGTGTACTGGAGTAGGAGAAGACTGTGCCACTATTATCTGGGAGCCTCCAAAGTTTGATGGAGGAGCACCTTTAAAGGGTAACACACACCTGTTTAACACACACGAAATGATCCGTATTAGTTACTGGTAATTCAACCCCACAGCTAATTAGGTAACGCTTCCTTTTACAGTCCAGTTACCCATGTAAGTACTATGTACTTATTTTAATAACTACAATTACTGGGTAATATTATTATTAATATTATAACTACTACTAACCCTGAACCTACCCTTAAACCTACCCCTGTTCCATGTGCTTACCTTATATTAGCCAGTACTTTCAAGGTAAGTACACTGTAAGTACTGTACTGTAAAAGGAAGCATAACCGGTAATTATTTACGATAGGGACAACCCAAACTCACAGCTAGGCCGGTCTACTTTTTGTTGGGCGATATATTGTCCCAGAAATAATTGCGATAAACGATATTATTGTCAATAATTCTTAAAGGGACAATATGTAGGAATTTCTCCCATCTAGAGGTAAAAAAGGTATTTTGCATTCAAACGAATTGTGCTCTCCGCCGCCTCGCTTTTTCAAATGTGCGTTGCGTTTACGGTAGCTATTATGTACCAAAAAGCTATAACAGAATGTCTTCTAATAGCACTTCGTCAAGTGTCCCTTCGGGTGAACAGGTTTGTTATTTTACACTAGGGCTGTTGGAACGAATTCCGAAATTCGAATATGATTCGAATATTTAAAAAAATCAAATTTGAATGCTTAAATTACTATTCGAATATTGCTTTTATATATATTTAAAAATAAATATATACTTCCGAAGTGACCAGGTGTAAACAGCCCCTAAATGTTTATTGTAGTAATGTTAGATGTCCCTCTAGTGGGCCAAACGTGTAACAACAACCACAGGCTATAGTGGCATTAATGATCCATAAGAATGTGTAATGTCGTTAATATTAATAATAGAATAAATGTGAGCATTTAATATTCTAATATTATTCGAATATTACATAAAATAAGGAATGGAATTCGAATAATATTATAGAGGAAGATTGACAGCCCTATTTTACAAAAACAGCAAATTGACACAACAAACAAATAGGGTTGCCAACTGTCCCGAATTAGCCGAGACGTCCCGTATTCTGGCGCTAATTTATTTGTCCCATACGGCACCTCCCTTGTCTCGATTAAATAGACTGCTAACCTGATCTAAGCACTGACTGATAACAGACACACGTTGATTATTGCTTATTGTTCAAGTCCAACATCAGACACGCAAGAAAACATCTTCCCGGGGGATTAATATGCTGCCCAAGAAACAGTTCTGATTATTTATGTTTGGCTTTTTTTAAAGTCAGGATTCTTTGATGAATAGAAGGATGGATCAAAGTAGATTAATCCGAAATAAAAAAAGGCTTTTGTAACATTATACATGTCTTAACTCTCACTTTTGATTACCTAGTTTAATGTGTCCTTGCTTAATAAAAGTAGGCTATTACTTTCTTTAATTTAAATTAAATGTATATTGTTACAAAAGCTTTCTATTTCAGATAAATGCTATTATTTTTAACTATAAAAAGGAGAAAGCTATCTCGATATTAACTCGTGTTTTTTGTGATATATTTTTTTGGACTTTTCTGACGACGAAGATTTGCAATGCAGATTTTAAACTTGCCGTCTCTCGCCGTTGAACGTTCACGCTACCGTCGCTGTGTGAACGAGACGTTTCAACTGACCGTGTGAACGTAGCCTCTTTGGCTCACTTGGAAGAAGTCACTGCGTCATGTCCACGGTAATCTGTTCTGCTTCTGTTTCCTAGGCTATCTGATGGAGAGGAAGAAGAAGGGATCGTCTAGATGGACGAAGCTTAACTTTGACGTGTATGAGAGCACAACATACGAGGCCAAGCGCATGATTGAAGGCGTTCTGTACGAGATTAGAGTTTATGCGGTCAATGGAATCGGAATCTCGGGTCCCAGTCTCAACTCCAAACCGTTCATGCCAATCGGTGAGATGGTTTTGCTATCAAATCTGTGCTGTAATATTTAAAACTCTTTTGTTTTAACTCTTGGTTTTTTCTTTTTCTCTCTCAGCCCCCACCAGTGAGCCCACAAAGCTGACCGTCGATGATGTCACGGACACTACGTGCTCGCTGAAGTGGCTGGCTCCGGAGAAGATCGGAGCTGGAGGGCTTGATGGATACCTCATAGAATACTGCAAGGAAGGAGGTGAATCATCTTCACGTCACATCATTCCAGACCTAAACTAACACTACACAAAGCTAGCGGAAACATGTGCAGTTGCTCTAGTCATGGCAATTTCAAAACACTTCTTCATGAGGCTTTTACAAATCGTCTGTTCCGAATCAATGGATCCGAGCGTGTATCAAACTGCCAGAGTCATGTGGTTTCAGTAAACGAGGCTTCATTACGTCACAACTGTTTCAAAACCCTTGGGCGATGATCTGAATCATGAGGAGAACCAATCAACAAGTGTCTGTGGGTTTTACCTGATCTCTGATCAGTTTTATACATTTGTAGACTATTTAATTAGACATTAAGTAAAATTAAAATGAATAATGGTAGTTAATGGCCTGTTTAGAGCCATTCATTGAAACTAACAATGTGGAAAGTCTCACGACCTTCGTTGTTGAATAAAAAGTTCGTGATATGCAAGTTTTAATAGACCATTTCACAAGATGTAAACAACACTGGTCCAGAAGCACTTCCTGTTTCAGTTTTTTAACACCACATAAAAGCTGGGATAAAATACAACCAACAGACCATTTAAAACTGAATCAAAAAGTTAAACAAACATCTTTAAGATGTTTCTTTACATGTGAAATAAAGAAAACAGTTACAAACTGAAACAGGAAGTGCTTCTGGACCAGTGTTGTTTACGTCTTGTGAAATGGTCTATAGTGTGCGGGATCTTCTCTTTGGCACATTTTGAACTGAAACACTAACATACACTGAACTCTTTTTTTAGTGATCATGTGAACAAATCATTTCGTTTATAAATTATTAAATCATTAATCTATTCTAATCTCATGATAAGGACAGAGTTGCTCAATATTCTTTTGCATGTGAAATCATTGCAAATATATGTTGAATATTCAATATATCATCCATTTTACTTGTTAATTAATTATTTTAACAAATAAAAATTATTTTTTCAAGTGTTTAGTTATTTTAAGTTGCCATTTTAAAAAAAGTAATATGTATGTTTAAATGTATTTGTAATTACATTAAATGCAACATTTTGCATTTAATTATTAATCTTTGCATGTATATTTCTCTCCGTGTCAGAAACGGAGTGGCATCCTGCTAACTCCGGCCTCGTTGAGCGTCAGAGTTTCGTGGTGAGAAACCTTCCCACGGGAGAGAAGGTGAATTTCCGTGTGGTTGCAGTAAATATTGCAGGCCAAAGCCCTCCAGCTGTGCTCGGGCAACCAGTCACTGTCAGAGAGATTATGGGTAAGCACAAAGTAAGATTCATTAAACATGAGGTGTGTCTCTAGCAAACTTGTTCCTTCACACTGATATTCTCCTCTCGCTTCAGAGCATCCTAAGATCCGTCTTCCTCGTCAACTCAGAACCAAATACATCAGGAGAGTCGGAGAGAAAATCAACCTCGTCATCCCCTTCCAGGTGTGTATGTTAAACCGGAGGTTTTATCCAGCTGATGTGGGCGTTTTCATGGCTTGCCTCAACATTAGCCTTTGAATAGCCCGTGCTCTCAGTGGGCGTGGTCACATTATGCTATCATTAGGTGAAAGGAAAAAGGCAGATTGCATCAACTGAGAATATTTGTTTTTTATATAAATTACTTCATTTAAAAGAAGAGAATTTCAGCTTCATAAAGAGAAATATTTCGTGTCTCTGTGACTAGTATTTACTGAGTTACAGTTCATTTTATTGACTCGTTTCAGAATGAACTTCACTGACAGAAAAGGCAAAATGTTTATTTGACAAAAAGCAGAACACTTTGTTTTTATTGTGAGTATGCACAAAAAAATAGACACTTAACAGGATCTAATGATGTATAACACTTATAGAGTAATTTGAGCCTCTTTTGCACTTATAAGACAAAATTGAGCTTGTCGCGTCGCCGCAATAGCCGACCTCAAAGGGTTAAATGCAAATGAACCACATCCAAATTCAGATGGCTTTACAAATGAACAAGTATACGTGTGTTTGTAGGGCAAACCTCGTCCTATTGCTACATGGCTGAAGGACGGGCAGCCAGTGGATGAGAAGAAAGTAGGTGTCAGGAGCTCAAACGTCGACTCCATCCTTTTCATTCGCTCCGCTGAGAGAGAGCACTCTGGGAAATACACACTTAACTTGAAAATTGAAAACATGGAGGACTCAGCCACCATAGACATCCGGATTGTAGGTAAGACAAAAAAGACGTGTAGCTACTGTTTTATCCAACATGCTTTGCTTGCGTACGAATATCATTAAAACCAGTGGTCGACCAATGAGGATTTTCCAGTGGTCAATAAGGATAGAGATTTAATAATATATAGAGATTTATATATTTATATTTTATTACATTTGATAGATTTTTAATTATAAATACAAATTTAATAAAGTTATAATAAAGTTATTTTTAACACCATATTTACAAATTCAGTACAATTTAAAATAACATTTAAACTTTACTCCCTGAGATTAAGTTAATATTTCAATAATTTAATAACAGATTTGCATGTTCACAGATCTCTGATTTCAGTCACATGACATGCAGGTAATCAAATAAATATATTTAATCTTTTTTTACTGTTATTTATTTTGAAATTATTAATATATTTTAATTTGACATTTTTATAATTTAAGGATCATTTAATTATTAAATAATAATTATTAATTTATGTAGTATTTGTGCAAGTAGAAATAATTTTAAAGTTATGTATTTGTTTTTTTAAATTTGACATTTTATCATTTAAATACTATTAATGTAATTATTTACGCAAATATAAATCATTTTAAAATTTTATATTTAATTTTTTTAATATTTTTGAATTGGAAAAAATTATGCGAATACAATAATTTTTTATTATTTCAATAAATAAATCATAAAATGTAAAATATGTATTTATTTATTTATTAGCTTTCATCAAATCCCAAACCCTCTCCAGTTCCCTCACGAACATTGGTTTAGGAAACTGTGTTAAACTGACAGCCCTAAAGTCTTATCACTCACACACTGATCGCTGATTTACTCCCGCTGACACACCAACTCTCCTCCCAGATAAACCCGGCCCTCCGACTCAAGTGCATGTGACCGATGTCTGGGGCTTCAATGCAGCACTGGAGTGGAAACCCCCCAAAGATGACGGCAACTGTGAGATCACTGGGTACACGATCCAGAAAGCAGACAAGAAAACCAAGGTGAGGGATTTGATTCCACCTAAACACTCATTAAAGCTGTTCAACATTCTGTCATCGTTTACGCCCAAACCTGTGTGACTTTATTTGGGTCAAATCATGGGCTACTGTTATGGAGATACATGAGGGTGAATAAATGATGTCAGAACTTTTATTTTTGGGTGAACGCCTCGCTTTATCATCCCAGCGTTTATCATGTGTTCTCCTCTCCTCACCCTGTAGGAGTGGTTTACGGTGTACGACCACAATCGCCGCACTAACTGCACCGTCTCTGACCTCGTCATCGGGAACGAGTACTTGTTCCGCGTCTACAGCGAGAACCTCTGCGGCCTCAGTGAAGATCCCTGTCTGAGCAAGAACACCGCTGTCATCGCCAAGACGGGTCAGTGTGCGGGACGGAGGAAATGTCAGGAGCATTTCACAATAAAAATCAAGCTTAGTTATTCGACTGAACTGCAGAAACTATTTAAATCTGTTCAACAATATCAGAATTAAAGGGATGCTCCACCATTTTTTTCATATTATACTATGTTATTCCCTTAACTAAGACGAGTTGAGACACACCTCTTTTGTCTCAGTGCGCACTTTTGATCGCACTTAACTAGCCCAGTTCAGTCAATATGGGCTAAGCAGAGAAGCGATCTCCACGTTTTCTCTATTTAAATACAGTTACACAAGCAGTGTAACTCGACCTAGGACGGTGACGCAAAATAAGACGTGGCACTTTTCTAAGCGTGTAAAATGGCTATATTGTATGGCGGAATACCACAGCAAGTGTTTGGGAGACTGGGGTTGCAAATTAGAAACCTAGAAACCTTTTATGCAACACATCTACACATATTGTCATGGCTTTGATGCAACACATCTACACATATTATCATGGCTTTCACTGTGATAATTATGTATGTAACAATGTGCGCTGCATTGTCCCGGACTAATAATAAAATAAATAATATTTATGGATGTATGGATGTTAGTGCACCGATATCAGTGTAGATTTTGATGTCAGTTTTCTCAATGTCACACTACCAGATCTGGAATTCAAACCCCCTCCTTACAAGGAAAAGGATATGACCTCGCCTCCCAAGTTCACCGCACCCCTCGTCGATAGATCTGTGACTTTAGGCTACAGCACCGCCATCAGCTGCTCCGTCAGGGGCTTTCCTAAGGTAAGACACAATGCTCATCATCATACTGTACTCAAGCTAACATGTGGGCAGGATCCTTGTCTTCAGCGGCTCATATTATTGGGTAGCTTTGATTGAAACCAAGCTCTCAAAATGACTCAGATTGTCTCGTATGATGTCATCCTGTGACAATTCTGACGTCATCCTGTGACCGAGTCAATTCGCTCGTTTCATTCGTTGAATGAACCAAACGCATCGGAAAAAGATTTGTTCATTTTGATGAACGAGTTCGAACAGGAGAGTCACGAACGTGCATCACAGAACAGAGCAAGGCGAGCATTTGTGCTTATAAAATGTAAAATTATTATTTATTTATTTTTAATGAGTGATCAGACGATGAATAAGAGTCCTATCAAGCGAAACGGTGTCGTTTAAAGCCCTTTGAACAGTTTGCACTGAAACTCTCATTTGGACCTTGAACCGTTTGGACCCCATTGAAGTCCATTATATGGAGAAAATCCTGGAATGTTTTCATAAAAATCCTTAATTTCTTTTCGACTGAAGAAAGAATAACATGGACATCTTGGATGACATGGGGATGAGTAAATTATCAGTCATAAGTCAACTACTCCTTTAAACTTGCGTCGGGCGCAGGAGTCATTTATCGCGCCGGTAAATTAGCAACAGCGCCCAAGACCCGCCCACAAAGTTACTTGCTCTTGGCGCTTGATACTTGCGTTTCAGATCGTTAAAATAGGGCCCAAAGTGCAATAAAATAAACACTTACTAGTGTAATTTGGATGTTTTGTTTCCACTAGTCTGAAACGGCAACATTATGAAAAGCCAAATAGCCCAAAATCTAAAAATTGACCAATGGTTTTGCCTTAACATACACTCACCATCATTCACATCGCTTACAATCCACTGCAGGAAAAACTAAAACATCAACAACAACAAAAATCACTGTTTTTTTATCACAAGATCAGTGTGATGATATCACAAGATCATCTATGATGTCATGAGATGTATTAAGTTAATAAATAAACAAAAATTAAACTATATGTTACAGCTTGACCTCTTTGTGTTTCTGTCCAGCCAAAGATTATCTGGATGAAGAACAAGATGATGAT
>NW_024121299.1:9448289-9713319 GCF_016745375.1 Pimephales promelas | reverse complement strand
TGCACTCAGGTCTAAGTCCATTGCCCTCTATCAGAATCCAGATTTGGGGAAGATTGGGAGAAACTTAATTTTCGCCCAAAAAAAAAAACGTAAGGGGTACCACTGTCGTTTTTTTTCGGGCCGAATTTTTGAGTTTCGATATCTCAGCTCTGGAAGGGGCTAGAGCCTCCATTTTTGCACTCAGGTCTAAGTCTCATGGCCCTCTATCAGAATCCAGAGTTTTGGGAAGATTGGAGAAACTAATATTTTCGCCCAAAAAAAAAAAACGTAAGGGGTACCACTGTCGTTTTTTTTTTTCGGGCCGAATTTTTGAGTTTCGATATCTCAGCTCTGGAAGGGGCTAGAGCCTCCATTTTTGCACTCAGGTCTAAGTCTCATGGCCCTCTATCAGAATCCAGATGGAAGATTGGAGAAACTTAATTTTCGCCCAAAAAAAAAAACATAAGGGGTACCACTGTCGTTTTTTTTTTCGGCCGAATTTTTTGAGTTTCGATATCTCAGCTCTGGAAGGGGCTAGAGCCCCATTTTTGCACTCAGGTCTAAGTCTCATGGCCCTCTATCAGAATCCAGAGTTTGGGAAGATTGGAGAAACTTAATTTTTCGCCCAAAAAAAAAAAACGTAAGGGGTACCACTGTCGTTTTTTTTTCGGGCCGAATTTTTGAGTTTCGATATCTCAGCTCTGGAAGGGGCTAGAGCCTCCATTTTTGCACTCAGGTCTAAGTCTCATTGCCCTCTATCAGAATCCAGAGTTTTGGAAGATTGGAGAAACTTAATTTTTCGCCAAAAAAAAAAAACGTAAGGGGTACCACTGTCGTTTTTTTTTTCGGGCCGAATTTTTGAGTTTCGATATCTCAGCTCTGGAAGGGGCTAGAGCCTCCATTTTTGCACTCAGGTCTAAGTCTCATGGCCCTCTATCAGAATCCAGAGTTTTGGGAAGATTGGAGAAACTTAATTTTCGCCCCAAAAAAAAAAACGTAAGGGGTACCACTGTCGTTTTTTTTTTTCGGGCCGAATTTTTGAGTTTCGATATCTCAGCTCTGGAAGGGGCTAGAGCCTCCATTTTTGCACTCAGGTCTAAGTCTCATGGCCCTCTATCAGAATCCAGAGTTTTGGAAGATTGGAGAAACTTAATTTTTGCCCCAAAAAAAAAACGTAAGGGGTACCACTGTCGTTTTTTTTCGGGCCGAATTTTTGAGTTTCGATATCTCAGCTCTGGAAGGGGCTAGAGCCTCCATTTTTGCACTCAGGTCTAAGTCTCATGGCCCTCTATCAGAATCCAGAGTTTTGGGAAGATTGGAGAAACTTAATTTTTCGCCCAAAAAAAAAAACGTAAGGGGTACCACTGTCGTTTTTTTTCGGCCGAATTTTTGAGTTTCGATATCTCAGCTCTGGAAGGGGCTAGAGCCTCCATTTTTGCACTCAGGTCTAAGTCTCATGGCCCTCTATCAGAATCCAGAGTTTTGGGAAGATTGGAGAAACTAATTTTTTTCCCCAAAAAAAAAACGTAAGGGGTACCACTGTCGTTTTTTTTTTCGGGCCGAATTTTTGAGTTTCGATATCTCAGCTCTGGAAGGGGCTAGAGCCTCCATTTTTGCACTCAGGTCTAAGTCTCATGGCCCTCTATCAGAATCCAGAGTTTTGGGAAGATTGGAGAAACTTAATTTTTCGCCCAAAAAAAAACGTAAGGGGTACCACTGTCGTTTTTTTTTCGGGCCGAATTTTTGAGTTTCGATATCTCAGCTCTGGAAGGGGCTAGAGCCTCCATTTTTGCACTCAGGTCTAAGTCTCATGGCCCTCTATCAGAATCCAGAGTTTTGGGAAGATTGGAGAAACTTAATTTTTCACCCCAAAAAAAAAACGTAAGGGGTACCACTGTCGTTTTTTTTTCGGCCGAATTTTTGAGTTTCGATATCTCAGCTCTGGAAGGGGCTAGAGCCTCCATTTTTGCACTCAGGTCTAAGTCTCATGGCCCTCTATCAGAATCCAGAGTTTGGGAAGATTGGAGAAACTTAATTTTTCGCCCAAAAAAAAAACGTAAGGGGTACCACTGTCGTTTTTTTTTCGGCCGAATTTTTGAGTTTCGATATCTCAGCTCTGGAAGGGGCTAGAGCCTCCATTTTTGCACTCAGGTCTAAGTCTCATGGCCCTCTATCAGAATCCAGAGTTTTGGGAAGATTGGAGAAACTTAATTTTTCGCCCAAAAAAAAAAAACGTAAGGGGTACCACTGTCGTTTTTTTTTCGGGCCGAATTTTTGAGTTTCGATATCTCAGCCTGGAAGGGGCTAGAGCCTCCATTTTTGCACTCAGGTCTAAGTCTCATGGCCCTCTATCAGAATCCAGAGTTTTGGGAAGATTGGAGAAACTTAATTTTTCGCTCAAAAAAAAAAACGTAAGGGGTACCACTGTCGTTTTTTTTCGGGCCGAATTTTTGAGTTTCGATATCTCAGCTCTGGAAGGGGCTAGAGCCTCCATTTTTGCACTCAGGTCTAAGTCTCATGGCCCTCTATCAGAATCCAGAGTTTTGGGAAGATTGGAGAAACTTAAATTTTTCGCCAAAAAAAAAAACGTAAGGGGTACCACTGTCGTTTTTTTTCGGGCCGAATTTTTGAGTTTCGATATCTCAGCTCTGGAAGGGGCTAGAGCCTCCATTTTTGCACTCAGGTCTAAGTCTCTTGCCCTCTATCAGAATCCAGAGTTTTGGGAAGATTGGAGAAACTTAATTTTTCGCCCGAAAAAAAAAACGAAAGGGGTACCACTGTCGTTTTTTTTTTTCGGGTCGAATTTTTGAGTTTCGATATCTCAGCTCTGGAAGGGTCTAGAGCCTCCATTTTTGCACTCAGGTTTAAGTCTCATGGCCCTCTATCAGAATCCAGAGCTTTGAGAAGATTGGAGAAACTTAATTTTTCGCCCGAAAAAAAAAAAAAACAAAAGGGGTACCACAGTCGGTTTTTTTTTTTCGGGTCGAATTTTTGAGTTTCGATATCTCAGCTCTGGAAGGGTCTAGAGCCTCCATTTTTGCACTCAGGTTTAAGTCTCATGGTCCTCTTTCATAATCCAGAGTTTTGAGAAGATTGGAGAAACTTAATTTTTCGCCCGAAAACAAAAAAAACGAAAGGGGTACCACTGTCGTTTTTTTTTCGGGTCGAATTTTTGAGTTTCGATATCTCAGCTCTGGAAGGGTCTAGAGCCTCCATTTTTGCACTCAGGTTTAAGTCTCATGGCCCTCTATCAGAGTCCTAAATTTTGAGAAGATAGAATATAAATAGAATAGAATAGAATAGAATAGAATAGAATAGAATAGAATAGAATAGAGATTGCAATTGGTGTTTTCGATTTTGTCCTGTGTGTTTGTTTGTTTGTTTGTGTGTGTGTGTGTGTGTGTGTGTGTCTGTGTGTGTCTGTCTGTGTTCTTGTATGGTTTTGAGGACGCCAATATGTATAATGATATTATTTACAACATAGGCTAATCATGGTTCACAAGGGCACATACTAAATGTTTTTTAAAGGTGCAATGTGTAATAATTTTGAGTGTCTATTAACAGAAATAATATGACATCGATAACTGTGGTTATTTCAGTCAAAGTTGCTCTTCTATCAGCTTGAATCAGTCAGCCCATTCTCCTCTGACCTCTAGCATCAACAAGGCATTTTTGTCCACAGGACTGCCGCATACTGGATGTTTTTCCTTCTCAAACCATTCTTTGTAAACCCTAGAAATGGTTGTGCGTGAAAGTCCCAGTAACTGAGCAGATTGTGAAATACTCAGACCAGCCCTTCTGGCACCAACAACCACGCAACGCTCAAAATTGCTTAAATCACCTTTCTTTCCCATTCTGACATTCAGTTTGTAGTTCAGGAGATTGTCTTGACCAGGACCACACCCCTAAATGCATTGAATCAACTGCCACATGATTGGTTGATTAGATAATTGCAATAATTAGAAATTGAACAGGTGTTCCTTCAGCCCATTCTCACCCCCAAGGCATCACCTAACTGACGCTACCCACGTCATCTAACTGACGCTTTTATTTTAGTGTCAGTTAGATGGATCGCGTAATGTAACTGGCGCTAAAGGGCGCCTAAAGCATCAAATATTGAAGCATGGTCAAAGGTGACGCCTTGGGGTGAGAATGCGTTGGTTCCTAATAATCCTTTAGGTGAGTGTATAAGACCCTTGATCCTCACCTGACTATGGCTTTGTAAACTTATCCATGATGTGGTTTATAATGGTCAGTGGTACAGAAACAGTGACAAGGTTACACACTCTGGCTATTCTTTTCTGTCTCAGACGACGGTATAGCCCCTTTCACACGGAGATTCCGGAAAATACATGGATAATGTGACCCGGATTTGTCCTGGGATTGTATGATTTAGGTTCATTCACAGTGCCAGTGATTTACCGGGATCTGTGAGTGCGTTCACAGACAACCCTTAAAGATCCAGGAATGACACATGATGTCAGGATGAGACGTGTAACGTACGCATCAAAAACATGAACACGTGCATACCATTCCACAAAGCTGGTGAACAATTTCAGCTTCAGCGCGGATAGTGATGAGCTCCTGGTCTCTGCTTCGTTCCAGTTAGCAGACATTTGTTCGTCCTGTCTTTGTTGATGTCGAACACAAACTTTCTTCTAAGAGCAACAGAGTCGCACGATGGCACGAGCGTCATCACTATGACACACCCCTTACGGCATTAGTCCTGGCTTTTGTTCACACAGTGCGTGTTCCGGGACTGATTCCGACAATGTTACTTGGTCCCCAACCCGGCATCGATGCCGGTATCAATCCCGGGTCATGTTTGCGTTCACACAGAAGGTGTTCTGGCAATTTCCCGTCAATTTCCCTGGGATCAACGCGCTGTGTGAAAGGGTCTTTAGTTCGTCCCATTTTAGCCACAAGCTAGTAGCTTCTTTGAAAGGGAGAGCTGAGCAGTGGGCTGAGCCCTTAGTGCAACTCGCAACCGAACCGCGAGATGCCGCTAAAAATCACACACTGCACCTTTAAAAAAATGGCAAAAGTTTTCCATGATGGTTGGTTTAGGAATAAGAGACACAATTTACAATGTGTACAGTATAAGAACTATTGTGCCCATGAAGAGTCCTCATAAACCATATTTGTGTGTGTGTGTGTTTGTGTGTGTGTATTTTGTCCTTTTTCCTCTTAAAGTTCTACACATTTGCGTTTTTACGTAGCAATGTTCAGAATGTTCACTGTCAACATGTTCGTTATTTATATGTGACTATTTTCTTAAAACAAACGAAAAACACATCCCTCCTTCTGATCACTGATCACTACGGAACACTTGGTCCAAACTGGCGAGACCTGATCTGTAACTCTCCTAGAAGCAGAAGTTATATTTATAGGTAGGAAACCTTGAAGCTGTTAATTGTGTGTCCATGAAGCACACAACTCAAATTCATACTATTGTCTTTTTAAGAATTCAAATGGGTCTTTCTTTACAACTGCCTTTTTTTTCCAATTGATTTGCATAGGCTTATTACATCATCATGCTTGGGGAAACCGTGAGGTAAATATTAGGGCTGGGCGGTATATATTACCGCTGTAGAAAATGTACACCATAATAAACGGACAGCTGGAGGCGGATAATAAGTTACAAACCAGCACAGATTTGGCTGCATAATAAGGAGCCTAAATTATTATTATTAATATTATTAAATGTCATCCTGTTTTGTTGTTGGGTGCAAGAATCAATGAAAAATGAATATGCTGTATCTGGAATTTTTATTTCTAGAAAATATTCACATCATTATAATTGCACTGTAACGTCACGCTTTACATTGTCATCTTCTCGGCGCTGGCTAGGCAAAACTGCGTATCGTACACATAAGTCTTGTATGTGACCATTCATCACATAGTTATAGGCATCTAAAGATTTATATGCCCTCAGTTTCTCTTTACAGTACATTCGGTTCCTCTATCGAATAGGTGTAGAAGTCAGGCCACTCAGCCGGAGGTATAGCGTTAATCCTGTCAGACCGTCCATCCATTGACAGCATGTAGCCTACAGCACGGGTCAGCCAATCTGTATTGCTAATATCCTACAAAATTAAACGTAACTCATTTATTATGAATAGATCAATAAAAAATATTCAAATATTAGAAACTGATTTTGGTCACTCTGCCCACCCCTATGATCCTCTAACTTCCTCATCAGCACCCAAGGGTCCGTATCAATCCATGAATGCAGTTCCTGAAAGGACCCCTGCGCCGGATGGATGAATTTCAAATGAAGGGATGTTGTTTTTTATTCCTTTCTTTCTTTTTCTTATTATAGTCCAGGCAAAGTAGCCCATTTTGGAGCCAAAAATAGAACTAATTGTAAAAGATTTTTTTTCAGCATAGATCATTTCAATGAGGTGTCCAGAACAACATACTAAAAGTCCTAAGAAATCCTAGTTAAGGAAATATGTTTAATTCGCATCAATCCGAGATGTGTGCCAGTAAGGCCAGACAACAATACACCCCAATGGGGCTATTTTTTTTTCCTTTACTTCTACCACAATAAAACTTTACACAATGAAAGTCTACAAGAAAAGTAAAACATTTTGTATTAGAAGTTTCTTTGAAAATGAATTTGAATATGCAAATGAGCAATTTACTAATCGAATATGCCCAAAATACACTCTAATGGGCTTTTTTTTTTTCCTTTACTCCTATAAAACTCACAATTAAACCTCACAGAACAATGACAGTGAAAGTATACATGAAAAGTAACCTTTTTGTTTTACAAGTTATCTTGTAAAACAAAAATGTATGTAGTTAGCAGAGTCGGACAGTATCAGAGTACATTTACTTGAGTACAGTACTTAAGTACAATTTTGAGGGATCTGTACTTTACTTGAGGATCATTTTTGGGTACAATTGAGAGGGAAATATTGTACTCTTTACTCCACTACATTTCTATCCATAACCGTGAGCACCCATTACTCCTTCTAAAAAAATGAAAATAAGAAAAATCTCGGAAACCCTCAATTTGTTGTTTCCCTCTCAAACGTGATTGGATTGTGCAAGCGCCTAGCCTGGGTTTCCCCATGCTGTCTTGCCACAGCACGATTTTATTCACGCTGCTAGGCAGACTGGACACCATGAACCAAATTTTCGCCTGAGCTAGGGAACCAATCACAGAACAGGGAGGCAAAGATGCAAGATGATGACGATGTCTATGCAACACCGAAGCAGTTTGTGTATCTCTATGGATCCATCTTGGCAGTGGACTGCGAAGTTACCTTTTGACACAGTCTTTGTGTATACTGTACCGCAGAGTTTAGATTTTAATGAACTTACAAAAACACATATGAATTTATATGCATGTACACATTCAAGAAGGACCAGAGAACCCAAGACTCGGAAGGGGAGAAAGAATGCACACGCAATGCCTGCTCAGCGAATCTTAAAGGAGGAACTAAGAGTCGCATGACTATTGTGTTGCAAGTGTATCCGTTACTATTGTGTTGCAAGTGTATGGAAAAACCAGATGGTTGAGAGATTGTGTCACACAGCCAGTATAAATAAGGCTGCTTTCTCAGTGTTAGTTGTTGCATCTTGCTAGAAGATTTTTTGCGTGCATCCCTGAAGGTAATCATTCTTCAGTCCAGCTTGCTGGAACATATATTGCTTTAACTGCTTAGCTGTATGATGTTAACTTAACCTGCTCATAGAAGGACAAGGTTAGTTATTCATTTGATACTTGAACTGTGTATGTTAAGAAAAGCTTTGTGACTGAACCACTTATACAGGACTGCCCTGTTAAGTAGGGAGAAACTGAGGTATTATAATCTGTAACCTTTTCTTTTGTTGCTACTATTAACAATCATTGTGTAACCAGTGTTATTATCGTTTGTATAAATAAATTTTCATTTTATAAAGATAAAAGTTGAATAGTTCTTTGCCTCGGGTCACAATACCAGTTCTATAAGCAATAGTAAGAGCATTAAAGCTACCCTTGCGAGGGCAAGAGGTCACCAGGACTCCACGGAAGCATCTCCACGGAGGGTGAGTATGAATTGAATTGATGGTTGTTGCTAGTAATAATGTATTGGTTCACATGAGTGTAGGGATACACCTAGATTTACTGGTATGGGTTAAATGAGCTATAAGGAACGTTTATCCAGAAATTCTGACCTGACAGCAAAAGGCACCTGGCCACTTCGATACCAGGCGCTCTTCAGGGCTGAGGTAGTACCAGATCTCACCACATGGGGGCTCGTCCGGGATATATTATTATTAATTTAATAATTTGAATCCGAGTGAACAATAATTATTAAAACACCATCAAAATCCGCTAAACAGTGTCTCCAGAGTTGAAGGAGAGGGTTACAGAGAGTAACTGTGTCTCCTTAGTGCAAAGAGGAAGTTACTGAGAGGGTGCTTCCTCGTATTAACTGTAAAAAAAATCTTCAGGGACGCCTGAGAGATAAATTATATGGTTAAGCACTAAAACGGGGTAATTGATCCAGAGGACTGCGCAGTGGGACCACACGAGTACCCAATATATATAACCTCGAAGAAGGATAATTACCAGAACTCTCGAAAGGCAGACACACAGTCATGGACAAGATAACTCATACTGCTTTACTCCCACCAGATAAATTTAGCAAGCGCTTGAAAGACGCAGGGCTAAAAGAAACTGAGGAACTCATAGCTACACTGTAAAAAATTTCTTGTCAAATTAACAGTAACTTACTGGCAACAATTATCCAGTACTTGCTGTATTTCATTTAACAGTAAAATTACCGTAACACTAACTACAGTACTGTTAAGCATACTGCAAATTAAATAACATTATTTTACTGTAATTTCTTACCATATTAAAGTACAGAATTACACTGTTAATTTTAATAATACTGTATAGTATGAAATGTTATTGTATTTATTTATAGTGCTACTGTGTAACCTGTAGAAAATCCGTAGAAATATTATTTTTAACTGTTAATGGAAATAGAAAAAAGAACAATTGAAGCTTTAACTGCACAAGGTTTATTGTGTATTTTCAAACACATTAGTACATTTACATAATATACATTTAAATACATTAATACAATTAAATACATTAAAATAAAAATGTAATATAATACAATAAAAATCATGCATGACAATCATGAACAATTATGCATAAATACATGCAAAATTATCATGAACAGGTAAAATAGAAAAGATTAAAGGGGTGCTATCTGATCAATCTATTAGAAAGATAGTTCATAACAACTCATCCACCCACTCCCTGCTGGGGTAAAACAGCTTAAACTAGTCTAAGATTGTCTATTGGTTTGAGATACTGTCTAACTGGTCGTTGCTGATTTAAAGGGTTTTTTTGGCTGCTTTCTATCTAAGGGACCAGATTTGCAGGTGGGGGACACATATAAACTTATAAAACTATAAAAGCTTTGACGAGTAAACACCAATCCAGATGAGTATAACAAAATGACAAGTTATCCAGTGTCCTTTAAAAAAAATTAAATAAACACAAAACAACCTCATCATGCACATGTGCCATGAAAAACTTTGCATTACGGATATCAATAATTATTTATATGCAGACTTATGTTCTAACTTTTGCAATAGGAAGTTTTCTATCCAAGCTTTTATGCAATTAAACCTTAAACTTACTGTAACGTTTATTTTCACACAACAATTCTAAACAACTTGCCAGATAGACAAAATTCACAGATGGATAAAAATCCGTTTAAAATGTTCTCAGATGGGTCAAGGTACTGGACCAAGTTAGATAAATAGAATAATTAAATTAGATTAGATTTACAATTCATCGGTCGTCAAGATGGATAGGGGTCTTCTTAACATGCACAGCTCACACCTGTGAAAAGGAGAACAGACAAGACAGTTAAAAATATAGTACGTTTTTGTTGTTGTTTTGGCTAAACAGCAAAACAGACAAAATGATGTCTAAAGTGTAATTCACTTAATACTAAAATCTTGTTTGGACTGTTGTTTAAAATCAATTCATTTACGATCACGTTGAAAACGTAGGCAAATCTTGCTTGTGTGATACTAAGTTACATGACTTAAAAAAAGATTGACAAGGCATCGTTCCCTTCAAATGAGTACATGTCAGTTTACACATAGTAAAAAAAAAAAAATGATATTATAGCCGACAATACTGTAGTATATGCAGTGAATGGTTCCTACCGGAACACCCCCAGCAGTTTGTGTAGTTGGTATGACCCGGGGTTTTTTTGTTGTTGTTGATTCTAAGTTCGCTAGTAAAGTGTTCAACACCAGGCTAACTCCCTCGTGTATGTGTCGTTAATGATAACCAAAGATTAACAAAGACCACAACAAATACTGTAAATGTCACACATACACCTTGGGCGCTTTCGCGGTCCAACTTTATCACTGAGGTAACGTTATAATGCCAGAACGCCAGGTCAGGATTTACACGAAAATAAGCGTGAAAAAATCAATAAGAGGAATCGGCACTTTTAATTTTATAACAATAAATCCGAATCCTAACCTTGGATGTCCGATTTCAGGATACATTTATCGATTATCAATTCCTAACCCCTGTAAGTCATAAAATAATGAACGTGCAGGCGCTTTCCACCGACTTAACGTGGTAAATAACAAAATGATTAGACCATTTTGACCGTATAAGAGGTACATATGAAATATATGTTAATAAAATCACATTTAATCAAGTAAGGCTATCAACATAAAAGAAATCCGCGTCTGACTTATACAGACGTTATCGAACATTCCGCGGCCACTTCTTTCTAACGGTAATCTGTTAACTCATATGTTTGCATAAAAATATGAATTACTATGTATGGCGAAAACGTTGCCGACCGACAGCGACGCGATGCACGGCCTGCGTGTTCTTACAGAGGGAAGGGAACTGAAGAGTTCTTCATAAAATGGCAGCTTGTTGTGGTTATTTTTCGCGGTCATTTCGTACTAATGTATTTGAATTTACAGTAACATCCCAAATGGCTACATTGAAGAGTAGCGCCTATCATATACATATTATATTAAAATGTCGAATATATTAAATTGAATATAGAAATCGTGGTCAGCTATTCTAAATAACTTTAAAGTTATTATTAGCTAGAATCCGTTTGCATACACATTATAAGAATTATTACTTACCAGATGAAGAAGTTGCAGGTCGGCAGAAAAGACAGCAGCACCACTGACACGACAGAGAAACTCTTCCAAAGTCAAATATGCTCTCATGCACACCCCACTGACATAAATTATGTCATAAATTATGACTGTTAATGGTCAACCAGTGCTACATTTTTATTTTAAATGTAAGAATAACATTAGTAGGCTAGCAATTTTACCCGTGGAACCGTGTGTGGTGTTTTTCGCGGTCAATTGCACTGCTGTATTTAGATTAACAGTAACTGATAATTTCCCAGAATGCATTGCAATTCTACAGTAACATACTGTCAACTGTGTGCACAGTACATAACTGTTGAAAAAACAATTTAATACTGTGAAAACAACTAAATCTACTGTAACTTACTGTACATAGATTATACAGTAAGAAACTGTTGAGAAAAACAGTATAATCCTGTGAAAACAACAGAAATCATTTACAGTGTACCGAGTGTGCTTTGTATACGCCTACCGTTGACGGATTAAGAAGGTTAGTCCAAACCGTCGGCGAACAAACTCGAAGTGACAAGATCACTGTAGAAGTAGGGGACCATGATGTCTCCATACCGATAGTTCCAGGTAAAGAGATACAGGTAACTAGAGGCGGGATCCCAGATCAAAGAGCTAGAGGCTCCGCTGGATCTCCGTCCCTCTCAGTACATACTGACAGGGAGGAAACAGCCGAGTGCATTTACAACCGCCTAGATAGGGCAGATGCACAAGCAGCGACAGAGTCAGGGGCAATTGTAAAACATACGAACTTTATCACCGGTTTCTCTCCCTCAAAATGGGAAGAAGAAACATGGGAAAGGAAAAAATCTGCGTTTAGGCCGAGTCAGACTTCCACCGAGAAAAAAGATAAATATGGAAAACTGGGTCAGGAAGATTCAAGTGATAGTTCGAGTACGGGCTATAGCGAGGATGAAATGTTACCTAAACGAAAGAAAGTTAATTACAAGCGATCAAAGAGCCAATCGTGTGAGGGGCGAAGTGGCTCGGTACAAAGGGACCATGAAAACCTCGGGGGTAGAACATTTCTAACCTGCCCGGGCTTAGTGTTCGATCCGCAGGACCCACAGTGGGCATCGCTTACAGAGGTGCAGCAAAAAATAGTCAAACTGGCCGTAGGACCAACCCCAGATGAAATCTTGGACATGCCAGGAACTAGTTCCAAGGCGAAAATAGACATGCTGGCAGAACAATTAAATTGTATGCAAGAGGCATTATGTTACGTGTTATTAGATGAAAATGAAAAAGAAGAACACGAACCGACAATTAATGACATAAAAAAAATGAGAAAGGCAATGTAGGGAGCCAGCACCTAATAGAAGTAAAGCTCAGAGAAGCAAGGAAAAAGCACAACAGAGAGATTGCTCCACTAAAATAGTTGCCAGGGAAAGCTTCGAAAAATCCCGTGGTAGGGAAACACATAGGCAAGTTGTAAAATATGAAGAGGAATCTTCAGACTCGCAGTCCGAGTATGACTATTTGACCTCTGACACGGAGGGGGATTGCGGGGGTGAAGAAAAGTTATTGCCCTTGAAACAAGAAGTAGATTTATCTCTCACCGCGGCTCTGGCAAGACAAAGAAGGGAAAAGAGGAAGTCAGATAGAAATGAGGAAGACGTTAGTCTGAAGCCTAGGCGGGGACCACCGAGACAAGCCAAAGGCGACAGAGTTTCTGCAATCCAGTTATTGCAAAACATGTGATTTCAAGGGGTAAAAGATAACATGAAAAAGGCGAAAATGGTAGCAGATTTAGGAAAAATGCTAAATGCACCTACTGGCCTAGTAGAGCAAAAGGATTCGACATCATACAGGGATAGTGTTGAAATTACAAACTATAGAATCACATTACGTTCATGTGATAGGGAAAGATAACAAAGCAGAATTAAGAGAGGAGTTAGAGATGTTAAGAACCACAGGACTGTGGGCTTATCGCTCTGAAAAAGCTGACAAAGGGTGGACTGAAACCAAAGTGTTAGCACCATTGAAAAAGCTGGCCGCAGAATTGCCGGGGTGTAAAGAAATAGCTCGTGGAGGGTCAGAAACTGATTGGCCTGAAATGTCCAAATTCGCAGTAAGGTATGGCAGAAATACTAATCGAATAAGGGAAGAGATCATACCCAGGCAGGAGTAGACTGCAAGAGGGGGACAGGATAAAACCAAAAGCTAGCTTTAAACCAGCGAGAAATATAGAATAAATAATGCTGTATGAATAAAGACAAGCGGAAAAGAACCCTCAACTAATCCTGTGTATCAGAAACCCAAACAGCATGTCAGATGAAAGCACAGATAAGAAAACGGAACAAAAAAGAGGAACTGAAACCAGAGCGAGCTCGAGCAGTCAGATCCAACAAGTCAGCTAGAAATACAGAAATATAGGACGATAAAGCTCCAGGAAAAACGACCATCACCGTCGGGGTCACCTCAATAACCGAATGGCCTCCTGGGGCTGTGAATGTAGATGGGCAGCACAGAGTGTATGGTTTAAGCAATGAAATGAAACCATGATCCAGAGGTAGGTACCGCTGGGAAGGATTACACTGTATAGTGGACAGTTCAATTTTAATGAGTATTATAGATGGCATTTACGTTAAGGAAATGCACGATAAAAATCTTGATAATGATAAACGAATCAGATGGATGAAAAAGGTCGACTCGGAGTATGAGATAAATAGAGTCGTAAAACAGACTCTACCTAAAGACGAATTGAGAGAGTTATTAGAAAAATATAAGAATAACTGCGCAAAGAGCAATAATGATTGTGGAAAGTTACACAAGAAATATGAGTACACAATATTAGGCGGAATCCCTGCGCCACAGAGACAGTGCCCGCTTAATAGAGCCGTCTACATAGAAATAAGGGTAACTAGAAGAGTTAAAAAAGGAACGAATCACAAGCTTGAGACAGTGGCAGGGCCTGAAGATTACAATTAAAATTGATGAGGTTAAAGGATTAAAAAGACTTAAATTAACAGATTACAATTTTGTGAGAGATTTAATTCCAGGATACAGTGCTAAAGCAAAAATACTGTATAAATCTATGGCAGGAAATGGCTTTAATTAGGATGAGAGACTGGAAAATATCAAATGTGGCATAATTGACATGGCCTGGGCTTCGGGGCGGATTGTCAGGAGAAACCCTGATAAAAACCTCAGGGTTAAGATTGACAATAGACCCGAGAAAATGGAATTGATATTATATAACGAAGGGGATTCAAAATCTCCGGTTATGTTCATTTCGCACGAGAAACCAGCTAACCATAAGAAGCATGTGAATATGTCACCTGCTGATATTCTAGTCACAATTGCTAAGAATCTGCTCGCCATTAAGGCGTTGGCGGCCGAAAAAACTAATTATTATAGTTGCTAAAGGGGAAGGGATCGACCTCTTAGCAAGGGAAGCAAAAAAACTTGATCAATGAGAATAAGCGCGTGCATGTTTTTACCTGGTCGAAGTGGATAAAAATAATTAATGATAACCAATTTGAGTTTAGAAATGAGAAAAGTCCGAAAAAGGACAGAAAGACCATAATAGATCCGGAACAGATTTGCTACTTCACGGACGGTAGTTCGGAGAAGGGAGAAACCTGGTGGGGATTTATGGTCAAGTTGAAAGGGAAAATTATTCACAAAGAAAAGGGCAGATTAAATAATGACAAAAGTGCGCAAGAAGCTGAGGTTACAGCGGTTGCGAAGGCAATAATGCACATGAGGGACAACAACCGTAAAAAATGCGTATTAGTCACCGATAGTGAATACGTGTATTTGGGCATTGTTCAAAACCTATCCACATGGGAACAGAATAATTTTTATAATGCTAAAGGCAAACCACTGGCACAGGTGGAATTGTGGAAAATCATTAGTGAATGTGCCAAGGTGGTACAACCGAGAGTGTTGCACCAGTCCAGTCATACGGTCCAGAAAACTCCAGCAGCTGTAGGAAACAGGGAAGTGGATCAGTATGTGCGCGTGAGGGCAATTATTAAAGAGAGTGAGGGGAACCTGCTCCAAGAGCTACACGATAAGCTTAATCATCCGTCCACGACGTATGTTGCAAAATATTGTGGGCAGCTGGGGCTGCATTTATAAAATGTAAAGACCACATGGAAATGCATGGAAATTTATCAGAAAATTAAACTAAAGTGTCCTGATGGCAGGAAGGTGATGTCTAGTGTACATCAGGATTTTGGACATATGAAAAATGTAAGGGAACATGAAGAAATGGGTGCAGATTTTGCCGGACCATTGTTACCTAAAACTAAAAAGAGGAATGTCCACTTCTTAGTGTTAATGGTCAATTGTACCAAATTTCAAACAAACATATCCATTTATCCGTGTCCACAGGCGAACAGCGCGGTAGTTGATAATAGCCTTAAAGAGGGGATTAAATATCGGGGGAAGCCCGCGAGAGTCCGTGGGGACAACGCGCATAATTTAACTGGAAGTGAGGTAACAAACATTTTGTAACAAAAATGGATCAACCTTAGTCAAAGCAGTTAAGCGTGGCTGGCATAGCAGAGCATGCCGTTCGTAGTGTGAAAGAATTCTTTGTAAAGAATCAAAGCTTAGGCGAATGGGATTCGATAGTTAATATCTGTACGCTTTATACCAAATTACAGGGTTGATAAACCTAACCAAAAGCCCGAACCAATAAATATAAAGCAAAGAAACGTTTAAGGTAGGACAGACAGTTTACATCTTACTCAAACGCAAAGACAAGAGGTTTAGGGCTAAAACGGGAACTGAAGATAAGGTAGTTGAGTTAACCTCCAATACCACTGTTCGGCGGGAAGCGAACAGGGTTTGGTCAATCAAAAAACTGGTGGGGAGTAAATGATTGTCAATAAGATTATGAATAAAATCATCACAGCAAAAGTATCCTTCCAACAGGGCATAAAGGGTCCAGCGGAAGGCCTATTTGTAGTGTGTAAAGATTTTAGTGATTCATTCTTAGTTAAAACATAGCATAAAGACTGTCGGGAGGGAACTCCGTCAGTTAGGGAAAAGCCTATTGACTGTGTGTTCTGTAGCAAACAGGAAGTTTGCAGCCTGCTCTGGGAGGGGCCGAGAGAGATACGGGAAAGTCAGGCGTGGCTGAGAGCTCAGCTGACAATTTTGCCCAAATGGTTCCGCACAGATAGGTCCATGGGGGCATGTGCGATGGGAGACGTTACTGTATGCGGAAGCTGTCGAACGCAAAGGCAGCTATGAAGTGTATGGCAGTATGAACTGGCCATAGGTACTGGTGGATGTTAGACCTGTACCGACTGTAGATTGAAGCACAATCTACGAGGTCAAGAATGTAAGTGTACATTAAATGACCTAGGTGAGCTTGCGAGATGTGAGAGATGCAAGCTGCTGCTTAAGAAACGATGGTTACAGGTAACCAGTTTCAAGGGTGTCTGGCAAACTAGAAAGAGCGAAACAAGCTTAGGATGTTTAGCCAAGGACATAATCATGACGGAATGGGACGTGAATCCGCTGGCCTTAGCCAATAACACAGAGAAAGCCTTCTTGTGGGAAAGATTGCTGTGTTCGGGGGGACCGGTTCTAAGGGATTCAGATCCGTTAGTGAAAGGTGGGGTGTTAGATAAAACACTGGCCAGAGACAGTGACCTAGACCTCTGGAAGAAGGTCGTAAGGGACCCACTGTAAGAGAAGGAGCACTTGATTAGTTATAAAATCAAGGGGGTATATAAAGAAGCAAGAATGCATGATATGATGACTAACTTGTTGGAGGAAATGTCTTTTCAGGAAGAATATCCAATTTACGTATATGCCCAGAGAATATAGCCTTTATGTCAGGGGAACTTCTCTGACTGTAAGAGCTAGATTACAACAGACTTTTGTAGGGACAGAGTGAGTGAAAGTTTAAATTGGCCCGGACAACAGAAGTGAACTATAGCAGTTCCAGGTCCATTTGACAACTACATCGACTTTCTCGGAGTAGGAAAGTCAATAGAAGGGGTCAAACTTATCAGATCAAGCATAACAAAGCCCAGCTCACTGAGCAGAATGACAATCTGGATTAGGCAAAGGCTAGGGAAAGTTTAGGTTGATATATGTCTCTGTGTCTGTTGTGTGTTTTACAGAAGCAGGATGGCGAAACAGCGGATACATCTGGAGAGGAAGTATCTAAAGCTGCGGAGGAAGCAAAGCAGTTTGAGAATCGGCCTGTTGTCAGCGCTGACTATGCGGGGAATAGCATTGTTAATATTGGGTCTTGGATTATCAGGAGATAACGAGACAGAAGTGGTTAGCGTATCCTCCTGCTCTGTGGTTGAGAAATTAGTGTTAAAAATATGCTATAAGCAAACAGCGAATATTGGTGGGGTGAAATATGGCTCGAAAATGATGAGGGACATGTTTAAAGGAATGATAGAAAATATAGATAAATCATTTTGGAACTGTACAGGGGCTCGGAAAATAAGTGCTACGAAGGGGCCAGCTCTCTACGGGGGTAAAGTAATTAAGAATAGTACCAGGTTGAGATGGAATATTCTTGACGGTCATAATCAGACGCACGTAAAGCTAAGGGGCCTACAGTACAATCTCACGAATATCACTAATTTGACGTTTAGTAAGCATGTGTACAAAATATGGAATAGTCCTGTTCTCCAGATAACTGGGGTGCAGCATTGGGATTGTCTGACCAAGGAAATTGTTACGGGGCACAGTAATAAATGGTTGGGTAAAACTGTTGAGGATCAGTCGATAAAGATTGAAATTGATAAAGTTCCAGCAGATAAAAGACGTAGCGGTAGATCTGCCCCAGAGGGGGCGAATTATCAGATCAAGGACCAAACATGGAATAATGAAGATAATTTGGACCCAGTGCAGCAAAGTTATTGGCCCAAGGGCCTAAATCCGCACGTTTTAATTGTCGGGGTTTATAAAAATAAACCTAAGCCGGCCTATGATGAGTTAAACTGGGTAACGTGCGAACACTTGGTCATGCCGATAGGGATGTGTGAGAGACGCAGTGAGTGCCCGTTGTTGACCAAGAACAAATTTGTAAGTAGTAAACCGGAAAATCAGTTTTGGTACAACATTGACCAGCATTGCAGAACGGATTATGGTAAGACGACCGCATGGGTGTGTTATCTAAATAGCACCTCTAAATGGGACTATAAGGAATTTGAGAAGCACAGTAAAGATATTATTAACCTGTGGCATGATTGGATGATGTTGCAGGATCCGAGTAATGACATGGTGGAAAGAGAGAGTAGGCGCGATACGTGGACGATCAACGCCGCCTTGTGGGCGAATGGGGTAGGGGCAAAAAGGTTGCATCCTCTGACCCTAGAGTATGCGCCCAGACCAGGTTTGTCGATAGAACTGGCGAATTACTCGGGCATTATGTATTATATCTTGAGTTATGTGACCAATCCGTAATACAGGTCTGCGCTTACCCTGTACTGTATGGGCTGGGATGGAGTTCATAGGAGTACACATAGAAATCAAGGTATTTGGGCAAACCATAGTGATGCTGTTAACAAGGGGACTTTGAGATGGATTGGACTTTCTAACCTTATGTATAGGGTGTGGGATGTTTTTCCAGTGGTAATGGGACTGGATAAGACGACAACGCGAACTGTAAGCTGGAGGTCATTCCATAATCATCCGGTTAATAAGAGTATATTCCCGATTGTGTGGGCAAGAGGGAATAGAACCTTAGGGTTGCAAACCAGAACTTTAGCGCATGGTTTTTGGAGTAGTAAATATTATTTGCCGATGTTGAAACCATCGGAAAGGCGAGGTGTCACGAATACTGACTATAAAAATTCTGATGGCCTCACCCAAATTCGATATCTAAGTCAGTGGCTCATTCGCGAGACATAGTCTGAGGCTTGAGGACCATGACCGTGATGAGGTAAGGAAACGGTCAAATGTCTGGAACATGGGTTTGGGAAAATTTGTGTACAGGCATTGGGATGAGGTTAAGTATTTGTGGATACCGGCGAAAGAGCAATGTTGTGACACGGAAATGTTTAATTCATGGAAAATTAAAACCCCAGGCAATAGGTTTAGTCCTAACATTACGTGGATGCATGAAGATGAACATGTTTTTTGTACTTTCAAGAATTTCAAGGTGATTGGCGCAGATCGGGTTGGCAGTATAAGTGGAGCGGTTGATATAAGCTCGATAACCGGTGCAGCTCCTTTGATGATGATTGCGCGAAATCAGGTAATGAAAAAATGCGCTTTTTCCGCTCTGTTAAATAGCGCCGAGGAATTACGTGGCTTTTTTGACCCGGTGGATGTCTACCTTGGGGGCCTGTCCATGGGGCCGGGGTATTTGTTTTTTTTGGGACTTCGAATCTCAATTGATTAAGCCAAATAGGGGCGATATTTTTACTGTATATTGGAAAGTGCAGAAGAAGGCTATTCTATGGGTGGTAGGATAACATTAAAGAACTCGCTGTCTCCGTGTGGGACCTAATAGTGCAATCTTGGTTTCACGTAAAGATTGCCATAATCTGCCTGGCTATTGTTATAGGAATAATAGTCATGGTGGTCCTGTTCGTTAAACTTTCGAAATTGGGGCCGGTCTGCAGGAAACTGTCGAAATTGCCTGACTCGACAGAGGACACAGAGGCTCTAGTTCCTCTTATGACCAAATAGGGGACGGAAGTGCAGGCCTCGCAGTGACAGGGATTGCGAAGTGTCTAAACGAGCGGACAAGGTTACGGATCACTCAGTTGGTGGCGGACAAGGAGGCTATCATCACTCTCTCTAACTTTCTTCTATTCGCAACAGCAGCAGTAGACTAAATGGCAGGCAATTACAGCAATACTACAAGGCATTGCATTGACAGACCAAAAGAAATTGTGAGTATAGTTTCCATAAATTTATGGTTGATTGTATATTGGATATCCGGAATATTAAGTCAAAGAATGCCGGAGCAAGTAGTATTGATGTTTTTGAGCCTTGGCCTTTAT
Organism: Pimephales promelas; assembly: GCF_016745375.1. The sequence goes on along the minus strand of NW_024121299.1, from coordinate 9,693,229 downwards.
AACTTTTTGGACGATATTTCATTAGTGCTAATTCTAGTGTCTCAGCTGCTGAGAAGTGCGAGATATGTTAAATTGTTTGGAAAAAAGGGAATTGTTGCAGTTATGTTTTTTTCCATAGCTATAACTATGTACAATTTCACAAAATGCTACGTTGAATTAATTTGGGTCAAATACGTAGGTGTGGGGCTTGCGCTCATCACATACGTATTTTTGATTATCTTAAGCTATAGAAGAAATACCGTTTTAAAGCCTTTAGTGAAAAAATTGGCTGTTCTTTATTTTTTGGTTTTACTTATTGCTGGCAGTTCAAGACAAGTGAACGAGCCGAAGCTATTCATGTTAGCCATTCTGGTTGGCATTAATGATTGTAGCTATATGTGGAAGATGATTGACAATTGTCGAACTGATTGCATTATTTGTGGATGAAAAAAAAAAGAAGAAAAAACGAACCTGAATAACTTTGACAGTGCCGAAAAAAAAAAAAAAAAAAAAAAAAAAGAAAAAAAAAAAAAAAGAGCACTTGCTGGTTGTTATTCTTTTGTTTTGTTTGTTTTGTTTTTGTCACAAATTGTTTTCATGTTGATTTTTATTTCAATAATTTTGGAAATATATTGATCAATAGAACAGTGACGGGAAGAAAAAAAAAAAAACCCCGATTATTGTCACTAACGGACCATGTTAAGTTCGCCAATTTGTTGAGTTTACAAATTGTTTTCTAAAAAGGTCTGGATTTAGTTTGTTTCTTTCGAAATGAAAAGCAATTTTGTTTTGTTAACAATGTTTTCATTTTCTCTTGAACTACATCATTTCATGTATGAATAGGGTGATGTATTTGGAGATTTTAATTTATGGTGACCAGTCAAGTCATGGGGTTGCTGCGTTCAGGAAGGGCCCCCTGGGGGGCAGCAACTGACCAATGACAGTTTGATTGACGGGGTCATTGTTGAGAAGACAAAGAAAAAAGAAAAACACTTGGAAAGTTCGTTTGGTTTATTTGGGGTTGAAGGAACGAATTTTGTTTTTTGTTTTTGTTTTTTATATAATGTTGGTATTTTTGTTTGAGCTACCTCATTCATGACATGGTTTATTTACTGTATGTTATCATACTATAGGTCCCTGCTGACTGGAGGAGGGCGACGCAACTTGGGCATTTTTTAATTTGTGAAGAATGTTTTGATGTGTTCAAGAGTTATAGTATGAGAATTGAAGCATATAAACAAGAGTGTAAGGACGTTAGAGTTTATTGTCCAGTATGTGTGATGAAACTGGGTATTAGCATGAGACAAATGTCTCGCATTTGCTTTGACAGGCATGGGACGCGGAATGGAGGTCCGGGCAACACTCATAATTTTACATATGGGGAAATGAGATTTTTCCTTGACATGAAATGGAAAGTCATCGAATTAGATGATGGATTTGAACGTTTGTTTAGTCTGGGGGAGCAAATATTTCAGAATACCTGCTGTGTTAACATTCAGACCTATCCAAGAAGACACAAGGAAGTCCTGGGCTTTTGCACAAGACAGGCGCGTATTAATGGCCGAATTGTCTGTGTGCTTGTCCTTGATCCCAATATAGATCTGCCTGGAGCGTCTGACACAGGTTCGATGGGAACCAAGAGTGCTGAACGAGGGCATAGCAGCCAGGGGAAGCGAACTGGCCTTGGCCCTGGCAGATCTGGTGACAATGGACCAGGCCCCAAGAGTAAAGGACTCATTCCGGTGGATGCCGGTGGACCGGCGTTGGTATCGACAAACGATGGGCTGTCTGTTGGCACAGTACGGAAGGCTGATAATTGGCTTCTTCCAAAGAGAGTCTGAGTTAAGATATAGGTTTTATGAGTGTTGTTTGGATTTTGTGGTGCCCACTGTCTATGTTTATAAGGTTAAACTTGATGAACTTGATGTCATTTATCCGAGGGATTTTATTAAGCGTGTTTTTGTGACTTCAAGAGGGGGTGTACCGCAGAGTTTTGATTTTAATGAACTTACAAAAACACATATGAATTTATATGCATGTACACATTCAAGAAGGACCAGAGAACCCAAGACTCGGAAGGGGAGAAAGAATGCACACGCAATGCCTGCTCAGCGAATCTTAAAGGAGGAACTAAGAGTCGCATGACTATTGTGTTGCAAGTGTATCCGTTACTATTGTGTTGCAAGTGTATGGAAAAACCCAGATGGTGTGAGAGATTGTGTCACACAGCCAGTATAAATAAGGCTGCTTTCTCAGTGTTAGTTGTTGCATCTTGCTAGAAGATTTTTGCGTGCATCCCTGAAGGTAATCATTCTTCAGTCCAGCTTGCTGGAACATATATTGCTTTAACTGCTTAGCTGTATGATGTTAACTTAACCTGCTCATAGAAGGACAAGGTTAGTTATTCATTTGATACTTGAACTGTGTATGTTAAGAAAAGCTTTGTGACTGAACCACTTATACAGGACTGCCCTGTTAAGTAGGGAGAAACTGAGGTATTATAATCTGTAACCTTTTCTTTTGTTGCTACTATTAACAATCATTGTGTAACCAGTGTTATTATCGTTTGTATAAATAAATTTTCATTTTATAAAGATAAAAGTTGAATAGTTCTTTGCCTCGGGTCACAATACCAGTTCTATAAGCAATAGTAAGAGCATTAAAGCTACCCTTGCGAGGGCAAGAGGTCACCAGGACTCCACGGAAGCATCTCCACGGAGGGTGAGTATGAATTGAATTGATGGTTGTTGCTAGTAATAATGTATTGGTTCACATGAGTGTAGGGATACACCTAGATTTACTGGTATGGGTTAAATGAGCTATAAGGAACGTTTATCCAGAAATTCTGACCTGACAGCAAAAGGCACCTGGCCACTTCGATACCAGGCGCTCTTCAGGGCTGAGGTAGTACCAGATCTCACCACAGTCCCCATGGGTAAACACGCTAATAAATCATACAGAATTATTTTTTTAAATGTAAAAATGCAGAATGTTTCCTGTGATGGGCAGGTTTAGGGGTCGGGTTAGTGTGTGTGTGTGTGTGTGTGTGTGTGTGTGTGTGATGGGCAGGTTTAGGGGTAGGGTTACAGTCTGTACAGTATAAAAACCATTACGTCTATGGAGAGTCCTCACAAAGATAGTGAACCAAACATGTGTATGTGAGTGAGTGAGTGTGTGTGTGTGTGTGTCTGTGTTTGAGGCAATCCTCAACACAGTGTACTCTATTCTGGATTTAGCACATTAGGAGGTTAAGCTCTTGTCTTAGCACAATTCCTCTCATGGCTGTTGCCAAACCTCCATCTCTCACTACAGCAATTGCGATGTTATTCAGGTTATGTTATAAAAGCGCCTGGTCACACGTTACCAAATCAGCAGATCTGGTTGGCAAATAATGAAATATTGCAGAGGCTGCGGTCTATATTTGTGCATGGAGACGCCTGATGTGGCATCTGAGACGCACACAACCTATCAGTCAGCATTGTGCCCTGAGCAAAGCTCTCGATCCCGGGTCACTCCATGGGAATGTGATAAGTGATTTCACTTATACTTTTCAATTTCATATTACATTTATCAGACGTTTCCTATGGATATCGAGTTGCAACCTTTAACAGGGTCAAACTATTTACTTTTACCTTCCAAAGTTTGATCATGTTTTCTGAGGACATCGCTATATATCTTCTATGACAGATTCCCAGCAAACAGGGAAAGTCTTCTCAGAACTTTCTGGCAAAGTTACACTAAAGTAGAATGTTCTTTCAAAGTAACCTGTCTTTAATAATAGCACAAAAACGTTATTTATAAATCGTACATGGAACTTTTATTTTAATGTTTTGGAACTTAATGTTTTAATTAAGCAATAAGTTTCGAGAGGCTGCGATTTATCGTGAATAAGTGACGGCTCGTTGGCGACCCCTTCAGCCGCGACTTATTCACGATACAGCGCTTGCCTCGACTACCTTATTGCTTTTATAAAACAGTTACCACACAATAAAAATATTAAAGTTAAAAAAATGTATTCATGCAACTTTCATGAAGTAAAAATCGCTAAAAGCCTTCCTTCCGCTAGAAAAAAATAGTCCCTGAAAAGGTGAACAGCAACAACGTTTCAACGTGTAATATGCAAAAAAGCTTGAGAACGGTTCCTTGAGAACGGAGAAAGTTTGAGAACGGTTCCTATGTTGTGTTTGTCTCATTTATTTTTTACAACACAGAATGTAATATTTCCTCACACAAAAATAGCTTATCTCTCAGCATGAGACGTTCATTTTCCGTTATTCCGTTAATTTCTCTCTGCACTTAAAAATAAACCTTACATTAATAAAAACACAAGGGCACATATTTTAATAGGCAGCCTATTTTACATATTTTATTAATGTTATTAATTTAGTTGCTATGCTGCCTAACGAGAGATAAATTTTTTCATTGTTGTTTAAATTTATTTGAACATCTCTCATATTGTGCATGCATTAAATATTTGTCTGATTTCAATCGTTTCCACTGTGCTGGTGTTGGTTATCGGATATGTGCTGCCTGGTATCCGACGCGCTTGTCTTTAGCTAGTTGGGGCTCTGCAGTGTTTCCTTAGATACGTGTGGTTGCTAAGGGTGTTGCGCAGTGATAAATAGAACCGTTGGGTGAAGCGATTATAGCCGTGTTTTATTATGAATAAAGCACAGCTATAGACCAATCAGAATCAAGGATTGGAACTAACCGTTTATGTTTCGGAAGGGAATGATTCAGGTTTCTCATGCCACAGCACTAGGAGACAGACGGTTTGCTCTCGACACATCTACGTAGTCAAGCTCTGTTTGAGTCTGCGCGTCAGGGACAGAAGTGCTTAAAAAAAAAAATCGCCAAAAACGGGCTTCAATCGTCTCAATGGAGTTCCAATGAGATCGCTCTGTCCATTTCTTTTACCGTCTATGCATAAATCCCTAAATCACATGTTTTTTAAATGTTACTGCAAAAATTCAGAGAACATTCAAAAGTAACGTTCCCATGATGTTTGCAAAAGGATCAAACGGAATGTTTTTATAACTTAGTGTTAGCAAAGATTATGTAACATTTTTCACTGGGTTAAATCTGTTCTTAGGTTTCTAGCAAATGTCAAGGCATGTTTTTATTTGCATTTTGGGCAATTATTTGCTCATTTTTAAATTAGCAACCCAGATCGTTATATTGTCATTGAAAAATGTGTTTAATGTGTATAATGTCAGTGTTTGGTATTTTAGTATATTTTTACTTAGATATATTTTTTTACATCTGCACTGAAAAATTATTTGTGAATGTAAGATTATTTTTTTTAGCTAGGACACATTAAATTGATTAATAGTGACAATAAATACATTTATAGTGTTACAAAAGATTTTTCATTCTTTTGAACTTTGATCAAAGAATCCTGAAAAATGCATCACGTTTCCACAAACATATGAAGCAGCACAACGGTTTTCAACATAGATAATAATCGGAAATGAGCATCAAATCAGCATATTATAATGAAAATTCAGCTTTGATCATCAAATTTCACAATATTACGGTCTTTTTCACAGTAATTTACAGTATCTTTGATCACATAAATGCAGCCTTGACGACCAGAAAAGACTTCTTTATAAACAAATATCAAAAAACCTTATCAAGGAACAGTAATTTCAGCCGTGAGCTGTGATTCATTTACTCCACGATCAATAACATAAGGTTTAGCGAGTTAACATGACATAAGATCTCCATGTTGAGTTGGCTCTGTTTAAAACAAACGATCTTTAAATGACGTCACAGTCTTCATTCCACGCAACTGCTTTAAAACAAGTTATTTATGACACCTTTAAATAGAAGACCCAGCTGTAACTGTGCATTTGATGGTGGCAAACAGTGTCAAATCTGCTCAGTGTGTTCTTTCACACTATAAAGTCTTGAAACTGAAGTGGCGATTATCAGATGGTATTTTTAGAGCTCGTCTCCCCCCGGGGGTTCTGTGCCATTACCATAACGGACGGCGGCATCTGGAAGAAGCCTTACAAGTGTGTGTTGGTGTGTAAATCAACACTTCTGACAGGCTGATGATCAGATTTACTGCTGTCGGGATGCATTCATTGAAAAGGTGGAGCGAGGTAACGGGGTTTACAATGAGAGGCATCGATTTGATGACGACGTGATATTCATTGGTATGTCTGCCGCATATTCACATTATAATAACAATTGACTTCTCTAGTTTTTGCTCTGTTTGTAACTCAATTCATGAATAATAAAGTTGTGGTTTACAGACCAGATGATGAGGTCTGTAACACTATATTTACGGTCACTATTAATCAATTTAATGTGTCCAAGCTAAATAGAAATGTTAATTTCTTCTTTTTAAAAAAAAAAAAAAAAAGAAAGGTCTAGAGACCGGATGATTTGGCTCGTAATAAATAGAAACGCCAGAGGTCATCATGGGATATTTATATCTTACTCTGGAGTGTCAGAGAGGCCAACAATCCTAGATACTGAAAACCTTCATCAAATTCAGTTTGGGTTTTGTGTTATACGATATAGCACCTGTCATGTGGCCGTAGGCATGTATTGAAGGTCTCGAGGGTCACTCTTTTATTAGTATGCTAACTGCTAATTAGATCCCAGCAGGGACTTGTACACTAACTCCAGATGAGATTGCACAGATAAAGTGCGTCTCCACGGATGTGGCTCGAGGTTTCGGATTCATCTTAAATTAGGGGTGGCCTTTTTTTCAATTTCTCTAAATCATTTGATAAATGTTTAGTGTTTAAACTTTGTGTGCAATTAGAATTGCATATATATGAACCCTAAAATATATTTCATACATTCCAATATATGAAATACTGGTGTGTTTTAACCCAAATTTGGGTCAAATATGGACAAACCTGGCAATTGGGTTACATGTTTTAACCCAACATTTGTGTTTGTCCATATTTGACCCAAATTTGGCTTAAAACAACCCTTCATGTTTTAGAGTGAATGTGCAATTTCCATTAATTTGTATCAGTTTTAACACAAACAAACTAATAAACTTATTGAGATGCATATTCGTCAGTCACACATAAATGAATATGGTCAGTTTCCTAATAAACTTTTGAATACATAATAAGCTGGTTTATATTTAGCGTCAATAAATCCAGTTTGTTTTAATTGAATATAGTTTGTCTCACAGCTGTATACATTTAATTTTCACAATGAACTGATTCTAAGAAATTTGAATAAATGCATTTTGAAAATCTGATTATTTAAATAAAAATCAAAGAGATGCAAATAGTTAAATAAAATAATAAATAATAATGTATTCATGCATTAATTTATGTATATGACTGACAAATATGCGTTTGTTGAAGTTAAATGTAATCCGAATGGATGGACAAATGCATAAATCAGAATTTTAGGCCTAAAAATTTGATGGGTGTAAATGCACCAATTAAAGCTGCTGAAGACATTATCAGGCTTGAGGTCGGAGTCACTTGTAATCCGTTGGTCACTGTGCAACTGTGCTAAGATCTGAAGATGACCAGCAGACGCGTTCATCTTCGTCCCATTCACACACCATCAGCGGCTTCTCGTCTTACAGGCTCGATAAAGCAGGACGCTTTAAAAACGTAAACTAGTATGACAGGAGCAAGAAAAATATTTCACGACTGTATAAATCACTGTCTGTCTGACAGAGCTGTGGTTTTATGTGCAGCGCCTCAGATTTAGTGAACTGTTAATGGAAAGTTTAAACTACAGACAGACAGTCTTTAGATATATGTCTGTCTGTCAATATATCTATCTCTGTCTGTCTGTCTATATATGTTTGTCTATCTATCTATATGTTTGTCTGTTTACGGAATGCAGATGAAAGTTATGACATCATGCATAGGCTTAATAATAAAAAGTATGCATTATCATTAAAAATGTGATAAAGTGGTCATGTAAGTTTTGTTCACTTCATCCATTACAATGAAAAAATATTGTTGTGGAAAGAATTTGCACTCAGAAAGAGAAAGTAGCACATTGAATTAAATGTAGAAATAGAATTATTATTATTTTTTAAATATAACTAATAATCAGTGTGCGTGTGTTCCAGCTTTCATCAGCCAGCTCCAGTCTGGAAGGTTTTAATTTTATCATCTGTGCAACTTTATCTCTCTGCCCTGTGACACATCTGCTCCACTCTTTCTCTTAACACTGAGCCCTTCCTCATTCACGAGCGACCCTTCCTCCTCCAGTTTTTATCCTCGTGCACGGCTTATACTATTAATTTGAGGTGTGCATCCACATGTTAAAGCCTCCAAACTAAATAAAGTGCATGGAAATATTGTGAAAAATTATTAGAAGCAATGACAATTAGGAAAAGAACAGCACAATACATGCCAGATTACAATAGATCTGTCATGTATCAATCTAACAGTTCTAAATAAGCAAATGCCAGTTTTGTTGTATATAATATGAGCACAAATACATGCAAAACATGTCAGTAAATATTTTTCAATTTGCACAATTTCTTGTGGTCAAGTTTTGTAAAGTATATTGTCCCCACCAATACTGTTACTAAACATACTAGTTATACTATTACTACTAATTAAACAGCAGAAGCAGCATCAAACGGCAGAAAAGAGCATGATTAAGAATGAAGGGGAAAGAGAGATGTACCTTCTGTGGGTTCAGGCATGGTTGAGGCTGCGTCTTGCTCGTCTTCCTTCGACTGACAGCTTGTGTCACTTTTTTTGCTTTTTATTTCACAGTCCCTCAGTTATTCAAAGCGTTCAGGGAACTCAAATTACCCACCAAGCAAGGAGAGAGTGGGAAGGAGGGAGAAACCAGGGGGAGAAAAGGGAGACAGACACTTGAAACCCCACTTGGATTCTCCAAGTCCAGGAACAAAGTTTGGAGGGATGGAGAGAGAGAGACAGAGATGAGGGACGAGACACGAGGGTTCGCTGACAGAAGTGTTAAGGTGTCGTTATTTTACGGAGAGTTTTACACCAGCTAAAGAGAACACTGCTCTTTCAACACCATGTCTTACAAGAACACCACAACATTTCTCTATTTGCATCCAACTGTCTTGATCGGTCTTGACAGAATCTGCTTCTTTTCTTTTTCTCATTTTCTGTGGTGATTTTTGTAGAGTATAAAATATTATTTGAATGTAATATTAATATAATATCCTGTAAAATATGTTAATATATTGTACATATAATTCTATATATATATTAGTGGTGTCAATCGATTAAAAATTACCTTGATTAATCGCACATTTTTTATGTGATTAATCAGAATTATTCGAATTTAAACACTTGAATGGATAGTTCACTTTCAAATGAAAATTCTGTCATCATTTACTCACCCTCAAGTTGTTTCAAACCTGAATGAGTTTCTGTCTTCAGCGTTACACAAAAGAAGATACTTTGAAGAATGTCAGTAATCAAACAGTTGATGGTAGTTGTTGACTTCCATTGTAGGAAAAAAATTCAATGTCAAACTGATTGGTTAGCGACAATCTTAAAAATATCTTCTTTTGGAAAGAAACATCAGGTTTTTCATCAGGTTTGAAACCCAATTGAGGGTTGAATAAAGCTATTAAACAGTCTGCACTGAATAAATGATACATTAAATATAAATATATAAATTATAAATATATTAAAATATATCTTCATCTTTATTAAAGCAATGAAAGTTTGTTAGTCAAGAGCAATGATCATTTTATCTGTTATCTTTGTTCTTTGAATAGAGGGGTCCTTGACTTTGATTTAACTTTTCTAACTTGTGTGTAATGTTCCTGTCTGGGCATAAATCGCATCTGCAAAGTTACGACGCTCAAAGTTCAACGCAAATGGAGATATTTTCTTTTAGAGAAATCGCTTTTTAAAGACTACAACAAATGGCTAGTAAGGACTACAACGAGCTTCTTCCCAGGTTGGTGACATCACACTTAGAGGGAACTTAGAGAACTTAGAGGGGTTAAAAATTATTTTGAACACTGTTTCTAAACATTATGACCTCGACGTTTGTACAACGCACAAAAGCTTCTCTTGGAAGACATAGGCGAGCCATTCCCATTTTGTCAGGACAATCTGTTGTGTATGGATGACAACTTGTAAGAATGTCTTATTATTTGTAGTTATGTTTTATATTAACAGTTTCAATTATAAGTTTTATGAATTTGCTAATATGATGTAAACAAAGGGCAAAGCTTTGCCTCAACTAGCCTGCTAACTAACATTACAGTAGATGTAACTTAGTTTAACTTACTTTGCTCTTGCTTTTGTAAGACTGTTCTCCACCCCTTTGGAAAATGATCCATGATTTTGTGAATAGAAAACTTCTCCGTAACACTAACATGAACTAACCATGAGCAATACATTTGTTACAGTATTTGTTAATCTTCGTTGATGTTAGTTAATGATAATAAAGCTGTTCATTGTTTGTTCATGTTAGTTCACAGCGCATTAACTAATGTTAACAAGATTTTAATAAAGTATTAGTAAATATTGAAATTAACGTTTACAAAGATTAATAAATGCTGTATAAGTACTGTTCATTATTAGTTCATGCTAACTAATGTAGTTTACTAATGAACCTTATTGTAAAGTGTTACCAACTTCTCTATTACAAATGCAAACCCCTCCGTCAGTGCCAATGTCAGTGCCGTATTGCCCGAGAGTTGTATGGACTCACAAATCGGATCTGAACAGTTGCGATAAACAGTGTGGACATCATTTTAGATCTGATGAGCTGATGCTGTGCTTACTTCTCTCAACCACAAACGCCTTCTTTCATCAGTTTTCTGAACTCTTCTCTTTAACTTTTGGCAGTCTGTAGAACACGAAAGGTATTTTCCCGATGCGACCGATTAGTACAGACCAAAACTCGACCGTTTTTCAGTAGAAATAATCAGCCAAATTTGCGAGTCCGTTCAGTTCATTGGCATTGTTTATGTTCTGTGCCTCCAAAATGGCCGACTTCCGGAATGATGACGCATCGTGAAAACCCTCTAACTTATGTGATTAAAATGGTGGCTAACATCGTTTCTATAATAAGTTTACAGAAAAACACTTACCCCTCTGAAACGTCCTGTGAAATCTGTTCTGCACGATCCTCTTTTTCGTTCACATTGTCAGGGTCTGAATCAGCCTCGAAATGGTTTGAAATTGACGCCATCTTTAATATTTACTTCTGAGTGGAGCTCACGGACGGCTATGAAGGGGCGGGACAATGGGCTATATGCACGCATAAGTTCCGCATTTGACGTAAGGATGCTCGTCCATTTCCGGTTGTGGAGATTTAAGTGGAGGAAAACCGAGGTAAACGGGATTATGGCAGAGTCTTCAAAATTAACTGTCCTCCTGTCTTTGAAACGAAACGTACATACGTTTAGATGTAATTTTATATATAGTTATGGATATTTAATATAATTTAAAAAAGAAGCATAAACACAGCGAGAGGTGTCTGTTTTATCTGTTTTTGTGACTAACGTTTCTTTAGTATAACCATGGAGTATAAAATTCAATATAAATTCTCGGTATTGCATTGGACTCTATGATCGGCGGAAGTTATCAAGCATCCTTACACCTTCACCGGAAATACCGCCGTGCATAGAGCCCATTCCCGAGCACGCGCTGTGAGCGACCAATCACAATACACTGCGCCAGTTTAGATCCTAATGAACTACTATTTCTTCTATTGCTGCTTTATTCACACAATCCCCTGTGAGTTTGAAACTCAATTCATATTCCCAAGCTCATGCTTATTAATAGAGTTCCCATGTCTGGTGTGTAGGGCTGGTGAAGAGAGACAATCTAAAGTATGTGTCTCATGCTTCTAATGACATCACTGTTGTTCAGTTGGGTTGTACACACCACGTGGATATGAGTGACAGTCATATTTAGTTGCAACATGTGGCAAATGTATTTTTATTTACATGAATGAACAACCAACGTGCAATTAGAAAGCATTTTGAATTTATTTTATTTTTCTTTAAAATTGGCTATATTGTTTATATAATTTAATTTAGTTTTGGGTCGAAAATGTTTGTTTTAAAATCATACTATACACATAAAGCAGATATTTATACATTGAAGTTCCAGTTAATTTGCACATTCTATTTTTAGCACGGAGAACATTTTCACCACAGATGTTGTAGCCTATAGCCAATTGTAGGCTATTTGAACCTGTATTTTCACAGGTATGAATTATATTTTATAATTTTAAAGATGTTTTGAATATCACGTTTGGCTATTTTGTTTGCTTTCTAATTACACGCAGCATTTTATCGACTAAAGTACACACACTCTGTGTGTTTTACCTTGTTTTTACTTTAATATTTCCTTCATACTGATATTATTGTCTTCTTAAAGATCACAAACATTTGAAAAAAAAGTGGCAAAATTATTCAGGCATTATTTTAGTGACAATATTGTTGCTCATGATGGAACTGATTGCTGATGTGTAAGAAAAAAAATAATTCACAATTCCAGCTCTTGATGAGTGACTACCCGTAAATCCCAACTCTGACCGCAGGACCTCGTGGCGCAACGGTAGCGCATCTGACTCCAGATCAGAAGGTTGCGTGTTCAAATCACGTCGGGGTCAAAACTTATTTCATCTTTACACTCAAAGCTTATAACGCTGTTAAATTAACAGCAACGTCAGACAGTAAGCTTATTAAATTAAGCCATGTATTTAGTAGGCCTACACACACCTGCGGTTGTTTTTGCTTGCTAAAATATATTTATAAGAATTAGGCTTATTTAATTCAGAGATTTGTTGATCTTCGACGGATGAAAAATATCTAAGTACATTCTGATTTACAGTAAATTATTTATTTGTCGATATTTTAATAATTATTATAATTTTTAAACATTAAATCAAATTTACTTGGCAGCTCGTTAGATGGCGCTGCAGCCCAATGAATGCACAATGAATTAAACATCATCTGAGGTTTGATAACGAAGAATAATATTATGAAACTCATAATGTTACGTCATAGACCTCGTGGCGCAACGGTAGCGCGTCTGACTCCAGATCAGAAGGTTGCGTGTTCAAATCACGTCGGGGTCAAACCTTTACTCTTTCCACTTCAAATAAATGTAATATATTTATAATGTGGCTAGAAAGGTCAATAATATCTCTTATAAAAGACAACGTCGATTATAAGTCGTTCTGACATCCGAGAGAAGTCCATTCAGTTTAATATAAGGAACGGACTGTTAATCGTACATTACAAAATACACTATGTATAAACAACAATCTTTTGGCTCTTTGAGGGTTTTTGAGAATATAATGAAAATCAATTGGAAAAAAATATGAATGTTTTCCTAGCACTTGTCTTAAACTCAATGTTTCTCCTGCAATAATGCAGGTCTATCCAGGGGTCAGCATGTGTCACAGTGATGGTGTCAGCGCTTATGTAATAAGCATAACTTTAAGATCTAAACAGTGACCCTGATGGACTTTCCAGCACAGAGCAGACAATCACACCCGGTCCACAGCTCACCACTAACATAATACAGATATATAAATGCTATTTACATTTTTTTTTAAAGTTGTATTATTAATATATTTTAATCTTACGTCGCCAGCCCTGTGCGACAAACAAACAAACAAAAGTCATATAATATACAAAAAGTATATAAGTATGTCCACTAAAAACTCTCAGTGTGGTAAAACAAGCAAACATAAATATAAGAAAAATATATACACTAAAATTTTTTATTGTTTCAGTAAAGTGTTCATGTTGCCTTAACGATTTCAGAAATGTGAAGTTGTGTAAGTGACTGATTGTATTGTGAAAGGTAACGCTGGTGTCCGTGACCTTCAGGCAGGGGTCATCATCATATTACACACTGAAGACAAGCCCGCTAAACATGCGCGCACACGACTGACCTCAATCAGCTACAGAATTATCATATACGATTTATTGCTTCAATCTCTCCATATAGTGCAAGCGTCACATCCATATAGCAGTGTGTGATGACTTGAATATAGTGCTTGAATCGGGTCATGCCACACAACATTTCAATTAAAGTCAGAAATGAGTTTAAACTACAGCAAACATCTGGGGGGGGGGTGTTTAGGGATACATTTACATTTATGCATTTTTAAATTATTGCATTTCAAGGTACATGTTTTCATTGAATTTCTTATCAGTTCTTGCATTCCCTCGGAATCGAACCCATGACCTTGACGTTGCAAGCGTCAACTCCACTGTCTGAGCAATTGCTTTACTGTTTGATACAAAAACAAGTTTGTAAAAAAAAAGTTATAACTATACTAACATAGAAATAATTAAAATACTATTTTACATTGCAACTGCAAATATATTGTTCGATTTTATAATAATAATATTATTGTAATATTTTACTGTAAAATAAAAATACTATTCTAAAAATAATAAAACAATAAAATGTAATTTTGTATTAGAATTATGGCTGTCTGAATTTGTACTTTATTACTTAATTATTGTCTTACGTTTTCAAATGTGATTTACTTTGAAACACGAAGTGCATATATTTACTTAATTAAATTGCAGCCTTTAATTGTGCTATTTAATCTTTAATTCGGAGTATTTTTGTCAGATATGTTCAAAATGTTACAAACTGCTCCGAGACACGAAGGTTGAGATCCAAATGAGGCTTTATTTCGGGGCAATCCAGACACGTAATCCAATAAACAGGCGATTATAGGTCAAAACACAGGTAGGCAGTCCAAACAAACAAGGGCCAGAGGCAAAAGAGTAATCCACGGAACAGGGGAACAGACGAGTCCGGGCAGTGAGTTCTGGGAAATGTAGTTTGTGAGGGAGTGATAGAGTCTGGTGTGGAGTGCCCTCTAGTGGCTCTCAAGGGAACTCCAGCTGGTGACCGAACACAAAACAGCATCTACCATACGCCCATTTTCTGCAGTAAATAATATAATTTCTTCATGCACGAAATACTACCTCGACATATTTGTCACGGGATAATGTCTGTGGTTCTACTTGCTATTTTTAAAGCAGGAGGCAGTGCAGTGTTCATTCAGTCACTACACTAAACAATGCTGCCATGCTTGTTTCAACCCAAATTTGGGTCAAATATGGACAAACCTAAATGTTGGGTTAAAAACGTAATTTAAAAATTTAACCCAACTTCAACTTTCACCTGTATTTTTTTTTAATTACATTTTTAACCCAACATTTGGGTTTGTCCATATTTGACCCAAATTTGGGTTGAAACCAGGCATTTTTTAGAGTGTATTACTGGACACACTGAATTGTTTCTACATTCATTTAATTAAAGTAACTCGTGCCAGGATTTCAGTATTGTTCAGCACTGTAATTTCACAATATTTTATGTTTATTTTATGTTTATGTTTATTCAATTCTCATTCTCTTTTCACTCTAAAAAATGCTGGGTTGTTTTAACCCAACTTTGGGTCCAATATGGACTAACCCAGCCGTTGGGTTAAATTTTTACATTACATTTTTAACCCAACATTTCGGGTTTGTCCATATTTGACCCAAAATTGGGTTAAAACAACCCAGCATTTTTTAGAGTGTTGTTTCCATAGTTTGTCCAATAAACAAAACATGAACACTGGATACAGCATTCAATCTTATATTTCTTATACATTTTCTAGACATGAATGAATATATGAATGAATGAAATGACATGTTTTGCCATTTCATTTGCGTCACATGAAGATAAGCATTTTGGGTCAAAATATTTTTCACATTTTCATGTTCTACAGGGACTATCTATAGCATTATTGTTTTTATACTGTACAATCTGTATATTATATTATCCCCTAACCCTACACCTATACCCATCACAGAAGACTGTGTGCATTTTTACATTTTCCAAAAATATAATTTAGCTGCTTTTCTCATGGGGACCAAAAAATGCCCCCAAAAGGACAAGGATGTGACATCAACAAATTTCGCCTATCAATATATACATAACACACGTGCATATACACCTATAAATTACTCGAATATACATGCATACTGGATGTTCAAAATACATATATTAAATACACGTGCACACTACAGTGGCGCCTCATAGTATAAAGTTTACCAGGACCACACACACACACAAAGGATTTATGTGTTGTAAAATGCCAAGCTAAAGCTATTCATAATTTAATAAGTCAACAGTCAAGGTTTTGAAGAAAGCAGTTCATCTAAAAAATGAGGGTCTCAACTGAGTGAAATACGTGCATTTATATAACTGAACCTAACCACATTCCTAAATACTAAATGTTTATAGATTCATTAATGTCAGAGTAATCAAATATAATCTGAGAGTATCCAATGTCAAGGTCAGACAGGTGAAAACATAGAAAAAGTCAAACCATAACTTACAACAATACAAGGCAAAATAAATATAAAAATATAGATAAAAGTAAAACCCAACAAGTTAAGCTAACTCAATTCATTTGAGGAAACCGATTGCCTCAATTCATTTAAGTTTACAAAAACAATACGAGTACTCTGAACTTATTTTAATTGAGTTCACTAAAACAATAACATTTCTTAGAACACAATTAAACTTTACACTGCATTTATTACTGTATATAGCGGAAACTTACACTGTAAAAAAATATTGTTGGTTAAAAAAAAAAAAAAAAAGTAACCTGGTTGCCTTGTAAGGAAAATTTGAGTTAATACAATGAAGGAGATTGATTTAATCACCAGAAACTCAAAATATTATGTTATCTGAACTACATAAATTAAGTTGATTTGACAAAAGAAAAAATGTTGTGATTACAAGTCATGCAAAAAAAAAAAAATTTACAGTAGAAATATGAATACAGATATTTATATAGATCATCATCATGATTGTAGAGTTTCCTCTGATGGATGATACGTGTTCGGCCGGTTAAAGTTTCAGAAGAAAAATGCACATACATTCTGTGCCCTATGTATTTTAGACCTGCTAATCTCTAGATCATATTTCATTTAAAAGTGTGAGAGGAATGTGTGTGTGGAATTGAATTAGCCAATTCTGAAGTGTGTGTGTGTGTGAGTGAGTGTGTGGTGAGTGTGTGTGTGTGTGTGTGTGTGTGTGTGTGTGTGTTGTGTGTGTGTGTGTGTGTGTGTGTGTGTGTGTCGAACCTAAGTTTGACTCACCTTGAAGTTGAGCTGTCATGATCACAGATGCCTACATATGTACGCACAATCTCTACTTCATCTTCATGTTCACACTCACACACACACACACACACACCTTTGTTTTCTTTACTCCGTGTTCCTTTTTTAATGTCACTTTGTCATAGGTGGGATTCACATGTCCACAACCTAATAATGAAATAATAAAATAATGAAGATAATATTGTTAGCTCAGAATAAAAAACACTGAATACAATGATAAAAACAAACAATCTGCCTGTGAATCCGTAGCTAAAATCTATAGGGTCAAATGCTGTAAATTGTCCCTAAAAGTTGACAAAAGTTAATACAATAATAGATAATACAATATAAAAATTTAAATACACAATTAAAAAAGGTGCTAATTTTAATGTTGAACTGACTTTTAGCATTGTGTTTGAGAATCTATTTGGCATATTAATAATTATATGAATTTTTATTTAAAAATTTGCAGCGAATATATATTTTTGCAAGGAATATTTAAAATGGGAACATTGCGTTCTTCTTGACAGCATTTTTACCATGGCTTGTTACAGGATCCCTATCTGCGAATATTCAAGTCAATGTGTGTGTGTGTGTGTGTAATTTGATTCGGTTTGTGATCCTTTCTCCACTTCAGTTTGTGTTTCTGACCTGCTGCCTTTATTTGGCCAAAGAATGACATTGGAAACGCCCTCCTCACGGTTTCTAATGGCATGGTGCCCAATATATGTCGAAAGAGCCGCTGTGCTTTACACACACAACACGGTCAATATCCACACACACTGACAAACTCAAACTCGATCATCAAAATGCCTTCAAACCAAAGAATCATGACGCCTCAAACCAGGAAGACAGGTAAAGCATTACTATCATCATTCAGAACTAACCCGGGAATACATCTCAGAAAGTTTCTAAAGCACAGACTGTTTTAGTGTTTTAAACTAAAATTAACACGTAAAAAAAATCAATCTAATTCAAAATAATAACAAAACTATTAAACAAAAAAATGATGGGCAACGATTAATCGCATCCAAAATACAAGTTTGTGTTTACATAATACATGTGTGTGTACTGCGTTATTTTGTACATATAAATAAACTAAACACACATGCATGTATATATATATTTAAGAAATATGTGCATCTATAAATTGTATGTATATTCATACTAAATTTATATTTTATATCTAAACATCATTTTTTTCTTAAATATATACATGCACACAAACATATACAAACACACATGCATGTATATATTAAAGACAAAATTGATATTTAGATATAAAATATAAATTTAGTATGAATATACATACAATTTATAGATGCACATATTTCTTAAATATATACATGCATGTGTGTTTATTTATATGTACAAAATAACGCAGTACACACACATGTATTATGTAAACACAAACTTGTATTTTGGATGCGATTAATCACGATTAATCGTTGCCCAGCACTCAGTATCATTTTTTTGTTTCATAGTTTTGTTATTATTTTGAATTAGATTGATTTTTTACGTGTTAATTTTAGTTTAAAACGCTAAAACAACGATTAATCGTGATTATCCAAAATACAAGTTTGTGTTTACATAATACATGTGTGTGTACTGCATATAATTATTTTTATATATAAATAAACACACATGCATGTATATTAAGAAATATGTGCATGTAGAAATTGTATGTATATTCATACAAAATGTATATTTTATTTAAATATTAATATTTTATATCTAAATAACACATTTTTCTTAAATATATACATGCATGTGTGTCTATTTATATATAAAAATAATTATATGCAGTACACACATGTATTATGTAAACACAAACTTGTATTTTGGATGCGATAAATCGTTGCCCAGCACTTGGCTTGGCTTGACATAGTACAATAATAAACAGTTTTAAAGGTGAGGCCATTATGTCACTTCTTAATCACGGAAAATGCATGAATGTCTTGTAATTAAGCAAATCTGTCGATAATTTTAATGCAAAAAGTAGTGCAATTTTTTTTCCATATAAATTAGTGATTAATTATTCAACTGAAGTTTGATGTGAGTGATGAAGAAGCACATAATCAGTGTTTGTTTCGTTGTGGTTATCGGGTTGGCACATTCTGAATGATGTTGCATGATTTTAATGGGCTATTGGGTCAGTGGGTTACACACTCACACACATTCACTCACACACATGCCACGGGTTTGACGCTGTTACCAGAGACGAGTCTGAATGTCACAGAGACTGAGGACACACACACTCTACAATAACTTGTCAGGATAAATCACCATTTGTCCTATTATTAGCACTAACACACACTTTATTGATCAAACTCTTTTCAACGTCTTTTTTCTTTCTTCCAGGAATGAAAATCAAAGCGAGAAACACTCCTGTTGGTATGATGGACTAATATATCTAATCGCTGTCTGCATGAATAAATATGATCATTATCATCAATACAACGGAGCACCTTCAGAAAACGGGCTTTCATTACTCCTATAATATATGATTTCAGAAGAAAATATCTTTGTGTTTATTGAACATTGATGGAGTAACAGTTTTTGTGTGAAACTAAATCATAAAAGTGGTTTATTTGTTTAAAAATCGAATAAGAGGAGGCGAGGTACCCCACAGACACACACACAGGGCAACAGGACTTTAGCTAAAATAAAAAAAAAGTTATTACTTGTTCAAAACAATTTTAAAAATTCCAAATAAACATTTTTGTTCAATATTATTTGACAAATACAGAAACAAAATTATTTTAAGTAAATTAAATGAGATTTCATTACAGTAGTAACAAACAATATGATCTTTTATTATATATGATTAATATCATTTATTTTTTTTCTTTATGATTGTTTCGAATATGGGTATTATTTGTAAGGTGGACACCCATATTTGATATTTGCCATGTGAATCTAACTATGTCAACAAATGAAAAATTCAGTGATCTGTTTATTATAAATGTTAATTATTGTGTCTTGTGGTAAGCACTGTTTACCACAAATACCATCCTTTTACATATTCTTCCGTTATTAAAAAAAGCTGTTGCTTTAATTACCCTAAACTAAACTAAAAATCGTTATGACCTTTGTGCCAAAAAATATTCAGTAATGTTAGCGATTCTTGTTTGCTACTTACTACAACATTAAAAATAATAATAATAAAAAAAAAACCATCAAATACAGCCTGAAATCAATGGTGCTTTTAACCCTTAAACCCTAAATAATGGCGAAGTCTATAGGGCCATTTACTAACAGCGTTAAAGATGTTAACTGCCCTGCTGAAAAAAACAATAGAAACCATTACAGAATTCCTAATGGTTTTAATGGTTATAAAGGGAAATATATTGGTTTTAATGGAAACTGTAATGGTAGGTCTCTATTGGTAATTTGCTTTCTTCTATTGGTGGCATGTTTTGTCTTTTTCTCTGTATTGGTTTTAATTGAAACTGTGATGGTCCTAGTAAGTCTCTATTGGTAATTTGCTGTCTTCTATTGGTGGTATTATGTTTTCTATTGGATACCATTAAGGACCAGTAGAACACCTTTGAAAATTATAGGTTACATGTTGGTATCTACTGGACACCATTATGAACCATTAGGACTCCAATAAATGTAGTGTTTCCTTTGGTTTGATAATAATGATTTAATGTAGGCTACACGTGATTAATAGGCTAGATACAGTTTTTAAAAACTGGTATATATATATATCATAATACAAATTTGTAATGGAAACCTATACAAACCAATAGCCTACATCCTAATAGAATATGGTCCAAAACACACTACGTAATGGACACCATTTTGTAATGGTTTTAATGGTTAACGGCTGATGGTTTGTAATGGTTTTGTAGTGGAAACCATTACCATTTCTGTAATGGTTTCTATTGTTTATTTCAGCAGGGTGGTGTTAAAGAACTACTATCAGGATTTACAGACACGCAGGGTAGTTGACCGCGCTGAATAGCCTGTGTTGACAGGGACAGGGCTATTTTTGCTGCTGACCTTATTGCATTTGTTGGAGTTTGCCTTTCAGAAGGAGAGAATATTTAAATGAACAATTCAAGGTGATTTACTAAGGTTTGCACTAGACAATACTGGTGTTCGCAGCATTATTTACCACCCAAAAGATGCACGTCATTAACCAGACTTGCGTTGGTCATTATGGAAATGATCTGACTGCGTGTGTGTTCTTGAATGTGTGTTGAATGTTCGCGCTCGTCTGGCAGTGTTGGTGTGTCTGAACTGAACTGATAGGCTATAACTTATTTCTCACATTCTCCCTCTTCAGAAAAACTTCCAGTTTATGAGCCGAACATCCCAGAGCCGACGACCCGAGAGGAGCTGCTGAAATGTGAGTCTCACAGACACAGAACAAGAATCAAATAAACCGGTACTGACCAGTGGTGCGGTTCCCAAAGCCATCCATGGTTCCGTCGTTACCAATAGACCTTATGCACCAGACTAACGTGGGCGCCGTCATCTTTAGAAAATTTGAACTTCCGTTTTTGCGGTCGCTCTGTATATTTCTATGGCATCACTTTCGAGGAGTAATTAGCTGGTGAAGTGGATTTATTTATTGTAGAGTTAACAAAAGTTATCATAAGCATTGTAAAGCAGATGTCTCAACAAATGTCGATCGGGAATTTTTTTACGAGCAGTTCATTCATACCTATGCAAGATCGCGGTGGAAATACAGACCGGAAGTCAAAAGACAACGAGCGCAGCACTGAAAAGGGGCGGGGCTACATATTGCGATTATATTTGGCCAACGATGCTTTTGGGAAACGCACCCTGCTCCTTTCCAGTCTGAACCAGGGTTATTATCATTAACCAAAAACAAAAATATATTAAAATTAACATAAACATTTTTTTTCTCCAAAAATAACTAAAACTATATACTAAAACTAAATACAAAATTTTATAGTACACACCCACACACACACACAAAATGAGGCTACTATTGCAATGAAAACAGAAAATAATACAAAGAAAAAAAAATTAAAATACAAACAAACACTAATAGTAGGCTATATCAATGATTGTAAAATAACACAGGACTGAACATGGACCTGGCTGAACTTTTTCTTTCATCCTAGACTGGTTCAATATTTCATTGGATGAACGAACTGCCAATAAAGTGCTGTGGCTCACAGAGGGCGGGGCTAAAGTGTCCCGCTTGACAGATGAGGTGTGTCCTTGCCTGGACAGACAACAGAGATTTGACTACAACCCTCAGGTGAATGACACACACACACACACACACACACTTTTTTGTTTTTCTGCTAAGTGAGATGACAATGTCTCCAAAACTATTGCCACTTTTCATAAGACTATGTTATATTACATCAGTTATATAACATGATAAATAATAAAATGAAATACATATACTTTGCAAGTGTTTTCAATATCATGAATGGGCCACAACATAAACACACTTCACATAATTCTGATATCTTTGTCTCTCTCATGCACTATTTTTTGCACTATAATAAAACGCATTCCTCTGTGTGTGTGCAGGTGCTGTGTAAGGAGTCTATCTGGGCGTCACGCTGTTACTGGGAGGTGCTGTACTCCGGCTGGGTGATTATCGGGGCGACGTACGAGGGTGCGGGGAGGAGGGCCGGCGACGGGACCTGTGGCCTCGGGGAGAACGAGGAGTCGTGGGGTCTGGGTTGGTCCGGGTCCTGCTACGACGCCTGGCATAAAGGAATCAACAGAAGGGTGGAGGGCACTCATCAGTGCTCCACTATAGGCGTGTATGTGGATCAGCCCGCAGGCCTGCTCTGCTTCTACGCCGTGGAGACGGACGAAGAGTCAAAGAAGAAACAAGTGAAACTCATTCACAGGTTTAAGAATCCCATAAAGGAGAAAACTCTGCCAGGGTTTTGGTTGGGAGTACAGTCCTCTTGTGTAATACTCAAGAAAGAGGAATGAGGAGAACGGGAACACAAAAGCAGGATTTTGTGGAGTTAAAATGTATATAATAAATACAATTCGCTACATGTAATAGTTTTACAGTTCAGACTGCTCTTTGGTTGCTGGAAGTTATATATGATATTGAGCTTTAACATTAAATTGTCAAATAAACCTGTCATTGTACAGTGTATTACGATTAATGTTGGCTCTCTGATGAATTGCTTTTATTCTTCTTTTGTACGTTGCTTTATCTTTTTCTAAATGCATAGCAATACATGCAATGAAAATGTAAATTGCAAAGCAATATGGTAGATTTCATATCATCCCATTTTTATTTTAAATTATTATATAGGCTACACTTTTTTATTCTCACATGATCAATGCCAGCTTCGCAGACTCTGGGATTAAAATAAGACAACGCTTTATTTCGACAATCCACTTGAAATTCTACTAACTATAAATAACTTTGCAACTACATGTCAGCTATAGTGATTAGAGAATCAATAAACAATCTTTTTAATATTTGCTGAGACTTTATTTTGATGCTCCTCAACAGAAATTCTATATTGACAATGACATAATATTGGTTTGTGACGGAAATACTGTGCGTCACATCTCTCATCGCGAGTAGCCTATTCATTATTGGGATTTATTAAATCATTTATTTTGTGATGGCATTCACTTAAGTTGGTGAAATGAACAAAATATAAAATATACAGGTTCTGTAAATTGACATAATATTCAGTGAATCCGAACAAACCTGGACAGAAATATTTCACAGATGTACGGTTTATCAAGCTCTGAGTCTGATGTGACCACTTTAACTCAAAAATACACCATCGGATAAAAAAATTGCACAAAATACGATTGAACCCTTCTGCAAAATGGTGTCATAATTAGCATCAGTTCAACGCGTGTATCTTGCAGTTCTCAAAAGGTTTGTGCACAGCACCACCTAGCGGTCTAAACTATTATAATCAGTTTAATAATCGGGATCGGTGTACACAGTTCACTACGCATAAAAGCTGCCTTTATCAAACATAAATCCGATCAAATTCTTGGAAGCAATCCTAAAATATATATTTTTAATTACATAAACGTACAATGTATTCGACTGTATGTATAATAGTTGAGAACAGCTAGCCTGTCTGAAACTGCTCCACAGGGCTTTGATTATGAGGCGTGTCTTAAACGAACCAGGAAAAAAATACTCTGCACTCAATTGGATAGTCGGTAGACCTACAACCAATCAGAGCAACGCAATAAGTCAACTACTTTGCATATCACAGATGTCAACAGAACTTACTTTTTTTAGAAGTAAAATAACGAGTGTTGCTTCTTTTACTTGGTCCTTCACGAGTGCGACCAAAGGAGAAACCACAACGACCACAGGCTTTTCATTATGTCCCATCTTTAGCGACCGTCAGAGCCAGCTGATAAGTTAACGTTACACTTTTCCCGAATCATTTAAGGAAGGACGGCAAAAATACAATATTATGAAGCTGATCGACAAATGCCTTGATTGCAGTTCTCTGTTTGTCTATTAAAATTAATGCGCTGTCGATTTATTTCACAACGCGACAGCGGAAACTATCTCAATTCTCCTGATGCAGGACTGCCTTCATCTTTGAGGGAAACCAGTTAAGCGCTCTTTGATAACGTGATGATTACGTCCCTGAAGATCACCTGTCCATCATCGTTTAAAGCCCGCCCTGGCAATCTGATAGGCCCGTTCATTTTTTGACTGATCATAATTACTCCTCAATGGATCGAGTCCAGACCGAACTTCCCGATCAAAAAATGTTGTGGGCGGAGTTCGGGCTGGCATCCACAGAACAGCTGCATTCAGCAGGAAACGTCAAATGAAGCTCTTGGGGTTTGAACATGATCACTGGAGACGAGCTGCTCTATTCTGAGACGTCACAATCACTAAACCTGACAATGCAAATCACATTTTCAACTGAAACTCACAGTTTCTCTCTTTTACTGGTTCAACCTCTGAACTGGAACAGTTTCACTTCTGCTGATGGATTCATTAGTCTGTTTGTTAATAAGATTTCATCATGAGTTAGCCTACATGTTGGCTCATCAACACACACTATATTCACACATGCAATCTTTATACATTTCCACTGTACATGGATGTTTAAAATTGCACACAAAAAACAACAGTATGAAATGTTTGAAATGTTGATATTGATCCAATGTTTGAAAAAGCTGTCATATCCAGCACTGCTAAATTATACAATATATATATAAAATAAATGTATTTTTTGGATGGTGGCAGACTACACCTGTTTGCTGTTTGGTAATCTGGTCTTTAATTGTAAAATGAATCGTAAAATTCCATGTAAAGATATTATTAAAAATGTTCATCTGCTCTGAAGTTGAGGATTGTATGTTATGATGCTGTTTATATATATGAAGGATGAACTTTAAAAATAGACAGACTTATTAAACTGACCAAGATGAACATATTTATGATGCTAGTGATTAGAATGAGGATAAATCATAAATGCAGAAAAACTAAAATATGGTGAAAGATTGAAAAATATCCACTAGTGACGATCAAATGTTTCTGAATTTCCTCAATAAAAAAAATGACTGAAAAATCAGGATCAAAACAGTCATATACTGACGAAGCTCAAACTTTTACAAAGTATATTATTATTATTATATAACCGCTTATTATAAGATCATATCGCTTTTCTTAGTGTGTGTGTGTGTGTGTGTGTGTGTGTGTTTGAGCAGCTGCAGTTTCAGTTCAGTCACTGTGACTCTGACTGATCGAGGTTTTTGTACGACTCTTTATCACTGTGTGAACACATTACTGTTGATGTAGTGGAAACTCTGACAGTAATAATGTCCAGCATCTTCAGTCTGGACTCCACTGATGCTCAGAGTGAAATCACTGTTAGATCCACTGCCACTGAATCTAGATGGAGTTCCTGACTGACGGCTGTTTGCATTATAAATCAGGAGTTTAGGAGCTTCTCCAGGTTTCTGTAAGTACCAGGATAAAGGCTGATAACTCCAACCCTGATAGACTTCAGGACTGGTTTTACAGGATATAGTAAATGTGTCTCCTAGAGGAACAGATTTCACTGCCGGCGTCTGAGTGACTGTCACTGCACCAACGGATTCTACATCAAGAAGAATAAATGAACATTCAGAATTACATATTTGACAATATTTCAAGCACTGTTTGTTAATCAGTTCAAATAGAGCAGTTTAACTTCATATTTCCTGACCTGTGAAGCAGCTGGAGAACATCCAGATGAAGATGATGAAGATGAAGCTCATGGTTGCTGTTGGTTTAATTAGATTCTCAGTGTTCAGATTCAGAGTTATAAACCTCCTGAAGCATGAGCTGCGATGCAAATAATCTACATGTAAATCTGTGTACGGATTCCAGCACATGACAATCATAAATCATAACAGTGTTTGGGATATTTTTCCATGTTACGAGTCATAAACATTTATTCCTGTGTCTGAAGCTTCAGGCTTTCTGATGATTCAAATGACAGAGTTGCTGCACTAGTATGTCACTGTGAACTTCATTAGAGGGCAAAGGTCATTCCAGAGGTCAAAGGTCATCAGAATGTATTAAAAATGCTTTAATCATTAACAATGCACTGAGATTAATGATGTCAGTAGTTTTGATTGGACAGTTATGATGAGCGATATCTTTATTATTATCTTGATAAACCTCTAGTGAAAGATAAAGCTACTCGTAAAAGCTAAAAAAAAACACTCAGTGGCAGACTGTATTAATATTCAGACTCTTTTTATCTAATAGTCATCAGTCTAATAGAGCTGATTTCAGTCATAAGTTAGTCTTCAGCACATGTGTAGTTTATCTGTGTGTGTGTGTGTGTGTGTGTGTGTGTGTGTGTGTGTGTGTGTGAGCAGCTGCAGTTTCAGTTCAGTCACTGTGACTCTGACTGATGGAGGTTTTTGTACGACTCTTTATCACTGTGTGAACATATAATCACCCACACAATCATTATCAGAATTTGTTCTGCAGTGGAAACTCTGACAGTAATAATGTCCAGCATCTTCAGTCTGGACTCCACTGATGCTCAGAGTGAAATCACTGTTAGATCCACTGCCACTGAATCTAGATGGAGTTCCTGACTCGAGGGTTTTTACTAAATAAATCAGGAGTTTAGGAGCTTCTCCAGGTTTCTGTAAGTACCAGGATAAACCTTCATCCCCATCATCATCCCTGTACACATCTGTGCTGGTTTTACATTTGATATTGACAGTTCCTCCTGGTTGTTCTGCTGTTATTGAGGGACTCTGAGTGACGGTGATCTGTCCTCTACACTCTGAAACACACAACAAGAAAATACACTCAAAACTTTGACAATATACTCGAAGAAATGAATTAATATCAAACTTGTGCTCCACAAACCTTGAGCAAACGCTGTGAGAGTCCAGATGAAGATGATGATGGTCATGTTGATGAAGATTGTTGTGTGTGTCAGTGATGAAGTGTTAAACTCACAGCACTATAAACACTCTCACACACTGAAGATCTGATCAATATGCAAACACACTCCACATCATTTCCCTGAAGACAGTCACTCATTAACACACACAAAACACAATCTATTAAGTTTCATAATATTGCATCATCTACAAAGTCAAAATGTTAAAGATTATATCATTCAATTCAGTTCTGATTACATCTACAATAGCAACTTCAGTATATTAATCTGAATATCTGATTATGAGCAGATCGGATCCAGACTCAAATCACAGAAGGTTTTCTATAAGCCTCATTTTCATTCATGTCTAAAAATAAAAATGTTTCTAGAAGTTTGTACTTACGAGGTGGGAAGTCGTGTTTACGACGGCAGGAGTTCAAGTCATTTTCATCGGAGTAAGATGGCGATGTACTTTCTCTGAATTAATCACAGAAATACAGCTCAAGGTTTTACTCAAGTTCTAGACAATTAAGAACAAGGAAATGTGCATCAGGTGTGTGATGTTTTTAATTAATGTATGAAGCCACTGCAAACTTTATAGTTACATATTACATATTATAATGCCATCATATTCGGTGCAGGTTTAGCTTACTTCGCTGTTAAAAGAAAAGCCTGACAATGTCTCTGCTAAATACCTTTCAGTGTTGTGTTATTCCGCCATGTTTCTCACTGACTCGCCCACAACTCGGAAAGATCGAGAAAATCCAGACATTGTGGAGTTCATGTTCATTTAAACTCGTGAATACGATCAAGATGAGTTGAACACATAAGCCTATTTTCAGCTTTCTGTTTTGTGTTTCTTATGGATTTATGAACGATCCGCTCGTTTTAAAATATCTGCTTCAAACATTACAATGCTCATGATAACTTTAAAAGTGACTGTCACTTCCCCAACTGATTTTACATCAAGAAGAACAAATAAATATTCAGAATTACATATTTGGATAATTATTTCTAACACAAAAGTATTGTAAATGCATTGATCAAACGATGTAGAGGACTGACTGAACACTGAAGTGAACCGGAAAGTGTAGGCTGTGTAAACGGTAATGCAACGCTTTATACACACAATCTCATTTGTAATCTTATTAAAATATGCCATTAAAGACATCAAGGATTTAATTACTTCAAGATCATTTGATTAGATTGTTGAGCTTTCTCAATCTCCGTCTGATCTGTGTATTCTGAGGAAGTAATGAGAAGATAAATATAGGCCTATATATATATATATATCTTTGATCATACGCCAAATACAGAAATCATAGTTTCAGATGTTTGGTCTGATAACTGGTGAAAGTGTATGAGAGAGAAACATTTATAGAATAAAGTTTAGATATGTGTAGCCTACTTGATGTTGTGTGTGTGTGTGTGTGTGTGTGTGTGTGTGTGTGTGTGTGTGTGTGTGTGTTTGAGCAGCTGCAGTTTCAGTTCAGTCACTGTGACTCTGACTGATGGAGGTTTTTGTACGACTCTTTATCACTGTGTGAACACACCACCACCGTGATAACTCTGACAGTAATAATGTCCAGCATCTTCAGTCTGGACTCCACTGATGCTCAGAGTGAAATCACTGTTAGATCCACTGCCACTGAATCTAGATGGAGTTCCTGACTGGAGGACATTTGCTTTATAAATCAGGAGTTTAGGAGCTTCTCCAGGTTTCTGTAAGTACCAGGATAAAGGCTGATAACTCCAACCCTGATAGACTTCAGGACTGGTTTTACAGGATATAGTAAATGTGTCTCCTAGAGGAACAGATTTCACTGCCGGCGTCTGAGTGACTGTCACTGCACCAACGGATTCTACATCAAGAAGAATGAATAAACATTCAGAATTACACATTTGGATAATATTTCTAACACAAAAGATCAATTATATTAGCAGTTTAACTTCATATTTCCTGACCTGTGAAACAGCTGGAGAACATCCAGATGAAGATGATGAAGATGAAGCTCATGGTTGCTGTTGGTTTAATTAGATTCTCAGTGTTCAGACTCAGAGTTATAAACCTCCTGAAGCATGAGCTGAGATGCAAATAATCTATATGTAAATCTGTGTACGGATTCCAGCACATGACGCTCATAAATCATAACAGTGTTTGGGATATTTTTCCATGTTACGAGTCATAAACATTTATTCCTGTGTCTGAAGCTTCAGGCTTTCTGATGATTCAAATGACAGAGTTGCTGCACTAGTATGTCACTGTGAACTTCATTAGAGGGCAAAGGTCATTCCAGAGGTCAAAGGTCATCAGAATGTATTAAAATTGCTTTAATCATTAACAATGCACTGAGATGAATGATGTCAGTAGTTTTGATTGGATAGTTATGATGAGCAATATCTTTATTATTATCTTGATAAACCTCTAGTGAAAGATAAAGCTACTTGAAAAGCTCAAAAACACACAGTGGCAGTTTTGTGTGTTTGATTTGATATTAATATACAGACTGTTTTATCTAATAGTCATCAGTCTAATAGAGCTGATTTCAGTCATAAGTTAGTCTTCAGCACATGTGTAGTTTATTTGTGTGTGTGTGTGTGTGTGTGTGTGTGTGTGTGTGTGTGTGAGCAGCTGCAGTTTCAGTTCAGTCACTGTGACTCTGACTGATGGAGGTTTTTGTACGACTCTTTATCACTGTGTGAACATATTTACACTGTTGATGTAGTGATAACTCTGACAGTAATAATGTCCAGCATCTTCAGTCTGGACTCCACTGATGCTCAGAGTGAAATCACTGTTAGATCCACTGCCACTGAATCTAGATGGAGTTCCTGACTCGAGGCGGTTTGTCCAATAAATCAGGAGTTTAGGAGCTTCTCCAGGTTTCTGTAAGTACCAGCTGAAATAATCATCCCCATCATCATCCCTGTACACATCTGTGCTGGTTGTACATTTGATATTGACAGTTCCTCCTGGTTGTTCTGCTGTTATTGAGGGACTCTGAGTGACGGTGATCTGTCCTCTACACTCTGAAACACACAACAAGAAAATACACTCAAAACTTTGACAATATACTTGAAGAAATGAATGAATATCAAACTTGTGCTCCACAAACCTTGAGCAAACGCTGTGAGAGTCCAGATGAAGATGATGATGAAGGTCATGTTGATGAAGATTGTTGTGTGTGTCAGTGATGAAGTGTTAAACTCACAGCACTATAAACACTCTCACACACTGAAGATCTGATCAATATGCAAACACACTCCACATCATTTCCCTGAAGACAGCAGAAACACTGTTTTGTCTTTTAGTGTCTTTGCTAATAAACTTCTATTTATCATTTTCATAAACACACACTCATTATTCACTTCATGTTATTTTGGGTCGATCTTCTCGCTCTAAACACAGTTTTAATGATCAGTTTCATTCAGACTTTGATGCTGAGAGCATTAAATACCTGTGCTGTGTTTATATCATCCATGATACTGTAGAACAGGTCAAAGGTCATCCAATAGAGAATGACCATCTAAATCTGGCAGAACATTTCATTATAAAGCAGGACAATAGAATTGATATAAATGTCACAAATGTATTTTTTGAGTGATTATGAAACATGACAATGATTTCAGGCTTCATGTAATACATTTTTTATTTTTAAAGATGAAAATTTTGTGGCTCTTTTTCAATCAGATGTTGAGAAGATCTGCTGTTGAGTCTTAAATCTCTCTCTCTGTGTGTGTGTGTGTTTCGTTCGTCTCTTTCTCTGCTGGAGTGTGTGTTCGTTTGAGTGTGACGGAGGTTTTTGTACGACGCTTTCACTAGAATGAAACACTGTGGTGGACTTTCGGTGGAGGAACTGAACTGACGATCAGAACCTGTGAGTCTTTCTTAAATTATCTAATAAAAATATATGATGTGTGTGTTTTTAAAAGAATGTTTAATGTTATTTAACATAATTTATAAAAAACAAACATGATTGATTTTAACATAATATTATTGCATATTAAAACATAATAGATTTCAAGTCTTATTTATTGTCACATTTTTTTCTATTTTACTGATTGATTTCATGTATTTCATTATTATATTGTTTGATATATTATAAATATGTGATATTTGGTGATATTCCAAATTTTTTTAAATTCCAATCCAAACTGTAACTTTTACAGTAAGAAAAGGCAGTTTTTTTTATTATTTTCACTTCAAAAACAGCAAATTAAATTTAACAAATGAAATATCCAGTTAAATCTACTTAAATCTCAGTTTTCACTGTATACAGTAAAGGATCAAGTCATTTACCAATCAACAGGTTTTTACCGTAGTCCTTCGCCGTTAAAATTACGTCATCATTTTTTACAGTGCACATTTAGTAATATTCAATATTGATTTAATGGAGCATATTTTCAAACTAAACTCAGGATAATGTCTTTGAAGGAAAGCAGTGCGGTGAAACTACAGTAAAGATGATATGATTGTGCTTTTTACTGTATTATAAAAATCATAATTGAAAATGGGCTGAAAATTGCGATTGATTGTGAGTATTAAATTAAAATAATATTTTTTAAAAGATGTTAATATTATTATAATTTGTTTTCTTACTCTTATAAAGATATCACAATGTATTAATCAATTTTAACGTGGACAATGTTTTTAAAAATTTGATTTAGATCCTGTAATTCAATTCTGAAAAAAAATCTTATTTTTACATTTAATAATTCATATAAACGTTTTTTTTTTTCATTTTACACAAATAATTCAACATCTTATTATTGCTAACATTTAGTTCATGTCATGTTTTGACTGCAGATCCTTCAAAATCTATTCAATTATTTCTTCATATATAGTTTTGTCTATAATTCTTGGTTGATGAAACAATGCATGAGGTTTTATAATACAATCAAAATATATATTTGGGTTCATCAGACAAAAGGAAACTTAGTGGATGAGCGTTTAAAAAAATATCATTTGGCCAATGCTTTTCAAACTCATTCTGGGGATTATTAAAAATGTAAGTTGTATATTTAAAGTGAAATGATGGTGATTCTCCATGTGTGTGTGTTTCAGCCGGGCCCTCCGTGTCTCCCTCCGTGTCTCTGCTGGTCTCTGGAGACTCCTCCGCTCTGCTCTGCCTGCTCAGCTCTTACTCTCCAAAGGGGGCGACGGTGAGCTGGATGCTGGACGGGTCAGAGGTCACCGAGGGGGTTCAGACGAGCGCAGAGAGCGAGCGGGACGGTCTCTACAGTCTCAGCAGCGTCTTGAGCCTCAGCAAAGCACGCTGGGAAGGCGCAGGGACAGGGCGCTTGGTCTGCAGAGGAACACATGCCGGAGCTGCTCACGAGGCCTCGTTCCTCAAGAGCTCCGACTGCTGATGTTTCTCCAGTGAAGACCAGCGGATCTGAGCCGAGTCACGTGATTTACAGCTCAATACTGAAGCAGTCTGTCAATGTGCTGCCATTGCTGTTCATTCAATAAAGCTTCATTTGAACGCCTTACATGTGTGTGTGACTGCATCATTGATCAGTGTGTCGTTGCACTAAAGTTTCAGCCGCTTTTGATTGATTGTAATAGTTGAGAACAGCTGCATTCAGCGGGAAATGAAGTCAAATGAAGCTCTTGGGGTTTGAACATGGTCACTGGAGACGAGCTGCTCTATTCTGAGACGTCACAATCACTAAACCTGACAATGCAAATCACATTTTCAACTGAAACTCACAGTTTCTCTCTTTTACTGGTTCAACGCTCTGAACTGGAACAGTTTCACTTCTGCTGATGGATTCATTAGTGCGTTTGTTAATAAGATTTCATCTTTACGAGTTACATGTTGGCTCATCAATTGCGTATAAACAAACAAACCTTTACAAATCTTTAATATAAAAAACTATCTATAAATAAATTTCCACTGTACATGGATGTGTTAAATTGCACACAAAAAAACATCAGTATGAAATGTTTGAAATGTCGATATTAATTCAATGTTTGACAAAGCTGTCCTATACAGCACTGTTCAATTATACAATAAATATAAAATAAATGGGATTTTTTTTTATGGTGGTGGACTACACCTGTTTGGCTATTTGGTCTTTAATTTTAAATGCTATGTAAAGATATTAATTAAATGATATGAATTTTCATCTGCTCTGAAATTGAGGATTGTGTTTTATGTTGCTGTTCATATATAAAGGATGAACTTAAAGAAATCGATAGACTTATTAAACTGATCAAGATGGACATATTTATGATGCTGGTGATTCAGTTTAGAAAGAAGAATGAGGATAAATCATAAATGCAGAAAAACTAAAATATGGTGAAAGATTGAAAAATATCCACTAGTGACGACCAAATGTGTCTGAATTTCCTCATGAAGGACTGAAAATAACAAGAGAAAAATGACTTCTGAAAAATCATCATCAAAACCGTCATATACTGACAAAGCACAAATTTTCATATTATTATAATATATTATTATTATTATATTATATTATTATTTCTTATTATAAGATCATTTTGCTTTTCTTAATGTGTGTGTGTGTGTGTGTGTGTGTGTGT
Source organism: Pimephales promelas (assembly GCF_016745375.1). The sequence goes on along the minus strand of NW_024121299.1, from coordinate 9,659,259 downwards.
GTGTGTGTGTGTGTGTGTGTGTGTGTGTGTGTGTGTGTGTGTGTGTGTGTGTGTGTGAGCAGCTGCAGTTTCAGTTCAGTCACTGTGACTCTGACTGACGGAGGTTTTTGTACGACTCTTTATCACTGTGTGAACACACCATCACCCACACATTTATTAAGAAAATTTGTTCTGCAGTGGAAACTCATACAGTAATAATGTCCAGCATCTTCAGTCTGGACTCCACTGATGCTCAGAGTGAAATCACTGTTAGATCCACTGCCACTAAATCTAGATGGAGTTCCTGACTCGAGGGTTTTTACGTAACGAATCAGGAGTTTAGGAGCTTCTCCAGGTTTCTGTAAGTACCAGAATAAATAATTTCCACCATACACATCTGTGCTGGTTCTACATTTGATATTGACAGTTCCTCCTGGTTGTTCTGCTGTTATTGAGGGACTCTGAGTGACGGTGATCTGTCCTCTACACTCTGAAACACACAACAAGAAAATACACTCAAAACTTTGACAATATACTTGAAGAAATGAATGAATATCAAACTTGTGCTCCACAAACCTTGAGCAAACGCTGTGAGAGTCCAGATGAAGATGATGATGAAGGTCATGTTGATGAAGATTGTTGTGTGTGTCAGTGATGAAGTGTTAAACTCACAGCACTATAAACACTCTCACACACTGAAAATCTGATCAATATGCAAACACACTCCACATCATTTCCCTGAAGACAGCAGAAACACCGTCTTTATGTTTGTATAGATTTAGTTTATTTACTTGTTGCATTATTTTGGGCTGAGCTAAAAAAACTAAAAGAATAATAATGAGTGATTTGATGAAGTCTTAGACACTAGATGTGTGTGATAGTAATAGTTGAGAACAGCAGTGTGAGGACGGGGACGAGAGGAACGCCTGTTGTTTGAGCATCGGTAACTCAGTGGATGTTTGTGCTTTATCTCTCGAAGTTTGATTCGTGTTAGACACATTTGTCTGCTAGAAATATAACTCACTCGGACATGTACGACACAATCACAGATTATGAGTTATAGTCAAACACAGAGTTCAGTTGTAACCTTAAATTAACACACTGTTGTTGTCACACAGGCTGAGAGAAATGTCTGAGAGATAATCTAAATGTGTGCAAGAATGATATTAAAGAACAAAGAATTATCAGTTTTTATTAAAGCAATTCATTTAAAGTAACAAAAAACTGAATTATATCTCTTTAAGGACTTTAAATTAAGCACAAAAACAACAGCCGTGTGTGTTGTGCGAGTGATCGTGTGTGTGTTCTCAATGTCACCAGTTCAGTCACTGGTGTTACACAATTACTGTACTGTGTAGTTTAATGTAAAAAAACAAAAAAACAAACAAAACATAAATAATGCGCCACTGTTTGTTTGATTTCTATCAGTTTACACACTCAGTTTTCTCTTATTCTGAGAATATTAGAGTCAAACTCGTCGGTCACAGATCAGATCAGTCTAATTTCAGTCATTACATTTTGTGTACATGTGTAGATCCTGTGTTTGTCCTGTGTGTGTGTGTCATTTATTCATCGAAATCTTTCGACTTATTAAACTCAACATACATTTAGATGCTGATGATGCGGTTTATAAAAAAATAATATATTAAATCATAAATGCAGAAAATCAAAAATGTTTTGAATGAATTGAAAATTATCAATTGAAGTGAAAATCAAAAGTGAGTGAATTTCTACAGAAAGGATGTAATAGTAAACAGGAGACACATGTTATTCCTGAAAAATCGCAATCAAAAAGTCAAAACTGATGAATCTAAACAAATTGTTGTTCAATAATCATTTAGAGTCATTTCTTCACTGTTGTGTGTGTGTGTGTGTGTGTGTGTGTGTTTGAGCAGCTGCAGTTTCAGTTCAGTCACTGTGACTCTGACTGACGGAGGTTTTTGTACGACTCTTTATCACTGTGTGAACACATAACCGCTGTGATAACTCTGACAGTAATAATGTCCAGCATCTTCAGTCTGGACTCCACTGATGCTCAGAGTGAAATCACTGTTAGATCCACTGCCACTGAATCTAGATGGAGTTCCTGACTGACGATAGATTGATCCATATATCAGGAGTTTAGGAGCTTCTCCAGGTTTCTGTAAGTACCAGCTAAGAAGGGGTTTTCCACGGACACAGCAGGCTGGATCTCTGCTAGTTTTACAGGTTATAGTGACTGATTGTCCAGGTTCAGAGAGCAGATCTGAGGGAGTTTGAGTCACTGTCACCTGACCAACAGATTCTGACAAAAGAGAAAGATTAGAAATCACAAACACTTTTACAGCCATTTATCTACACAACACACATGATAAATAATGTATATAACCTTGAAGGACACAAACCTCGACATAATACTGCCAGCGTCCAGATCAATATGGTGATGAAAGTCATTTCTGTTGTTGAAGGTTCAGTTCTAGTGAAAAACAGTTGTTGATCATGTTTGTGTTTGACAGAGTTATAAACACACGCAGAGCACTGAAGCGTGTGTCGCTCATGTAAAACACACTCTCTATGCAAAACGTTTATATCAGGCTTTCTGATGATTCACATGACAGAGTTGCTGCACTAGTATGTCACTGTGAACTTCATTAGAGGGCAAAGGTCATTCCAGAGGTCAAAGGTCATCAGAATGTCTTAAAATTGCTTTAATCATAAATAATGCACTGAGATGAATGATAAAGTCAGTAGTTTTGACAGAACAGTTATGATGAGTAATTTCTTTATTATCTTGATAAACTTGTAGTGAAAGATAAAGCTACTTGAAAAGCTCAAAAACATACAGTGGCAGTTTTGTTTGTTTGATATTAATATAGAGAGACTGTTTTTATCTCTGTCTGTCACAGATCACAGTGTAATAGAGCTGATTTCAGTCATCAGTTTTGAGCACATGTGTAGTTTATCTCTCTCTCTCTCTGTGTGTGTGTGTGTGTTTGTGCAGCTGCAGCTGCAGTTTCAGTTCAGTCACTGTGACTCTGACTGACGGGGGTTTTTGTACGACTCTTTATCACTGTGTGAACACACGATCACCCTCACAATTATTATCAGAATCTGTTCTGCAGTGGAAACTCTGACAGTAATAATGTCCAGCATCTTCAGTCTGGACTCCACTGATGCTCAGAGTGAAATCACTGTTAGATCCACTGCCACTGAATCTAGATGGAGTTCCTGACTGACGGCGGTTAGCCCAATAAATCAGGAGTTTAGGAGCTTCTCCAGGTTTCTGTAAATACCAGGATAATAAATAATCAGAACCATCCCAGCGCACATTTGTGCTGGTTTTACATTTGATATTGACAGTTCCTCCTGGTTGTTCTGCTGTTATTGAGGGACTCTGAGTGACGGTGATCTGTCCTCTACACTCTGAAACACACAACAAGAAAATACACTCAAAACTTTGACAATATACTTGAAGAAGTGAATTAATATCAAACTTGTGCTCCACAAACCTTGAGCAAACGCTGTGAGAGTCCAGATGAAGATGATGATGAAGGTCATGTTGATGAAGATTGTTGTGTGTGTCAGTGATGAAGTGTTAAACTCACAGCACTATAAACACTCTCACACACTGAAGATCGGATCAATATGCAAACACACTCCACATCATTTCCCTGAAGACAGCGGAAACACTGTCTTTATGTTTGTATAGATTTAGTTTATTTACTTGTTGCATTATTTTGGGCTGAGCTAAAAAAACTAAAAGAATAATAATGAGTGATTTCATGAAGACTTAGACACTAGATGTGTGTGATAGTAATAGTTGAGAACAGCAGTGTGAGGACGGGGACGAGAGGAACGCCTGTTGTTTGAGCATCGGTAACTCAGTGGATGTTTGTGCTTTATCTCTCAAAGTTTGATTCGTGTTAGACACATTTGTCTGCTAGAAATATAACACACTCGGACATGTACGACACAATCACAGATTATGAGAGTTATTGTCAAACACAAAGAGTTCAGTTGTACAAATGTTGTCACACAGTCTGAGGGATAATCTGCTGAAATAAGATCCACACAATCTAAATGTGTGCAAGAATGATATTGAAGAACAAAGAATCATCAGTTTTTAATAAAGTAACTCATTTAAAGTAACAAAAACTGTGGATTATATCTCTTTAAGGACTTTAAATTAAGCACAAAAACAACAGCCGTGTGTGTTGTGTGAGTGATCGTGTGTGTGTGTGTTCTCAGTTCCGGTCAACAGTTCAAATGTGCTCAACTGAGATGATAATGTTTTTATCCGATAAGAAGTCAAGGGCATAAACTATGATGGAAACATATTCACCACATAAATCCATCAATGCGCAACAAAAAACTCACATGATTCAGTCTAAACAGGGCGTGATTAATAACTGGAATCATTATAAGGAGTTGTTTAACACTTTTTAAGAACTGTTGATTTCCATTACACGAGAGTAGATGTTAAACTTCATGCTGATTTGGACTCGGCTTTCACCAAGATACGCACAAACTGCAGACTGATCTCATGAAGTAGCGTGTGTATGACACGCCAATTCGTATTTCCATTTTTGGCGTGCTATCAAGATGCATAATCGCCTTTCAGCGTGTTTATGAACGCCGTTGACTTAACGTTATATAAATATATGACTTACCTCAACCCCGTCCCTAAACCTAACCGTCACTGGGGTTAATGGCATTTATGACTGTTCCCTTACCATCCTAGGTAAAAAAAAGATATGACTTACCTCAACCCCATCCCTAAACTTAACCGTCACTGGGGTTAATGGCATTTATGACTGTTCCCCTACCATCCTAGGTAAAAAAAAGATATGACTTACCTCAACCCCATCCCTAAACTTAACCGTCACTGGGGTTAATGGCATTTATGACTGGAGATTTGACTGCGTGTTCAGACACGCGGAATGACGCGGACGTTAATGGCGTAGACATATACGCATATACGCTGATACACACAGATAACTCAAAATGCGTAGAGATAACACGCCACCTGACTCGAAAATGGCGTGTATGTTTACGCAAAAGTCATGATGTCATGGTGACACGAGAGTAGATGTTAAACTTCATGCTGATTTGTACTCGGCTTTCGCCAAGATACGCACAAACTGAGACGTAGCTTTACAGAAACCCATGCTTCTCCATCCATTTACACTTCTTTCCGTATAGTGGTGTGACTCCTCTTTTGTCCGGCGTTAACGGCTGCAGTGTACTTGCCGCGTCAGCACACACGACGGCTGAACTACAGTGTGGTCTTCCTAGTGGACCAGCACCACAACCGTCTGGATTGAGCTGAGTAGGGGACATCTGTGGGGTCTTCAAGTGGGCACCTTCCGTCAGTGTTTCGTCGACTAGCCCACGACACCTCAAGAGGGCTCGACAGTGACTCTGGCGCCCCATATAGTCACCCCCCTCCGTCCCCTACTCAACTCTGACCTTACTAGGGTTGGGAATCGTGAGAAATTTTCCGGTTCCGATTCCGCCAAACGATTCCGGTTCCGAACCCTAGACCTTACTGACCTCTACATCCCTCCTCTACTCTGAGCTCCTCCCGAGTGACCGAGCTTCTCACCTAGGGTTGGGTATCGGTTGGGTTTTATCCGATACCAGTACCTACTCGGTATTTTTTAAACGGTTCCGGTGCCTAAACGGTTCTTGAAACGGTACTTAAGAAATCGAAACCGCACACACTTTGTCGAAAAAAAAATGACCCCTTTATTTACAGGGCCGAACTGGACACAATATTAACTTACAATATAAATACAAGTAACATATGATAATAATAAATAAACCAATATAAAATAAAAGTTCATATTAACATAATATCAAATAAAACAATATTATATTAAACAATGTAATTATACTGGAGATTAATAGAGATTACCACCAGGGTAATATAATATCGACATGGCTACAGCTTTAACTAGTCATGTAGGCTAAATTATCTTGTCATTTAATAGTTAAGCTCTTATCCAGTTTGATATTTCGTTCCCACTGCGTCTTATTCGCAGCTTTGAGTATATGAAAGAGAACGTCTCTGTGAAACCCATGTTCTCTGAATAGGGAACGAGACGCTGCGTTCGCTGCCAAATATCTCGCGCTGTCGACAAGCTTCCTTTTTCGGCAGAGATATAATATGATGACGTGAGCGTCAACGCGGCGCGAACGGTATTTCTTCTATATCCATAGTCTATGTGTAAAATTTCGCGTCAGAATAACGATTGTCTATGAATCATAGACAATCGTTATTCTGCCGCGAAATTTTACACGTGAAATGTTTGGCTGCATTGGCTGTGTTTAATCTCCTCGCTATCAGCAGACGTTCCGGGAGTCGGCTCCCGGAAATCTCCCGGAATCTAGAGCGAGCGTGCAAGACAGATCAGACAGTGCTTTAATAAACCGTATAGTGCGCGCACGTCGGAGAGGGAGACAGCGAGAGACTGCGTGTGCGCCTCATGCATCGAAAACAGGTACCGAAATGTTCATTCTAATTCGGTCTGGTTACTACCGTTTACGTCAGAACCGGTTCCCTATTGGCACCGAGTTTCGGTACCCAACCCTTTTCTCACCCTATCTCTAAGGGATCGCCCAGCCACCCTGCGGAGAAAGCTCATTTCGGCCGCCTGTATCCGGGATCTTGTCCTTTTAATCATGACCCAAAGCACACGATCATAGGTGAGAGTAGGAATGTAGATAGACCGGTAAATCGAAAGCTTTGCCCTGTGGCTCAGCTCGTTCTTCACCAGAACAGACCGGTACATCGACCGCATTACTGCTGAAGCTGCCCCGATCCGCCGATCAATCTCCCGTTCCATCCTTCCCTCATGAACAAAACCCCAAGATACTTAAACTCCTCCACGGCTCCACTTGAGGAAGGATCTCTCCACCAACCTGAAGTGAGCAAGCCACCCTTTTCCGACTGGATTTGGAGGTGCTGACTTTCATCCCACTCAGCTGCAAACAGTCCCAGTGCATGCAGAAGGTCCTGGTGTGAAGGGACCAACATGGCAACATCATCCGCAAAGAGCAGAGACGAAATCGTGTGGTCCCCAAACCTGACCCCCTCCGGCCCCTGGCCTCCCTAGAAAATCTGTCCATAAAGGTTATGAACAGAACTGGCGACAAAGGGCAGCCCTGCCAGAGTCCAACATGCACCGGGAAGAAGTCTGACTTACTACCGGCAATGCGAACCAAGCTCCTGCTTTGATCATACAGGGACCTGGACCCATACTCCACAGGCCACCTCGGGGGACACAGTCTAATGCTTTCTCCAAATCCACAAAACACATGTGGACTAGTTGGGCAAACTCCCATGAACCCTCCAGCACCCTGTAGAGGGTATAGAGCTGGTCCAGTGATCCACGGTTCGGACGAAAACCGCACTGTTCCTCCTGAATCCGAGGGCCCAGTCTCGGCTGTATTCTCCTCTCCAGGACCCTGACTTATATAGACTTTCCCAGGGAGGCTGAGAAGTGTGATCCCCCTATAGTTGAAACAACACCCTCCGGTCCCCCTTGGTTTGAATTCTGACCTCTATGTATATATATTTAAAATAGATTATAGTGGTTTGATTTTTGACCTATATAATCTATTAAAAACCTTTATTTATATGGTTTTAATTCAGATGCAAGTGTGACGATGTTATTTCAGATCCTCCTCTGAGCAGCTGCAGTTTCAGTTCAGTCACTGTGACTCTGACTGATGGAGGTTTTTGTACGACTCTTTATCACTGTGTGAACACACGATCACCCACACATTTATTACCAGAAACTGTTTTGCAGTGATAACTCAGACAGTAATAATGTCCAGCATCTTCAGTCTGGACTCCACTGATGCTCAGAGTGAAATCAGTCTTAGATCCACTGCCACTGAATCTAGATGGAGTTCCTGACTGGAGTTTTTTTACATAACGAATCAGGAGTTTAGGAGCTTCTCCAGGTTTCTGTGAGTACCAGTATAAACCTTCATCCCCATCATCCCATCTCCTCACATCTGTGCTGGTTGTACATTTGATATTGACAGTTCCTCCTGGTTGTTCTGCTGTTATTGAGGGACTCTGAGTGACGGTGATCTGTCCTCTACACTCTGAAACACACAACAAGAAAATACACTCAAAACTTTGACAATATACTTGAAGAAATGAATGAATATCAAACTTGTGCTCCACAAACCTTGAGCAAACGCTGTGAGAGTCCAGATGAAGATGATGATGAAGGTCATGTTGATGAAGATTGTTGTGTGTGTCAGTGATGAAGTGTTAAACTCACAGCACTATAAACACTCTCACACACTGAAGATCTGATCAATATGCAAACACACTCCACATCATTTCCCTGAAGACAGCAGAAACACTGTTTTGTCTTTTAGTGTCTTTGCTAATAAACTTCTGTTTATCATTTTCATAAACACACACTCATGATTTACTTCATGTTATTTTGGGTTGATCTTCTCGCTCTAAACACAGTTTTGATGATCAGTTTCATTCAGACTTTGATGCTGAGAGCATTTAATACCTGTGCTGTGTTTATATCATCCATGATACTGTAGAACAGGTCAAAGGTCATCCAATAGAGAATGACCATCTAAATCTGGCGGAAGGTTTCATAATAAAGCAGGACAATAGAAGTGATATAAATGTGACGAATGTATTTTGGGAGTGAGTTGAGTCTGATATCAGTGTGTGTGTGTTGTTGGTCTCTTTCTCTACGGGTGTGTGCTTATTTGAGTGTGACGGAGGTTTTTGTACGACGCTTTCACTAGAATGAAACACTGTGGTACACTTTCGGTGGAGGAACTGAACTGACGATCAGAACCTGTAAGTCTTTCTTAAATTATATAATGAAACTTAATGATGTGTTTTTAAAAGGAGGTTTAATGTTATTTAACAGCATTCGGCAACAATATTCTTAATTTATTACAAAATATATTATTGAAATGTTTTTCTTATTTATTGTCACATTGTATTATATTTTACTGATTACACACATTTATGCATTTGTAAATTTAACACTATTTTACTGTAATATGCCATGAAATTTCCAGTTAAATCTATTACAACTTTAATGCACACAGTAAAGGAACAAACATTTCACAAACATTCAATTAAGAATTTTTTCTGTAGCATTTTTTGTCTTTCATTTTTAAAATTACAATAATTTTTTACGGTGTACATTCAGTACTAGTCAATATTGATTTAATGGAGAATTTTAAATGTCCTGTAAAAAAAATTAAAATTATATATTTTTCAAATATCTAGTATATTTTTTAATTTATTTAAATGTATATATAATTCAATATAAATGTTTTAAAATATCCTTTTTCATTTTACACAAATAATTGAACATCTTGTTATTGAAAAAATTTAATTAATTTCATGTATTGACTTTATTACAGTACTTTAAAATCATATCTTAACTTCATATATAATTTTGTCAATAATTCTTGGTAAATGTAACTATTGATGGCATTTTTAAATGCTTGGAACAAAAGTTGTTTTAATTTCATATTGTTCTAAAATGTAATATGTTGATCGCAATATCAATGTAATATTACATTGAATGTAGTTTGTAATATTGTTATATTTTCTATCATATTCAGGTTTTTTAAAAAGTACATAATTGTGTCCATAATTCTTGATAAATTTAAGTGCTAATACTTTTTAAAATCCCTGACACAAAAGTTTGATTATACGGATAAAATAATTCTATTTTTAGTCATTGCCATCAGACAAATAGAAATATTTGAAAAATTCATCATTTGAACTGAAATTTTCTGATCATTATGATTGTGAGAGTCTGAATATTTCAAAATACAATTAAAAATGAAATGATTATTCAGAAAATATCAAATTATTATAAGATTCGCTGTATATCATGTCTGCTTTACAGAACTGATTTATATTTAGAATTACATGATACATTTTTGAGTATTAGTGAATATTGATTAAACTGAGAATATTTTTAAACTGAATTAAGGATATTTGTGGTTTATGAATGAAAGTGTGGAATTTCTGAAATTATTGTGATTTCTACTACATGAGCGAGTCTGACATCTAACCGTGTGTGTTTCAGCCGGGCCCTCCGTGTCTCCCTCCGTGTCTCTGCTGGTCTCTGGAGACTCCTCCGCTCTGCTCTGCCTGCTCAGCTCTTACTCTCCAAAGGGGGCGACAGTGAGCTGGACGCTGGACGGGTCAGAGGTCACCGAGGGGGTTCAGACCAGCGCAGAGAGTGAGCGGGACGGTCTCTACAGTCTCAGCAGCGTCTTGAGCCTCAGCAAAGCACGCTGGGAAGGCGCAGGGACAGGGCGCTTGGTCTGCAGAGGAACACATGCCGGAGCTGCTCACGAGGCCTTGTTCCTCAAGAGCTCCGACTGCTGATGTTTCTCCAGTGAAGACCAGCAGATCTGAGCCAAGTCACGTGATTTACAGCTCAATACTGAAGCAGTCTGTCAATGTGCTGCCATTGCTGTTCATTCAATAAAGCTTCATCTGAACGCCTTACATGTGTGTGTGACTGCATCATTGATCAGTGTGTCGTCGCACTAAAGTTTCAGCCGCTTTTGATTGATTGTAATAGTTGAGAACAGCTGCATTCAGCAGGAAATGAAGTCAAATGAAGCTCTTGGGGTTTGAACATGGTCACTGGAGACGAGCTGCTCTATTCTGAGACGTCACAATCACTAAACCTGACAATGCAAATCACATTTTCAACTGAAACTCACAGTTTCTCTCTTTTACTGGTTCAACGCTCTGAACTGGAACAGTTTCACTTCTGCTGATGGATTCATTAGTTCGTTTGTTAATAAGATTTCATCTTTATGAGTTACATGTTGCAGGGTTGCCAACTCTCACGCATCTGGCGTGACACTCACGCATTCAGCCTCAATCTCACGGTCTCACGCTCAACATAGAAATCTCACGCTAAATTAGACATTCTTCTGGGCTGTATTTTTTTGTATTACTATAAGCAAGTTCAGGCTCTTAACTACTGATTGGACGCAGAGAAAAATCGCGGAAAAAGATGACACTGACACCGACAGACTACAGAGAAGTTTACTCCTGATATGGAGCGTTTTGGCGCTTTTAAATGTGACAGAACGCAGTAGCGCGTCAGTTCAAACGGCACGTGATACAGTTGCCTAGGCTACAACACCCACAGGGCACGAGCAAAATACTGTACAGTATCTGGTAATCTCCCGCTTTATATTAACAAACTGTCAACACGGGCTTTTGCGATGCACAGAGAGACGCTGCGCTGCCTATGACTTTGAACGTGAGTTGAGAGCGTACATTTGCACTACGTGCCTGTCTTTTGAGCAAAAAAGATATCTTTCACTAAGTATCTACAGTGGCGTAGGGCGAGGGCGTGAGGTGCTGATAGCAAACTTTGACGTGTTCGACCCGAGTTCGAATCCGGCTTTTGCCTTTTACTCTCTCTTCTCATCTGGTGTTTTCTCCAAAATAAAAGCTCAAGGGTTTATTTCTTGCAAGTCAAGAAATTAGGACAAAACTATTGTAATTTTCCTATACAATAGTGTAAGTAAAATATACTTTTGAAATATTCATTTTCATTTATACAGCAGCCTACATTTATAGACTATGCCAATATTGATTTTACGTAATAGGAATAATTATATAAATCATTATTACATTATTATAATAATCGTTTGGCATCCTAAAAGAGACTGAGACTTTATATCATAAAGTCTTTATATCATAGACTTTATATCATAACTAAAAAGATGTTTGATCCCTCTTTATGTCCAGGTACAAGTCGAGGCTTTTGCTTTGTTAAATGTCACATTTCATGATTTGAAGCCGGTTAAAACTCTTAATTTTGAGCTCTCAAAGTGCACCAGATTGATGCATTTAACCTTAAAATGTACAAAATTTTCTTCCGGGGGAGCATGCCCCCGAACCCCCCTAGAAGGACAGAGGTCTCAATATAGTTTTACTAAATCATGGGAAAGAACAATAATTTATATTACCCCAAAAAATTATTTCTGAAAACTGTCATATACTGACAAAGCTCAAACTTTTATATTAGTATTATAATATAATTGCTTATAAGATCATTTTGCTTTTTTTAGTGTGTGTGTGTTTGAGCAGCTGCAATTTCAGTTCAGTCACTGTGACTCTGACTGATCGAGGTTTTTGTACGACTCTTTATCACTGTGTGAACACATTTACACTGATGATGTGGTGGTCACTCATACAGTAATAATGTCCAGCATCTTCAGTCTGGACTCCACTGATGCTCAGAGTGAAATCACTGTTAGATCCACTGCCACTGAATCTAGATGGAGTTCCTGACTCGAGGGTTTTTACACGATAAATCAGGAGTTTAGGAGCTTCTCCAGGTTTCTGTAAGTACCAGTATAAACCTTCACCCCCAGATCTATATCTGAGCACAGCTCTGCTGGTTTTACATTTGATATTGACAGTTCCTCCTGGTTGTTCTGCTGTTATTGAGGGACTCTGAGTGACGGTGATCTGTCCTCTACACTCTGAAACACACAACAAGAAAATACACTCAAAACTTTGACAATATACTCGAAGAAATGAATTAATATCAAACTTGTGCTCCACAAACCTTGAGCAAACGCTGTGAGAGTCCAGATGAAGATGATGATGAAGGTCATGTTGATGAAGATTGTTGTGTGTGTCAGTGATGAAGTGTTAAACTCACAGCACTATAAACACTCTCACACACTGAAGATCGGATCAATATGCAAATGCACACATCCTTTATTTAAATGATGCTGTTAATGAAAGTTCAGGAGGAGCTCGTTCAACATCAAATATATCATGTAATCATCATGATTCGCCAATAATCAGTTTTTTTTTCATTAATGATGTTCTATCCTCACTTCATCACTATACCATATTATAATATATATTTTATTGTTAATTTATACTTGAATAGACTAGAGTTTGCTTCAGAACTGATTAATTTTGCAACATTAAAAGTTTAACTAACTCACGTCAACACTGAATTAATTTGAGCTGAATAATGACAGCTGAAACTGGATTAGTTGAATTATTTTGCAACTTTAAAGTCGACATGAAATGGAAGTTGCTAGTCTCTTCTTCCCTATTGTGACGTATAATCAAAAAAATACATAGATATAGAAAAATGATTCACTCCTATATAGACCCTTTTCACATATCCAGGTTTCTCAGAAGCAGAAGTCGTCAGATGGGTGTAATTCTATAGTGGTGAATGAGAGTATACATTAAAAGTTCCCATTTGCTCAAATAGAAAAAGAATAACCCAACAACAGTGTTTTCACAACTATCAAAACCAATAGAGATTGTTAATTGGCAGTCAGAAGAGAGAACGAAGACACTTTTAATCACTCACAGCCATTATAGAAACACACTCGGCAGTAATTTGATGCAAAACAATACTACGTTAAGTGTTATAAATGTACATAAAAAAATTAAATATAAAAACTTGGCAAGATTTACGATACGATGACCATTAAAATACGTCATCAAAGTCTGTGTAAAGGGTCTCGTTTGCCCAAAATATAACCGGAGGAGTTGCAAATATAACGAGTGAACAGGCTTTCCTTGGTATAATCGAGTGAAACTGTTTCTGGAACAAGAACAAATGTAGGGTGGGGCTTGATTGATTGTTTGCTATTGGTGGATCTCATGTGAGTGACAGGTTGCCCCTACTCATTTTCCTGAAGGACATCCTGGGATTTTTTTATGACCACAGAGAGTCAGGATCTCAGTTTAACATCTTATCTGATGGACGGTGCTTTTTGACAGTATAGTGTCCCTGTCATTGTACTGGGGTGTTATAGTGAGCGCCCCCTGCTGGCCTCACTAACACCTCTTCCAGCTCTTGTCCAGGACCTGACCAGGCTCAATCCTGCTGAGCTTAAGTGGACAACCAGTCTTGGGCTACAAGGGGGATAACAGGCTGATGACTTTAAAAACAACTGAATCTGGGAGTTTTAGAAAACTAAAGCTTGCAATTGGCAGGCAAGACAGAAGCACTTTTAATGTTTAAAATTATGCATCACATTATTTGGAAAGTGTAATTGTTACACATTACACATTTTATAACTTCATCAAGATTCTTAAATTGCTGAAAAGAGCCTGTTTGAGGATTGGTGAAAATATTTTAATATGTCAGACCGGGTCTCATATTACAGGAAGTTGAATGGAAATGCAAACGAGTTGCACTAAAATAAGCTCTATGAAATGGCATTATGATAAGATGTTATGATAAGAGCTTCTGTTTACTCCACTGGATAGGGATTCAGATAAATACTGAAGATTTAGTGGATCTGGACCAAATGTGAACGTTTATGAATCTACTCTACACTTTCGCACTGTACTCCCTCTTTTAATGCACTTTAGACATTGCACACACACACACACACAAAAATAATAATAATAATAATAATAAAAAAAAAATAGTTAGGAGAAGATAGGGATTGAAGAGATGTGGGGGAAGGTTATCATATATTATCTTATTATCATCTTATTATATCATTTTTTTTTTATACAGGGTTGACAATGGCAATTGGTACATAGGAGAAAGGATAAAAATCGACTAATACAATATTGGCAATATGGTGGTAGTGGGGAGTGGGGGTGGTGATGGTAATGACAATGGTAATAAATAATAAATGGTTACTTTATTTATGTATACACACACATTAGTGTTGGGCGATATGCTCCATTTTCATATCGTCCTATCGTCAGCCTGTGAGATCGGCGATACACGATATTATCGTGAGGGGGCGGGGCTAACTTATTTGATTATTAACATGATTATTTAGCCTACTCATTAATTTGCTTGTTTTATTAGCCTACTTCGTTTTATATACGAGAATCTTTTTTCTATTTTGCTAGCAAAGGTGGAGTGTTTATTAATAGGATCAGGTTATTTCCTGGTATAGTGAAGTAAAAAAAAGAGATCCTAATCCTTTTGTTTGTCAACGGGAAATTTACGGACACATTAGCCTATTCTCATGCCATTACATGCAGCATTTTGGTCTATTTCTGCACGAGATGAAAACACGTTTTAATAATTTCTTGGGTCAGAAAGAGTCGGAGTTTGCGAGATGTGCCCCCCTGTGCGTTCTCTGCGCACTTCACATGCGCACTTCAGTAAGCACGAAGTACGCGGTTATGTGTTTTAAATGCCAAAGGAAACAAGAGCAAGGGCCAAACGTCTAGCTGAGTCGATCGGTTTATACTTATACTTATGACTTGACTCTGATAAAGGAAACGTTTACATGACCACATGCATTGTCAAGTTTATTCAACATAATCAGGTTAAGAACGTCGTCGCATGTAAACGCGCTCAATCTCTGAAAGTGAAAGTAAAAACGGACTGCTTTCGGCATCTGCATTAACGCCGCGTTCCCTCAGAGACGACGATGATAACGGTAACTATAATACTATTTTAGTGATATTATTATTAATACTATTTAGTAATTGTATTGTTTTTAGTGTTAGTGTCATTAAACGTTTTGTTAATGTGTTACAGTAACAAATACTGATGAACAACGATGCCGTTTTCATCTTGGATCTGTAGGAAATTTAATTTTGCGTCTGTTAAAACGAGCACACTTGATAATTTGTGAATGGATCACCTTGCGATTGAATTTTGATGTGGGATGTTTTTTAGTCTGTTTTAAAAACATTCTCTTAGAGGAGTCCTCATTAGTGCGTGTGTTGTTGCAATTGTTATGAGGTGATGTCGTTGTAAATTTAGGCAAGGCAAATTAATTGTAGTTCCTAATATTCATTTAATAACAATACTAGCTTCATAATAATAATAATAGGCATAATAATAATAATTTAATACATTATGGTAAAACGAGCCAATTATCGTATTGATATCGTCAAAGGCATCTGCCATCGGCGATATGTCAGACTATCGTCGATACACGATACTATCGTCTATCGGCACAACCCTAACACACATACCAACTCACATACACACTTAGATCAAACACTTAAATCACTCTTATGTCACTTCTGGAATTACATGCTCACTACTGCACTATGTTGGTTTGTAATATGCATGTCTGACTGTCTAATAATAATAATAATAAAAAAGAATCTAGTCTGCGCAATTGCAATTTAAAAGAGAAAGCCTTGTTGTTTTGAATTTTAATACAAGTTGAATTAGCAGTTAGAAAGTAAGCAGCTGGTGCAAGTCACCTTTAGTTCAGAATTCGTTTTGGTTGAAGAAAATAGTGTCAGAATAAGGTCAAACTGGTTCGTAATAAGTGAAGCTGGTAATTCTGAGTTGTTTAATCCTCCTCTGCTGAGATTACAAGAGATTATGTATTTTATCTTGAGTTGATTTATTCTAAGGTGGCTGGAAGTATGTTGTAGTTCTTGTGTTTCTGCTCATCACATTTTCGTCTTTCATTCAGTGATTCTGTTTGTTAACAGCAGGTGTTCATCAGTAATGCTTAATTATCCCTCTGGACTTGATTGGTCTTGGAGTTCTGGTCCTAAAAACACCTCTGACACGTACACATGTTTCATGAGTCCAGTAATTTGCAAATGCAGAATCAATGGAAATGTTGAGGTTGCGTATGCAAAGTCATAGTGTGAGTAGGTTATTGTTAGAGTTCAGACTGTAGAGCTCAGAATAAGATCAGGACGATCAGTGGACAGGAGAGTTTTGCAGAGTGAGTGAGTCAATGAAATATCTTATTCTGAAGCGTCTATTTGGTATTTAAGTTGTTAATTGATGATGCTGTTTTCATTACTCCAAAAAGGTGTTGAACATTTCCCATCCTGACCTGAGATTGACAACCAACGAATCATCAAGAAGCAGATGTGAGATGAAGACACTGTGGCTGCCACTTCTCCTGAGTAAGTCTGTAAACTCACTGAAGTTTTTACTTACTTAACCCTATATTTGCTGAGAGGACACACACACATATAATACTGCAGGTCAAAAGTTTGGATAATTCAGATAAAATAAGGGCTTTTATTTGATCGAAATACAGTAAAAACTGTTAACATTTCACCATTTTAATATCTTTTCAAATGTAATTTATTCCTGTGATCAAAGCTGAATTTTCAGCATCAAATTACTCCAGTCTTCAGTGTCACATGATCCTTCAGAAATCACTCTAATATAATGATTTTATTCTGATTATGATCAATGTTGAAAACAGTTGTGCTGCTTCATATTTTTGAATGTAGCCGCACAAGTCGTCTTTCAAAAACATTAAAAAAAAGGTTAATTATTCCAAATTTTTGACCACTTATTTAACACTTTTTTTGCTGGAATATTAAATATCAAAAGGACACCTTGCATGTCTCTTAAGACTTTTGCAAGGTTCAATGTACATTTATTAATTTACTATCATGTTGGACAGTTGTGCAACAGTTCCTCTCATGATCAGCTTTCATAGTTTGCATTTACAGCTTCCTGGAAAAACTCCCTGGCTTGCGTAAAGTTTGCATAACCATGCCTAAATGATGAGCAATATTCCTTATATTTGCATCGTTTTCACAGTAACATTCATAAATGGTGAACCATTAACAGTTCTATAAGCTTCAAATGTGCTTTGTTGCAAAGTTTGATGCCTGTGCAGTGAGACAACATTAACTTTTATTGAAGATTTGATCTATGAAGTATTTCTAGATATGTTACCTGGATAGTCACTCTTAGAAGAAATGGTTCTATTTAGAACCAGAAATGGTTCCATCCCCCGCTTCTTATATGGAACTCCAAAATGGTTCTATATAGAACTATTTTTTTTTGGTAAAAGGTTGTATTGGCCATGTATGAAATATATAGAACCCGGAGGAACCCTTTTTTTAAGAGTGTATAGAACCTTTAAGGGATTCCAAATACGTAGCGCTGATAGAACCTTTTAAGGTTCTATATAAAACCTTTTCTTCTAAGAGTGTAAGACAAACTTGCTTAACCCTCTGGTGCTGTTCAGTCACTTTTGACAGAAAAAAAAAAAATTACATTTTGATTTTGTAAAAAATGTTATGTCATCAAAATGGTATGATACTTGGTGACTTTTGTGGCACTTGCTCTGTGAACACAATTGTGGACATGATTCGAAAAGGTTAAACGGTCTTAAAAAAATTATTCACACTTGTACTCCTTTAATGGTCACAAATAGGCGCCATAGAAATAAATGGGAAATACAAAAATACAGTAATTTTTAGAGGGGTGCACCGTGCATTCAACAAATCAGCTGCAATGCAGGGAAAAAAGTGCACATTAATGAAGGGGTTAATTGGAAAAAATATTAGACAAAATGTATGGGATAATTAATTGTATTAAAAAAATTGTGAAAACAAATGTATCATAATTATTTCATTGAAATTACTTGGTATCATTTTTGTGGATTCGTGTAAATAGGGATCGTTTTGACAATGTTGTCGTCTATACGTGAAAAACTTTCCTGTTATCGCTATCATATAAACATATCCTAAATTTAGTAGATTAGTTCATAATTTAGTGTGTTACCATCAGGTGGAAACACTGTCCACAATTGAACCAACCAAAGATTTTAGTATAGCCAACAATGACACTAACATTTTTATAGCTTTCCTTTACATGTTAAGTGTTACCGATCAAAATATGGTATGGTTACATCCATGAAATTTCAATAATGGTTGTTTTTATATTAAAGCAAATTATTACATGCAGCAGATTACATAAAAAAATTACATATAGTTAAAAAGTTACATTTGAGGTGTTCAGACACTTTTGACTGGAAGGAGTTTGAGTGTGATCCCAAACTGAGGAGCACCAGAGGGTTCAGAGAAGTGTATGCAAATGTTACGACAGCTTGTTTATCAATTGTTCATATTCAGGCTCAATCATATGGGCAGAGGAAGATTATTTTTTTATCTCCCCCGACGCCGCATGGAATGGCACCGGACTCAATCAGTCCAATGGCACATTGAATGACACCGGACTCAATCGGTATAATACCACATGGGATGAGGCCAGGAACCACTGTCAAGCCTGTTACAAAGAGCTGGCGACCATCAACAGTAAAAATATCCACCTCATCGTGCAGAACCTCTCTTTGGACTACTGGACTGGGCTCCGCAGGAGCTACAATGGCACCATCCCATGGTCCAGATGGTCCAATGGGGATCCTGTTACATATCAGAATTGGTACCCTGGTCATCCTCTACCAAATAAAGTAAAGAAAATGATTCCTATATGTTCCTCAACTACACAAAGTCCACTGAGCACCCTAATAACTACTATGGCTACTCCAGTGACGAATGCCTCAACCGAAATCCCAACACAAACCACAACACAAACCTCAACAGTAAGTTCTCCGGTAACCTTTCCACAGTTTTCCACATTATCTGAAACTAACAACACAGATGTGTGTCCTATACTGTATAACGTCCTGGAATGCTTAAATATGACATATGAAGAGCTTGAACGTACAGTGCATGAGTACTCATCGGTCACCCCTAAGACCACAACATATAGCACCACCACCAATCCCACAACATTTAGCACCATCTTTACAACAACTGGTTATGAGACACAGAACACCACGATGAATAGCACCACCACCACAGAGAGCACCACCGCCAGCAACTGCATCTTCGAACCAGAGCCAGATACTGAAGTGTACATCGAGGACGCCTGTGTGGTCCTGCTCAGCTTTGGCATGTGGAAGGAAAAACATTGCAACGAAACTCTACCCTTCATCTGTTATGATAGTAAGGACTTTGTTTTGGCCCAGTTTACACCTGGTTTTAAGATGCGTTTTGGTCGATCGGATCTCAAGTAGACGAGGGAGGCCCATTCCTGTTTAAACTTGGTGTGCAAATCTCTCGCTTTTGTCCACTTTCAAGCACTTCTGTCCTGATTTCTTCGAGGGGAGGGTCCATCAGTGTGTAAATGTGTGTGGGCTTTTTCAAATATTTTGATCTAATGGACGAAATAAGCTCACACAATTTAAAACTGAATGTGCAGGAATGGTGAGATAACATTGTGTTTGGTACGTTTTTCCCCTTTTTACTAAACTTGGGCCAGTCGCTGAGAGTTTAAATCCCATCTGGCTAGCGAACTTCCCATAATGTTTACGCATTAGATCAGTAGACGGTCTTGGCTATTTTACACTATGAAAGCAATCCGGTTGAATGCATTTTACTCTATCTGGAAGTGGTTGAAAGTGGACAAGCTCATAACATTTTAGGCATAATTTACACCTGTATTAGTATGTGAATGTGAATGAATGAGGCTTTCATATGTACTACTGTACACCCACAATCAGGGGATATTTAGCGCCATCCACTTGTGATCAAATCGATCAAAATGAATCTTAATACCAGGTGTAAATAGGGCATAAGAGCACAGCATCATATTGTAAGATTTATATTGTTGACACTCTTACTCTCTTAAAACAAAGGTCCCGAAAGGGGGTTTTGATAGTGATGCCAAAGAACAGGGGTTCCAAAATTTTCCATTCCCGCCTAGACAAGTACATATCAAGACAAGACACACCAAAATATGACAGAAAATAATAATAATATTTTATAGCACAACTCTAAGATTTCAATACTAATCGATATGATCAATTCTTCATTTACAGACAAAACATGTACATAAAAATTGTAAACAGCGCAGTGATTGGAGTGACTGAGTTTCTTCTCATTAATAATGCGACATGACATCATGACTTTTGCATAAACATACACGCCACTTGTTATCTATACGCATTTTGAGCTATCCGCGTGTATGCGTGTTGGGGGTTGGGGTAGGTCATATATTTATATATACAGTAATGTAACGTTAAGTCAACGCCGGTGTTCATAAACACGCTGAAAACATGCCAAAAATGGAAATACAAATTGGCGTGTCATACATATGCCATTTCACGAGATCAGTTTGTTCTATGGCATCACGCCTCCTTTGGTAACCTTTTATTTTAAGAGTGCAGTCAACTTGTATGTTTCTGCTGATATGCATTGTCGCACTTATCTGTCCGTAGACCAATTTTATGGGCAAATAGAAGTTTCCGATGTGACCACAAGTGCAGGCAATGTGAGCTGGAGTACTCCACCGGGTAACATCACTCACTACAAAGTGGAAATCACTTGGAACCAGACCAAACAGACGTATAATGAGACTAACCAGTATAAACAACTACTGGATCTGACTCCAGGAAATCTCTACGAGGTTCAGGTGTTTCCAGTGAAGTGTGGCAGGGATCTCAAACCACAGAACATCTCCTTCTACACCAGTGAGTAGTAGGGGTGTAACGGTACATGTATTCGTATTGAACCGTTTCGGTTCGAAGCTTCCGGTTCGGTACGCATACAAACCGAACGATTGCTTGGACCATTTTTCCTGCCGGCAAAATTCGTGCTGACGCGGCCAACACAACGTTGCGCAACATCAAATGGCAAGCGTAATGAATGCAGAACGAAACTGCGCTATAAATGTGCTTCACGGATCGTTTATCAGTTCGGACCAGCAACATCTGTGCAGCGCGAGCCGATCTCGACCAAGCGACACTGTTACTACACAGCGCTAAGAGATCCGGTAAAGAAAACATTTGAATTCGCCACTCGGGTAATAACAACGCTGCGAGATCTAGTGAGAAGCATTCACATTTCTCCGTTATTAACCGTAGATCTCTATTAGATCAAACAGCGCTGTCATGGAAACCAGGAGAAACATTGTGCCGTGAATGAACTATACTTTACGTCCAACAGACCAGCAACATTCACCATGGATTTAATATAGTAACACTAACTGGAACCAGTTTGGCTGGAATGGTGAAATGCTTTCAAGTACTTCACACATCTTTTACCAGCACTTCAAAATTCAAATATTATAGCCTATAAATAAATATATATTTAAATGTTATTTTTAATGTGATGACCAAAACATTATTTGTTCACCCTTCAAAGATGACCCCCATTTATAAACCTGAAAGTTTCAAGATCTAGGAAAACTCACACTTATTTAAAAATATTTTTTCTTTAAACAAATAGGAAATTTCTCTGGCATTTCTTTCTTTTTGCTGTATCGAAAACATACCGAACCGTGACTTTAAAACCGAGGTACGTACCGAACCGTGATTTTTGTGTACCGTTACACCCCTAGTAAGTAGACTTGGACTTCAATGTGAACAAGCTTTCAAAGTACAGCACAAATATGTACAGTAATGTACAGTCAATCACCATGAGTTTATGTTGTGATAATCACCAGCTGACTGTACTTTATCTGGCTTATTACACGGCTACTCGCAATATAAATAATTGCATGGACAGAGTTTAAATAGTTTTATAATTATACCTGCAATCATCAAGAAAATAGTCCATTACAACATACAAAACAATCAAGTATTCATGGTATTTCCACCATAATAACTGCAAGATGGTTTGTTTGTAAAATTGACCAATCAGAACCAAGTACGAGAGCCGTATAATAAGATGCAAATTGTATGACTGTTGTAAGATCTGGTATGTTTGTCAGAATTGATTTTCTTTTTACTTATCCTAATTTAAAGTGCCCTTATTATGCTGTTTTACCTTCGTTTTGGAGCCTCTTATATTAGGTTTACATGCATGAAGTAGATGTTCGCGGCCAGCCAATGAAAACCATTATGCAAATTGATTCCAAACCTCATGCAGGAAGTAAGACTGGAATCACTAGACTCTTTTCAGACAGTTCAGAATTGCTTCTTTATTTTAAGAAACAATAATCTTTGAACCTTTCACAGGTGAAACTCAAACATTTGAATTTCGTGCAAAAATTCATTCATTTCGGTAATTCAACTTAAAATGTGAAACGAATATATCATATAGATTCATTCCATGCAAAGTTAGATATTTCAAGCCTTTATTTGTTATAATTTTGATGATTATGGATTACAGCTATGAAAACCTTTCCACAATATTCTAATTATACCATTATAGAATTTTTTTAATTATAACAAATAAAGGCTTGGAACATCTCACTTTGCATGTAATGAGTCTATATAATATATTAGTTTCACATTTTAAGTTGAATTACTGATATAAATTAACTTTTGCACCATATTCAATTTTTCGAGTTTCACCTGCACAAACAGCTGTATTACACATTACCTGAAAGGTAATATCCCGAAAAAAGCATAATGGGGCACTTTAACACATCTGAATGCCATTCTGTAGACCTATGCAGTGGCTTCGTCTTAATCATTTATCAAGTCAGTTTCAACATAATGAGCTGAATGCTGTTCCTCTTTCAGAGCCTTCTGATATTGAAAATCTGACAGTCGTGAGCATGACAACTGATACTGTGAGCCTCAGCTGGAGTAAATCAAAAGGAGACAGAGACGTCTATTCAGTACATATCAGAGGGATGAATTCAGAAAACGATCAAGCATGTGAAAGTGAAGAGTGCACTATCACGGGTCTAACTCCAGGAAACAATTATACATTCACAGTTACAGCTATCGTGAATAATACTACTAGAAGTGCGCCAGTGAACATTTCTGACGTTTACACCAGTAAGTGCAGAACGATTCATGCTTGACAGTTTCATGAATTAAGAACATCATTAACTATGTTTACAGTTGCAAATGTAACTTTATTATGCGCAGAATTAGAATGGTGCATAAAACTTTTGCGAATTTGGCCTTTTAGAACCATCAAACTTAGTCAAGTTAACCATTAATGCAATCACATTCTCTTTTGAGACAAAGTCATGAGTTGTTTGTTGTGCATTGCAGATTTATTCAATGTGTTTACATCTTTCTTCTGATTAGATATTAGCGCATAAGGTTTTAAACAGTTTTTTTTTTTTTAATATATGCAGAGTCATCTTGCCTGCATTTCCACAAAGCCTTTTTTATGTGATAACCTAAAATTATAATAAAATAGCTATTGTCAAAGTAACAAGCATTCCTGTGACCGGAGCTTTTCAAAAGCAGTGCAACTAACTGATGTGGATGTTTTTAATTTACTAACTGCCTTTTCTTTTGGTATTTATTTTTCAGGGCCTTCAGTTGTCTTAAACTTAAAGTCAGCAGACAAGGACAGCACAGTCATAACTGCCAGTTGGACCAAACCTATTGGTCATCATTCAGGTTACAAATATTATCTTTACAATAGCAGCGACTGTGCTACCAGCAATTGTTCAACAAACGGCACCATTACAACAGATACGTTCATAAAAGTGGAGAATAAAACAGACGGCACCAAGTATTGCCTGTGTGTGGCAGCACTGACAAACAATAACACCCTATCAGGAGAAATGGTTGTAATCCCAGCATACACAAGTGAGTCTCATGCTCAGTTATTACATCCAGGCATCTCATATCATGCATATCAATTACAACTGACACTAATGCTAAGCTCATTTGTTAAAGTTGAATGTGAGTTGACTGTCAAACAAGTGGAAACTATTTCCACTATCGAATAAAAATTAAAACAGGAATTACAATTTTAATCTCACAATTCAGAATTTGTTTCTTGCAATTTTTTAGTATATTTTGCACAATTCAGATGATTTATTGCAATTGCAGTTTGGACTTTTAATTTCACAATTCTGAGGGGAAAGAAAAATTTGATAAACTAACAATTTCAAAAGGTAGTTGCAACTTTTATTTCACAAATCTGACTTTATTTCTCACAACTGAAAGTTTATATCCTGCAATTCAGATTTTATAACTCAGCTGTTTTTACAGAATTGTGAGACAAAAAGTCACAATTACCTTTTTTAATTTTGAGTTTATATCTCGCAGTTCTGTTTTTATTTCTTGCAATTTTGAGTTTATATCTCAAACTCTTTTCTCAGAATTTATTCAGGAATATACAAAAATGTATATGAAATACACTTATTTTATGCCAAGTATACTGCAAATTTACATATGTATGTACTTCATTTAAATACCCTTCAAAACTAATTTTGTACTGAATGCACTTCAGTTTTACAGAATTTTTAATATTTGATTGTGCTAAAGTGGAACTATTGCAAAGTATACTTTAAATATCTTGCATTTAAACAATGACAACGGTCACACTGACTATAGTTACTAATATAGAGATATAAAAACAAATTTCATGCTTAATATTTATAAATGTGTGAAGTACTCCAAAACGTTTAATAATGATATTTATAGTCTCAAGCAATATGTTAAAGGATTTTTAGTACACTTAGAATTACGTAAATAAATTTATTTTAAATACATTTCGGTATAGGTTTTGATTGGAAGCAAAAAAAAAAAAAAAAAAAAAAAAAATTGGGTTATTATTCTTTGGCTAAAACATGCGTCCATAAACAGCCAAAGGAGTTTTTAGATGTGAAAAATATTGTGTTGTCCAAATGAATGCTTAGATTGGTTCAAGCCTGCATGACATTTCCTAAATTATGACTTTTCTTCTTTTTTTCATGCAGAACCAAAAACCGTAACACTCTCTTTGAAGTTCTACAGCAACTCCATTACAGCCACCTGGACAATAGATGGGAATTATGAAAAATTCAACTTGACAATACAAGGAGTAACTGACAATCTAATGGATACTAAAACTATTACAGACAAAACTTGCACTTTCAAAGACCTGAAGCCAGGAGTTCAGTACAAAGTTTCAGTTGTCACTATTAATGGTATTCTGGAAAGTGACCCTGCTGAAGAGTCAAATTACACTAGTAAGGAATTATTACGTTGCGATGATTTTTCAGACTATTTATCCAGCCCGATCTCACTAAAGTGCGTATCTATACAACGAATGTTATTTCTGGTGCCATTTCTGCGCAAAAACTTTTTTTTGCGTGTCTATGATACGCACTTTATGCCGTGTAATACGCACCCTCCCTAATCCAACCCAAGGGGCTTTCAGTGCGTAGCATATGCATGCAAAAAAACAAACATTTTTGGCGTATAAATGGCACGAGAAATAACATTCGTGGTATAGATACGCACTTTCATGAGACTGTGTTTATCCACTTGCTGCAAATTACTGTAGTCATCAGTTTTTCCTTTCAGCTGTATAACATCTCACAAATCAATTCACAGCACCTACTGAGCCCGAGTGGGTAAAGGCCACCTCTAACGGTACCACGATACAAGTGACCTGGGGACCTCCAAAAGATTCAGCAGGGGCCACAATTAACTATTCTGTGACCTGTGCCTCTGCTTTTTGGGGAGAAAATACGACTGCAATTGATACGACATCTACAAAGCACACCTTTCCTAATTTAAAATCAGGAACAAGATATACGTGTTATGTCCATGTAGTGGCGGGCAGTTTGACAAGTAAAACAGTCACTGCTCATGCAGACACAGGTAAAGAGAAGACATTCAGTTTTGTGCAATGATATTCTAACATGACGTGTTTATTTGAGCTGAGTGTATTTTTGCAGATTTCTCGATGTTTAAAACTATGTTTATTTCCAGAGCCTAAGAAGAAGACACTGACCCTCACAATGTTGTGTTCCTCTGCAACGCCACTTCATTGTGAAAATTCAACAACTCAGAATGAACTTTTCAGGAAGGTGAAGAGTTTCTCCATGACTGTCAAACTTGTTCTTTGACAAAGCAACTTTATAGTAACATTATTATCATGGAAGTAATGTAGGCTACACATAAAGAAATACCTGATCATCCCTGTGCAGCACTTATATTTAGATTAATATTGTGAAAATTAATTAATTTGCACTATTGATGACAAAAGCTTAAACCTATTATCTTGAAGTCTCAATTTAAATGAACTTAAATAACTAAAATCAACTAGAAAAATCAAGTGAAATCAACTAAAATGTCCTTTCTGTCTTTCAGCTGAATAATACATTTACAGCCAAATTTAATGACGATGTCCACTGGAAGCTGAAGTGGGTGGACAGGAATGTGATCAAATCCTTAAAGCAAAACTAGGTTTGTAAAAACAGCTGGATATCCAACCAGTCAAACCTGTTGTTGTTAAATGAGTATGATTTATATCTAACTCTGACTCTTATTTCACAGAAAACGATGTCCTTTGAATCTCTGTGACGTGGTAATGGCAACATGTTTTTACATTACATAACTTACATAGCAATTTTAACTGTTTATATGCTGTACAAGATTTGAAGTCATTTTAATATAATTAAAGTTGAAATGGCTTGTAAAGCCAATTTGATTATGCTTCAAAACTCAAGCCTGCAACTGAACGCAAGTTTTCCAGTTGACATGTTTCACAATAATTAGGAGGAATATTTTGTGTTTGAGTGTCCATTGCCAATATGATTTTCTTTCTCTTTTTGTGCATTAGCGGACTATAGCTTTTATTCAAAAAGAGGAACAAAAAGCAATTTGTCAAAGAGCCAACACTATTTGTAATATACAATGCCAGGTTTATTAGACGCAGATTTCTTTGTGGGGAAATGTTTTGGTCCTTAAGTTTAGAAATCATACTTTTTTTCTAATTTTATTTTCTATGTAAAAGTGCAGAAAGATTGTGTCAAGCGTTAGGGGATAGAATATGGGGTTTGTATGGTATAAAAAAAAAACATTATGTCTATGGAAATACCCCATCCAACATGAACCCAACGTTGTGTGTGTGTTGGTTTAAGGGTGTCTTTAGCTTCTTCAAAGATGATCTCTGGAGTTTGGGCCTATTTTTAGTTTATTTTTCTTATAGCAAATGCAGACATACGCTGTGAATAGTGTGGTGTGATGATATCTGATAGGTGAGGGAGCTATATCATTCTTGTAACATTAACAAATATTATTATCGAAGACATTTACTTGCTTCATGTGAATTAGTTTTAATATTCATGATGGATTATTGTAAACTATTTTTGATTTTTTGGGGATTGTTTTATTATAAATAAAGCTATTATTACACATGGGTTTATTCACTTTATTCTACTCTACAACCATAAGTTCTCAGTATAATTACTTTCTTTCAGACTTTTCTCTCTTCTCTCCAATCATAATCTAATAAAACACACTGCAAAAAGGGATTTTCTTACTCTGTGTTTGTCTTCTCCCAGTACAAACATTCTTAAAACAAGATACATTTAGTTACTTAAAAAGATATTAAGTTTTGTTTTTTACTGGGTGAAAAAAATCTGCCAGTTGGGTCAGAAAAAACCAATCCTGTTTTCCCTTTGAATTAAGTTAATTTTGATTACCATGGCGTATTTTTTTCTTAAGGATAGATCTTAAACATTTTATTGACCAATCCTTGCCATTGTGTAATAAAAGTCCTGTATGTTTTGGGCCATTTTAAACTGCTTTACAGAAGTAATTCAAAATTATAAAAACAACAAACAACAACAAAAAAACAAAACAAAAAACGCTTTTGAGCGATTCTATATCGTGAAGTAATGTCGATGCTGAATTCATTCCCAAACCAACGACCTAGAAATTTTACATCTTGATTTGTACATGTCTCATATCTGGTGCAACATGAGCTGCCATCATTTTAATAAAACTGTTACACTGAAAAGCAGAATGTCACCATCACAGATCTTGCTGTAATATCCAACACTTCCATCTTGTGGTCTATTGCTGTAATGCCACAAGTAAACATTGACAGAAGACATACTCATTTAACATAGTTACAGTACACATACATCCACATTGGTAATATACCACTATTCCACTGGTTTCACTCATCTCTTCAAATTCAGCACAATCTGAAGTACTTTGGTAATTTGCATTATTTAGATTTAATTAAAAATCCATTGCTGGATTCAGTTCATGTCATTAAAATGTCTCACTCTCGACAGGCAAGCAAATGTGAAATCCTGGTTTATTCCAGAGAAAGAACATCAGACCTTCTCCCAGACTTTCTGAACGGCATCATGTCGGATATGAGGTTTTCCTTTACATGTATTTTTTTGGGGGATTGTTTTATTATAAATAAAGCTATTATTACACATGGGTTTATTCACTTTATTCTACTCTACAACCATAAGTTCTCAGTATAATGACCTTCTTTCAGACTTTTCCCTCTTCTCTCCAATCATAATCTCCCTAATAAAACACACTGCAAAAAGGGATTTTCTTACTCTGTGTTTGTCTTTTCCCAGTACAAACATTCTTAAAACAAGATACATTTACTTAAGAAGAAAATATTAAGTTTTGTTTTTACTGGGTGAAAAAAAATCTGCCAGTTGGGTCAGAACAGTGTGTGATAGCTCAAAGTTAACCCAGTGTTATCATCAGAGTTACTGGCCGTTCAGACATCTGTCACCACTACTAATCCATAAAGCATTCAAAACGGGAGTGTGTGCTTATTACACTCCATAAAGTGCGCATGCACGCGAAAACTGCGTTTCATATCTACACGCAAAAAAAACTCGTATATGACACAATAATGTAGGAACTCGTGGGTAGGCCTACGGTTTATTAATCCGTGAGCATGATGAACAGTTTGAGAATTCGTGAGTAGCCTAAGGTTTATAAAATGAGTGAACGGATTGCAAAACTGTCGACAAAGATTGTCAACAGATTTCAAAAAATCAAACATATGTTGGACGTGATCTTACGTTCGCCATCGAGGCGGTAACGTTAGATATCAGCGTCTACCTCGTCTTACAGACAAACTTTGACTTTACAAAATTCGGAAAAACACATTACACAAAAACATAACCACTTAAATTGTATTAACTCACCTTTGACGAAGTGATCACTGCACACACGGGCATTTTCCCATTCGGCTCCTCCCGACCGCAGACGTAGGTTTGCAAGCCGTTTTTTCCAGTAGTTTTTCGGTCAATTTCTAGCATTTCCCCGCTTATGAACAACAACTTTTGGTAGACGATAAAAACTCCTCGTGGTTTGATCGATAAACGACGCCAAACATAGGCATTTTGAGTGTGTTATTAGTTCTTTCTAAATACAGCAAACTTCCTCCCCTCCATTTGTATTTCGCGCCATGGCAATGCAGTGGCGTGTGACGTCATATTTCGCGCTTCAGGGCAGTGACGAGTACGTATACATATCAAATAACCATATATGGTCATTATTATCATATTTAGTAATTGTTACATAATTATGTGTAATTACTATAATAGCTAGGCTATTATTAAAAAATTACTAGTAACCCGAACTTACCAGAGAAATTATACAGCCCAATGTGGAGTGAAGGTTTGAAAATCGTATAAAATCGTATCCTGCATTGTTGGTATTGGTGATGGTAATACTTCATTTAAATACATTAAATACAATTTTATTAAATTCTTTCAGTACTCCCCAAACTATTATTTTCATAGGTATAGAAAACTTTAGGGAATGTGAGCCATGAAAGTAATTTACATGTCAGAATATGCAGATTTCATGCATAAAGCCACATTGCAACAGCTTTGGAGATTGTAAACGTCCGGGAGACTTCATGTCGAAGAACAAACACAAGATTAGCAGAGGATGAAACATTCACATTCACAACTTATGGTCAATGAGCACTGAATGCTTGTGAAGAGAGAAAACAACAGCCAGACGTTGCTGAATCCGTTCTTTAATGGTCTCCGTCACACACACCGTGGACGAGGATACAGTAGATATTCACATACACACAACGAGCCACATCTTACATTGAAACGTTTCCAGTTGTAACATGGTTTTTCACAAGTTCAAGTTTGCAGTTGAAGTATCATTGAAGTTTTGTTCAGAAACAGGAGAGCTCAAGCATACAGTAATCACGTTTGACTCTAGTTCGTCCATGTTATATTATCTGGGATAAACCGTTCTGATGACCAAACGTTCCTCACACATCTGCTGACTGACATTAAACAGCGCTTTCATTCTCAGCATGGCTGAAGAAACACTGAGTTATGAGTCTCAGGGAATCAGTCTGATTATTAATAATAATAGAATAAGGAATCGTCTGGGTTCAATGCAAGTCTTTACACTTAAAGGAAGAGTTCAGGCCAAAATTAATATCCTGTCATTATTTTCTGATCCTCATATTTATGAATATTTCATGATGTTAGGCAAAATAAAGCAGTCAACAGAGCTTAACACTGATCCCAGATCATTCCATCGAGTCTCAGATGATGGAGAAAGCTCCTCTATCAAAATTAGTAAAACCAAGCCCCATTTTTATTGCAGCCTTAATATCTCACATCATTAAAAATCATCTCTGAGGTCTAAAGCCCATTTCTGCCATAATAATAATCATGCTTTGGTAAATCATAATAATAACGTAAGCATTTTATGAAGTAAAAATTAACAAAAAGTCATGATTATGACTGTATTGCATCATTTATTTTCTTAATTTTGACTTTTTGTGACTGTCATAATTTGCCAAAGCATGTTTTTTTTTTCTTATGTGGCAGAAATGGGCTTCCATACAGCGTATGCTATGTTCATTTCACGTCATAATTATATCATTATTATGAGATGACATCACTTAAGAGCTTTTTTTAACCTCCTCAGACTCAATTATTAATGGACTCAATTATTCACATCCATGGTGACATTCATAAAGCCAAAATGGATCCATGTGCTTGCATCATCATAACATTAATTTAGCCAAAATATGCATTTTTTATGCATTTATTTAGAAGAGTTCAGCAATTATGTAATGTAATCTGACTTCTCGTAAATTAAACTAAATACTGATCAAGTTTGTAATAATTCTCAATGACTCGCTCAACATGCTAATTTTGTTAATTTATGGCTCTTATTGATAATTAAGTAGTCAATTTGCTAGCTTTATTGACAT
Organism: Pimephales promelas; assembly: GCF_016745375.1. The sequence goes on along the minus strand of NW_024121299.1, from coordinate 9,627,629 downwards.
GCTGCTTGAATGAAACAGGCCTGGGAGAGATTGATATTAAATATGTCCTTGAAGAAACACTTCCGTTCCAGTAGGTTTGTTTGGGTCGGGCCTCTATTTACTGTCTCACAATAAACACACTTCCAGATTCGATATGAAACATTCAGGAATAAAAAATAAATAGCATCCATAAACTACAGAGTGTTTCCAGTGACGGACAGCAGGAATACAGCAGATGCACAGTGACGGACACAGTCCACGCACGTCTTCAGCGCATGCATCAAAGCATCACAGAAAATAACATTACAACTTCTGGAGGTTCATCATCATTTCCTACTCTTCATAACAGCTTCATCAGCATCTCCAGCCACACACACACACACACACACTGCAAAGGTTCAGTAGTGAGTAAACTAGAGATGCATTATTGACAATGACCAGTACAGACATCATGTCTCTAGTCTAGACTGAAAGATCTCGAGCACCTTTAGCATGTCTGAAAGATATTTTGGTTTATATATTTTAGGCTTAAAATTGACTATGCATTAACTAGCCCTCATAAAAGTGATTTGGTGTCAAATTACACCGAAAATAAGCAGTCAGATGATAGATACAGGTTTGTGTATTTCCTATTCAGTCTTACACCTTATAACTGCATATATTTGAGTCTAAACAGTTCATGATAATATTAATTTATTACATATTAATATTCTAAACCTTACTGGTCAAAAGTTTAGAGTGATTTCTGAAAGATCATGTGACTGAAGACTTGCTGGAAACTCAGCTTTGATCAAAGAAATAAATTACATTTTACTATAAATTAAAGTGGAATATGGTTATTCTAAATTGTAATATTTTTTGATTTTACTGTATTTTTGATCAAATAAATGCAGCCTTGGTGAGAAGAAGAGCGTCATTTCGTCATTTTTCAAACTTCTGTCTGATAGTTTTTAACATTATTATTATTATTATTATACATTATTATTTCAGTGTTTGATTTGATTTTAGTTTATTTTGCGGGTCATAAAATGTCAAATCTGGATCCTAAAGCAAAACCAGCTGAGAACCGCTGATGTTCAGATCTGACCAAAACTGCTTTACAATTCAAAACCTTTCAGACTTACAGCAATAATGATCAAGATACCACACACACATTGAGATTATAAATATACACGTCTGAAACATCTGACATTCCTTGTGTTTTGTCCAGATCTAGCTGGTAACACACAGCGAACCCTGTGGTTTACGGTCGGTCAGTGGAGATTTCATGCATTTGCAGTCATTGAGTCCATGTGCATGTTGAACACACACTCACGCTAGCATGCAAACACGTGCTGACAGACGCCAGATGAGCTGGACTGGGTTGCACTTACACCAGTAAACAATGTTAAAAAAATCAGTGCCTTCAAACTGAAGTCAGACTGTAAAGCAAAAGTGCATGTTTGTTTTTTGCCCTCCGTCGCAGGAACAGAGACACGTCAGCAAAGCCTAGCCGTGTGTGTGTGTGTGTGTGTGTGTTTCTCTCCCGACAGCAGGTTTTATTGCATACTTGACCAGCGCTTGGACACTCAAAGTCCCAGAAGCCGATGTTTGTAGATCAACTCGAGGCAGAAACGCATGTTTCCTCCAGTTCACAGACTCAAGGTGAAGTTTTCCAGAATTCCCAGAATCCTTTTCACAACAATTTGTCTGTTCAGACCAATGCATAAAAACAGGTTCACTCGATGACAGCAGGTGGCACTTGAAAAGCAGGAATAATTGATATACTTCAGCTAAAATACTTTTTAGAAAAGAAGAAATACTGTTTTACTTTGCAGGTCAAAGGAAAATATGATAAACGTTTTTCAGATTTCTTAGTTTACATCTCGTAATTTTGCATCAAATCTTTGCAGAAAATCTTCATCTCCCGCCCGGGCTTTAACTCGTCATTCTTAGACTTGAAGATCATGCGCACCCAGACAGAAATATAGAGTCGGCACATATCTGGTGCGGGTGCCAGATGTGGGCCGGATCTGGACCGGCACAATGTTGCTGTCTAGATATGATCTCAAATCTTTAATTAATTCGATATGCATTTCTAAAAACACATGCGATTAGAAAAAAATGTGCAAACAAACATCGGGTATAAAAAAAAAAAACATTGTTACCACTTTATTTTACAGTGTCCTTGTTAAATACAGTATTTTACATGTACTTACTATAGTAATTATGCATAATTACATGCAACTAACCCTCAACCAACTCTAAACCTGCCCTAACCGTATAGTAAGTACATAATATGACTCAACGGCACCTTAAAATAAAGTGCAACCCAACATTGCATTGGTCTGAACAGTCTGAATTTGGCCTTGCTGTGAACAGCGTGGTTCACTTTAAAAAAAGCTTTTGCTGATAATTTACTCACCCCCATGTCATCCAAGATGTCCATGTCTTTCTTTCTTCAGTCGAAAAGAAATGACGGTTTTTGATGAAAACATTCCAGGATTTTTCTCCATATAATGGACTTCAATGGGGTCCAAACGGTTCAAGGTCCAAATGAAAGTTTCAGTGCAAACTTAGTTACTATGACACTCCTGTTGGAACTCGTTCATCAAAATGAACGAATCTTTTTTCATGTCATTTGGTTCATTCAACGAGTTGACTCGGGATTTGTTCATTTTAATGAACGAGTTAGGAGAGTCAAGAACGCGCATCACAGAACAGAGCAAATGCGAGCATTTGAGCTTATAAAACTTTTTTTTTTTTAAATGAGCGCTCGTTTCGCTAGATAAGACCCTTATTCATCGTCTGGTGTCATTTAAAGCTCTTTGAGGCTGCACTGAAACTCTCATTTGGACCTTGAACCGTTTGGTCCCCATTGAAGTCCATTATATTTCATCAAAAACCTTCATTTCTTTTCGACTGAAGAAAGAAAGACATGGACATCTTGGATGACACTGTGAGTGAGTAAATTATCAGCAAGTTTTTTTAAAAGTGAACTACTCCTTTAACTCCTGAAGATGTTCGGGACTATAATCCATTTCCAGTTGCTAGCATGCACGATCCACATTAGCATTAGCAGTACAGTGACATCCGGCTGCGTCTCATGGCTTCGCTGATCAGATACGCAGGACTGACCTCGGGCTCTTCCGTCATCACCTCGATGTTCTGCCACTCTCCGCACCGATTCGACTTCTTGATGGTGTCCACGACGCACAGCGCGTACAAACAGTCCTCGAAGGTCGCGGCCATCGTGAGCGGCCGACCGTCCCACGTGCGCCGGTCGTCCTGCTCCTGAAACGCCTGGCGGACGGCCTGGACCATGCAGATGGTGCCGGTGAGATACGGAGACGGGATGTCCCGGAAAGCCTTGTCGGGCAGGGAAGCGTTTTCGATCTGCGTTTGGTCCTTGAGGAGAAGCTCCTGTCCACATTGGCCGTCGTTCTTCTGCCCGTACAGATCCGTCCCGCAAACCCTCAACCTCCCGGCCGTTCCCACGACCACCACCTCCTGCCGGAACTCTCCGGGGACGTTGAAGTTGAGCGTCACCGTGCAGCACGCGCCTCCCTCCAGGACCATCTGGAAGGTGCAGAAGTCGTCGCTGGTGATCTGCCGGATCCCTCGGATGTGGTCGGTCTGCTTGACGAAGGTTTTGAGGAAGCCGTGCACCTTCGCCGCGCGCTGGCCGGTCAGAAACGTGAGCAAGTCGATGATGTAACTGCCCACCGAATGCAGTCCCCCTCCCCCCATCAGGTCGTCGCAGCTCCAGTTGTACTTCTTCCCGAGAAGGCTTCCGGAGTGGACCTGCGCCTCACACACCAGGAGTTCCCCCGCGTACCCCTCCTCCAGGAGCTCCTTCATGCGCACGAACGCCGGGAGGAACCGCAGCACGTTTCCCATGATGCTCAGCAGCTTCGGGTAATACTGGGCCGCCGACATCATGCGGAAGGCGTCCAGCGGAGTCGCCGTCCGATCACAGATCACATTTTTACCGATACCTGGAAGAGGAAACGAGAGGGAGCGTTAGACGTGTGGATGATGTCACAAACTCACAGAGAATACATCACACAAACAGACAGAGAGACATTAAAGGAGTAGTTCACTTTTAAAAAAACTTTACTCATCCCCATGTCATCCAAGATGTCCACGTCTTTCTTTCTTCAGTCGAAAAGAAATTCAGGTTTTTGGATTTTCTCCATATAATGGACTTCAATGGGGTCCAAATGGTTCAAGGTGGAATGAGAGTTTCAATGCAGCTTCAAATGGCTTTAAACGATTCCAGACGATGAATAAGGGTCTTATCTAGCGAAACGAGCGATCATTTAAAAATTAAATAACAAAATTTAAGTTTTATAAGCTCAAATTGTTGCCTTGCTCTGTTCGTGACTCTCCTGTTCGAACTCGTTTATCAAAATGAACAGATCTTTTTTTCGAGTCATGACTCGAAGGTTCCTAGATAAGACCCTTATTCATCGTCTGGTGTCGTTTAAAGCCATTTGAAGCTGCATCTGAAAATCTCATTTGGACTTTGAACTGTTTGGTCCCCATTGAAGTCCATTATATGGAGAAAATCCTGGAATGTTTTCATCAAAAACCTTAATTTCTTTTCGACTGAAGAAAGAAAGACGTGGACATCTTGGATGACATGGGGGTGAGTAAATTATCAGCAAACGTTTTTTTTTAAAAAGTGAACTACTCCTTTAAAGCGCTCTAATTACAGGCTTCCTTTGATTTCAGTCCCTCTAAATACCAGCAGAGGGCAACCTTTACTAAATATTCATTTCAATGTGACGCCAGGCTTGGTTTCAAAACAATGAAGTGTCTTACAATGAAGTGTCTTACAGAGGTTTGTGTATTTGATCCGTACTGTAAGTCAATTATATCAATAAAAAACAACACTTGCAGTTTATAATGAATAAAAACTAAGTGTCCTCTGCTCACCAAGGCTGCATTATTTGATGAAAAATAGCAGTAATAATGTGATTTTTTTTCTCAATTTAAAATATCTGTTTTAATATATAATAAAGTGTCATTTATTCCTGTGATAAAGTTGAATTTTCAGCTAAAGGATTCTTCGATGAATAGAAAGTTCAAAGAACAGCATTTATTTGAAATATAAATGCCACTTTTGATCAATTTAATGCATCCTTGCTTCATAAAAGTATTAATTTCTTGCATCATTTAATTCTCACATCTTTTGAACAGAAGAAACAGAAGAGTAGCAGTGAATGTGAAACGCAGACGAACCGAACTGAGCATTACGCTAGCAGGCTAATCTCACATTACAGTCAGATATTAATCCAGATGACCCATTTATAGAAATACAGACAGTGTGTGTGAGAAGAGAAATACATCTATGTTGGTTCAGAGCTCAAACTGTATTTTCACTCTCTCAAACACACATTGTGAATGACTGTGTGTGTTATTCCACAGAATAAAAGCGTCTTCATGACCTTCCATTAAAAAATAACTTCAGATGATGTCATCAGTCCCCTCCAACCTGACTGAGTTCTGGTGTGTGTGTGTGTGTGTGTGTGTAAGAGAGAGAGAGAGTGTTCATTAGTGCAAGGACACTAAGGCTTTGCAATTCCTTCCTCTCTAGGGACCGAACCAGCATTAATTCATAGTACCTGCACAACACACACACACAAACACACACACGCACACACACACTCGCACACACCTGACCCATTACCTCAGGGTCCAGCAAACATCCTAACCCAGAGAATCAAGCGAGTAAAACAGGTCCTGTAATGTGTGTGTGCTGGAAATAGATTCCTACAACTAAACAGCCTGATCTCACATTTCCACTCCGTCTGAAGAGATGAATGGAGGATAATGTGTGTGTGTGTGTGTGTGTGTGTCTGCATCTTTACAGCAGAGATCTGACTGACCTCACACTCACATTAATCACAGCGAGCGACTCGACGCTCCGTCACACAATATTCAAACACAGTCTCTGTCCATGAGCTCACACACACACACACACATTATAAATCAGAGACGATATCAAAACACCCTCTGAACACTCACAATGTTGCTTAATATATTATATCAACATCAAAATCATCATAAAATATATCATGAATATTATACACACCCAAGGCTAAATAACACCATTTAATCCTGATAAATGAGACAAAGACCCACAGAAAACTGAGAAAAAGAATAGATAGATAGATAGATAGACAGACAGATAGATAGATAGATAGATAGATAGATAGATAGATAGATGAGCCTGAGAACACACACACACACACACACACACACACACACACACACACACACACACACACACACACACACACACACACACACTGACTGTAAGAGCATCAAATCACGACAGCAGGACAGAGACTCTGACGGAGAGAGAGAGGCCATTCAGAGATTGAATTACAAATCATGTGAGAGACTAGGCCAGCACACACACACACACACACACACACACACACACACACACACATCTTACATAGCAAAGAGAAAACACTAAATATCACACACACAGATGCAAGAATATGTGTTTGTGCTCTGCTCTGGTTTTATCAAAAATCATACAGAAACACATTCAACATCATCACTTCAGATCCGGATCAATAAACATCAGACATATCAAATATCCTCACTCAGAAATACACCGCGTTATAACATCGCTTCATGCTGACCGGTGATCTTTATTACAAATACTGTGTGTGTGTGTGAGTCATGTCTCAATAATGTCTGTTTAACTAATTTCACCCAGAAATTGTTAGTAAATTTCACAAATAATTTCAAAGTAACACATCACGTTAAATGTGAATTTTTACGACGTTTATCTCTGACATCCAAATGAAACTGGTTATTCTTGCTTTACAATCCAAATAGAGCATTCAAGTCAACACCCAAAGTTTATCTTATCAAACTTTGCGCAATTAAAAAGAGCTTTCGTGTTTTTGAATTCATTTGAGTTAAGTTGATTTTAAATCTTACTTCCTCACATTTAACTTCAAATTGCAATCTCAATTCAAATCCAGGGACGGTATCGCAATCTAAAAGGAATCTGAGTTCAGTTCTGACGGGCAACGACCCGCTTAATACATTTCCAGATAATCACTGACAGAAGCATTCGAGGAATATCCTTCATCATATCCATCACTCTAAACAATGCTGGGTTGTTTTAACCCAAAATTGGGTTAAATATGGATGGACAAACCCAATTTTAACCCAACTTCAACTTTCACTGTACATTGTTAAGCCAACATTTGTGTTTGTCCATATTTGACCCAAATTTAGGATTTTAGAGTGATGTATTGTGCTTTTATTGTGAACATGCTCTCCATACTTCCAGAAAACCAGGAAGATTTACATTCACACACACAACCCAAGCTTTAAAAGCTCGTAAACACCAGTAATATTTCATAAACGCAATAGTCCACGACTAAAGTCTGTCCCAGCTAACAATTTTACCTTCTGGGAGTGTTCTGGGAACGTTAGTTTTTGGGTCCCAGGAACGCAAAATAGAAGAAATGAAGAGTTCAGATGCAAAAGCCTCTAAGTGCCATTTGAAATTTTCTTCTAAAATTATCATTTTTATCAAGCTTGTATATTTAAGTTCAGTAATTTCACTTAAATGGCAATGAAGATTACCTATTAATTGTCATTTAAGTGAAATTACTGAACTTAAATATACAAGCTTGATAAAAATGGTCATTTTAGAAGAAAATTTCAAATGGCACTTAGAGGCTTTTGGATCTGAACTCTTCAAATATAACCTAAATAAAATAAGCTACAGCTTCCTAGAACGTTCTCGTTTGGTTCCCAATGGGAACCATCCGGGAACGTTGTGTGTTTGCTGGGGTGTTGTACGAGTGTTTCGACTGTGTGCCATTGAGTCAAGAAGACAAGACGTACATCACAGCGACCGTTGGGATGAATAGATGTGACAAACACACACTGATAAACAAGAGTTTCTGCTGACGTCATCCAGCATTAGCATGTGAAAGCACTGTGATGGATGAGTGTGTGTGTGTGTGTGTGTGTTCAGTCTTATAAGAAACCAGCCGTACAGACACTCAGCACAACAACGCTCCTTTCCAAATCTGATCTCAGCTGGAGAACCGTTTCTCGGGACGCTCGTGATGTGTCATGAGGGACATGTTTGTGTCTCCGTTTAGCAAAGATAATGAGCGTTTTCTAACATGTGTTTCTGTTGCCGAAACAGAATGGAAAATGATCTGGTCAAATGTTTGAAATAATTAGGATTTTAAAATGTCTCTTCTGCTCAGCTGGGCTGCACTTACTTGATCAAAAAATACAGTAAAAATCTGAAATATTATTACAATGTAAAATATCTGTTTTCTATGCGAATATATAGTAAAGTGTAATTTATTCCTGTGATTTTCAGCATCATTACTCTAGTCTACAGAGTCACATGACCCTTCAGAAATCACTCTAATATGATGATTTGTGGATCTCTATGTAGTCTCATGAGTAATAAAGTGTCCCTCCAGTCAGCCGTATAACTGCAAACTGTGAAACACAAATCTGTTGTGTCTGTGTGCCTCCTCGTTCTCCTCCACAGATGAAAATAAAGGCATTGATCCGCTGTGGAAGTGTGTTGTGAAGTGTGTGTCTCTATGGGACAGTAAACCACAGCCTGACCGTCATCACATTAAAACACACACACACACACACAGAGTGCAGGAGAAGGCAGACGTGACACACAAATGCATTGTTACTCTAAACGTCCGTGTATTTCAAATGCATGAGCCGAGCGTCTCTAATGCACGAGTTAAAGCCGTTCAGCAGGATGATGTTAGCAGTGTGTGTGAGGCACGTGTTCAGTGTGTATCTGCACATCTCTGTCCCAGCGGACGCTTCTGTGACTCGCTCGTCTCTGGTCGTGATGTAACGCCTCACTCTATTGTGTCTCGTCAGTTCCTCGTCATCGTGTGTTTCTGAGCCAAACGCCTCGAGCTGATCCAGCGGGACGGCAGAGACGCTTTCGGGACACACTCGGGACACACTCGAAACACACTCTGTCACCCCTGACCTTTCTGCTCAATCCTAACAAACCTACACCATCTTCTGTCAGATTTTACTCTCTACCTATCTATATATATATATATACTGTATATATATATATATATATATATATACACAACCACACACACACACACACACACGTATATATATATATATATATATATATATATTATATATATATATATAAATAATGCATACAAATTATGATTATCTGTTCATATATATATATATATATATATATAATGTATAATTTTAAATGTATATATGAAGAGTTCAGATGCAAAAGCCTCTAAGTGCCATTTGAAATTTTCTTCTAGAATGATAATTTTTATCAAGCTTGTATATTTAAGTTCAGTAATTTCACTTAAATGGCAATGATAATTACCTATTAATTGTTATACCTAATAATTTATATATATATAAAAATGAATACATAAAATGTATGTATAGACATAATTCATAATAATTTGAGATAAATAAAATGAATAAAAATATAAATAAATAATTTTTTTTTGTATATATATATATATATATATTAGGGCTTTGCAAAGATTAATTGCGATTAATCGCATCCAAAGTATCAAAAAATGAAAAGTTTGTGTGTAGTTAATATATGTGTGTGTGTGTGCTGTGTATAATCATTTTGTATTTATAAATACACACACATGCATGCATATATTTAAGAATTATTTGCACGTAAATACTGTATATATACGTATATATACATATGTGTGTATATATATATATACTGTATATATATATATATATATATATATATATATAAATACATAATCTATATTATATATAAATATAAATATTTTATATATGAATAACACATTTTCTTAAATATATATATATATAAATATAGTAGTGTAAATATGGTCACATGACAGGATCAGTGACTGTAATCTCACAGTTCCTGATATGATGATGAAGAGTTATGAATATCTGGATTATCTGCTGAGATACGTCACCAAATGCAAAATAATCATCTTTCTTTCATCAAAACGAATCAGGCAACAACAATAATGACAGCTTCAGCATCCCAGTGTCTCGCTCTAACATCTGTAATAGCAGTGTTAGCACATCTGTGTTATCTGGATCATAAATTCACTGATAACAGGCGTTAGTTACTGAAACATCACCATGACAAACATTTTAGAGACTTCACACTTCCAGAAGGTCTGCACAACAAAAAAAGTCACAAACATCATTTATACTAAACAGCCTGAACACACAGAACACCCTAGCAACCACCTAACAGTGCCATGGCAACCACCCACAAAACCACTCACAAATTTAAAGAGACATGCGACTCTAAATCCAAAAGCCAGTCAAACGAACAGTAGTGTGTGAGATGCAAAATACAGGCCATCTCTGTCTCATTTAATGTGCATCTGTGTGTGATCGGGCATGTTTACAGTTAAAACAATCAGCATTTTCTTTTTATATGAACATTCACACTGGTTTTGTGAACCCAATTAACCAGGAGAAGATCTGACTCACAAGAACGATTCATTGATTCACTAAATGATTCACTCTTATGAACATGCACAGGAGAGATTTAGTGAATAACAACCTAAATATTTGACTCTGTTCCTCATATAAACCACCATATGCATATGAACTGGAATATGCACGAGACTAATGGACTTTTCCTTGAAAGCTTCAATGCACGAAAAACAGCCTTCAAAATACTGTAGAATTAAACAGGTATTTTCATTTTCATTTTTGGGCGAACTAACAGAATTAGTTGAACATTCCCAGAATACGTTGAATTTCTCTCTCATTGCCGACGTGTTTCTAGTTCTGCTGGTTCTTCAAAGACTACAGATACAATTACAGTATCATAGATAGAGTTTATCTGTCACAAGAGCATTTGACTATCACACATGCAAACCCAAATGTTTGCATAGACCAGCTGAAATGACACTTTATCAGAGCATGGGGAGGTCAAAGGTCACTGTGAGCGGCCTGAGTATGATGTCATCTGATTGACAGGTCAATTTCTGTTTTGTTCTCTATGCTGAGACACTGAATCCGTCTGGAGGAGTCAAGCCTTCATTACTGCACACACACACACACACACACACACACTGAAACTGTGCTTCTGTTTAAATCAACAGTACTATATTTGGTGCAAACCCAGACAGTATATTTAACACAAGTCTTTATTTCGACTTGCATGCTACTCATACTAGTTTTGCTGTATGCGTTAAGTATATTGTGCACTAACAAACATACACACTTTTACACTAAAATGGAATAGAAATGCAACGTGAGAGTGAGAATATGCTGAATAAAACCTAAAAGTAGCCAAAGTAGCACATAATTAAAATGTTTGTCTGTTTTCAGAATCAAATATTAGTTTAATATTAGGGAGCATCAAGCTAGTATTCAATTCATATTTTAAAAAAAAAGTATTTAAAGCAATGTTCTGTGTTGTAGTCACATGACTTTATTTACATATAGTGCAGAAACAGTAGTGTTATGATATTATAGTGCAAGAAAGAGCATATATGATGAACACTATCAGTGAAATCAAAAGCCTCACAGTAACTCTAATCTAAAGCCTGGAAGATTAAAGAGAAAAACACACAATCTATGAATATGACAAATCATATAAGCCATCTGTTCTTTACTCAACTCTTAACAAATTGCTTATATATTTGAAAACTTTAAATATCTGCATTTATTCAAATGCAAAACAACTAATAGGCGTGCATAATATTTTAGATTTTGAATGCAAAACTATTATGTTCCCATTTTTGCATAAGTCCATAAAAGGCGCTGCTGTGGAAAGGAAGGATGTTATCATCAGACGTTGTGGTTTGACCTTCTTGCCTTATTAAGACAATGACAGCATTCTGAGTCTGCTCTTACATTAGCAGCGCTACCCCTGAGCACTTCCTGTGACATCACGCCACGTTACCAGGACAGCAGAACCTCTGAAAGGTACGAGAGTCCACCCACACACACACACACAGACCCTTCTCCAGCTCCGAGGACAGGATGTAGTCACTAACCACAGGAAGTGAGATCGCATGTGGCTTAACCTGCTGCTTTCAGTGACATTAAAAACTAACGCTTTCACCAAATATGTGTGTGTTTTTACAATCACTGAGAGACTATTATAGTTTTTATCATTAGTTTGAATTGAATTTGTATATTTTCTGTTTTCCTTTTAGTTTTAGTAATTTTGTTGAGTGTTTTTGCCATTTTATTTGTTTTTAAATTTTTATTATATTATTATTTTTAACCCAAATTTCAAGTTTTCATTTCTCTGGATTCTGTTTTAATGGTTTAAATAACACGTAATAACCAAAAAGGATGACTGAATGCGTATTTACCAGTTTAATAATTTAAAATTTTTATAATAGAGCCCATTTTTCAAAAATTCATTTTTTTTCTGGATTTATGATTACCGATATAATAAATACAAATTTATTATGAAAAACAATTTTCAATTTAATTTAGTTAAAGTTTTAGTAATTTTGTTGTGTTTTTTGCATTTTTATTAGGTTTTTTATTTAAATACACCCCTGTTTTAATTAATTGTTATATTTTAACTACTGAACTAAATTTCAGTCTTTTTTTTTAAACAAATGATGATTTTTTTTTGCCTTTGCTGAAATAAAACTATTCGATTTTTTTTTTTTTAGATTTTTTTTTTTTTTTTTTTTTTGCCTTGGCTGAAATAAAATAATTTGATTTTTAGTAATTTTTTTAATTTTTATTTTTTTTTTTGCCTTGGCTGGAATAAAATAATTATTTTTTATTTTATTTTTTATTTTAATTTTTTATTTTTTTTTGCCTTGGCTGAAATAAAATAATTTGAATTTTTGCATCTATTATTTTAATTTATTTCAGTGAATGTTTATTTTACTTAAAGTATTTTTTTTATTATTATTTTAGTACGACATCACTTAAACAAAGACACAGCCAGTAGGTGAATCATGAATAACATAAAAATTTAACTTTAAATGAAACTAAATAAAAGATTATATGATAGTGTTTTCAGAGTCAGTTATTCTGCAGATGTTGATCATACACCAAAAATACATCATTTATCCTCCAGTATTTGCTATGACACATTTATACTAACATCTATACTTCTAAAACATCTTCTAAATGCAGGCAGTGAAGTATCTGCACAATCTAAGCGGCGTCCCCTTGCCTTTAGCGAGTGTCCCGGGCTGAAAGGCATTGAGCAGACAGTGGATATGAGCAGCACATGCTCCAGTGCACCGCTGTGAAGTTAAGTCATGCTTATACGAGACGGATAAACAGTGTATGAAGCGACAGTCTCAGGAATGCTCAGAGAAAGCAGACTGAAAGAGTTCATTTCAGCCAACAAAGAGAATTTCACAGGACTCAGAGCGCAGCACACATTAGCATGTGTATAGCGGAGCAGGAGGCTTAAGGTGGCGGGCCGGGGGACTCCCGAAACAAGAGTGGTATTCAGCGGGATCATGGGAACGGGAGGCTCCGGGCCCTCGGACGGTCCAGGCCTGCGCCTCAGCGCTCAGATATATCACAGCTCGACAACACGCCACACAACCCTTCGCTTCAACTTGAAGAAATTATGACACAAATATGCAGTACAGGAATATCACACGTTTATCTTCAGAAATATTCACACGGTTTCATTTGAGTACAACCATTTTTGATAATACATTAGTATTAAAACATTCATTTAGAAAAACTTTTCATTTAAAAAAAACTTATATAGTATATACTATAATATAAGTATTGTATTGTACTTATTATTAAATTGCTTCATGAATTAATTTGATTAGACATGCTTTTTTGAGAACGAATTAAGAGCATTTCAAATGGGAAAAAATGGAATTTGGGAAAAATAAATTAATTTGATAGTGCCCAAAAAATTACTTATTGTAAAACTTTTTAAAAATTGTTCTTAAAGTTTATAATTAATAAAACATGCTTTTGATTGCTAAAATTTAAATGTACTGTATTAACACGGAAAAAATGGAATCAGAAAAAATGTAAAGTAAAAAATTTATTTTTGGGGAATTTTTTTAAAATAATTTTATAATTTTATAATTAAAATGAAATTAAATTAATAATTAAATAATTAATAATAAATTAATTAATTTAAATTAAATTTTTATAATAAAAATGAATAATTTAATTAATTTTAATGAAAAAAATTTTCTGGGGGTGTAACAGGGCCCTGCACACACACACTGCTGTGTCATCCCTTGTGAAACAGTGTAATTAGTCCCACACTGAAACACACTCGTCACAGACTCGTCTTTTCTTAGACCGTCCCTGCAGTTCACACAGATGAGCAAGAGTGTTTGAGCCGGTGGACCGAAGCCAGTCTGACATCCGACACACACACTCACATCAGCGGGACAAATCACAATGGAAGGACACCGCCGACACACACACACTCATATCAACGGGACAAATCACAACAGAAGCACACACTGGTCTCACGTAGATCGGCTCAATCAGTTTCCTCAAACACAACACACTCACTGACTCACTACACTCGTCATGTCTGAGTGCTGCTGTGTGTCTGTCACATTCACAATGAGCTCAAAAGTATTTTTGTGGAAAGATGCATTTCTGAAAGATGTCCAACATATTAAACAAACTGCAATCCATGTCAGATTATAAATAATAACCCGTTCTAAAACCTGAAGGGAGTCATGTGATCATCAGGACAGAGACACAGAAACCCACGGGAGGGACAGATACTGGAGAAATCACGCTTTCATAATCCGCCAGCAGAGGAGAAGAGGACCTGATTGAGCACAGCACTGCCACACTATTCAACAGCCAAAATGGAGGACGAACTGAGGTCACTGTCACTCATGGTGTGTGTGTGTGTGTGTGTGTGCACAAGTTCTGATATAATGCCAACATGGATAATAATAATACGATTTTTCATAAATTACAAATCTGAATCCAGTGCAAAAAACACATGAAGAACCTTCAGCTTGATGACGTACAAAACAGCTTTTCTTAAAAATGTATAGCAAACATTATCGTAATTATATATATTATATTATATAGTATAAAAGCATTATTGTAAATATTTCATATTTAGCGAAAATAATACTAATAATTATTATTATTATTGCACAATGTTGTGATTATGTATCAACTTGATTATTATTATTATTATAGTCAAATTTATATATAACGGAATTTTGTATCAAATTGTACCAAAATATTATTAATATTATTTTATCAAAATAAAATTACGATTTTTTTAAATATAAATATATATTTTTTTTTTTTTACAAAATAACAAATATTAATAAATTATATTAATATTATAATATATTAATAATAAATATTAATAAATTACTATATTTACTATAAATATAAAAGTACTTTTTTCATTGCATTTTAAATTGAAATCACACTCAGATTCTCCCTCAGATAGGCCTGAGATGAGACGACTAGGAGAAAAAACTGACTGCCGTCAGAAAAACTTCCCAGAATCCCCTGCACTCTGGCAGGAGCGCTGTATGAGACCACGAGCATCACACACACTTCATCCAAGCTGTTGAGTGACTTTACAAGCGTTTCTGCCACTTAATGTCCAATCTCACTTCACCACACACACCTTCAAAAGAGGAAGTGACTGACTGAGGTTAGACTTTCAAAATCAGAAATAACTGCAGCTTGTGTTAAAACTTCTCATCATCAAGAGACGGAAGAGACGAGAAAGATGTCGATTATCCCATCAGAGATACTGGATAATGTTGCCTCGTTCACAAACACAGCTAATGTGTGTGTGTGTGTGTGTGTGTGCCAGCAGATCCCCGTCCTTGCTTTAACATTATCTTAATGAGATAAAAAGGAGAAAAATCAATCATCTTCTTAAATGGATTAGCAGAAACACACTGACACAAGCACAACTCAAATATTTGTCCTAAAGTACATGTTTACTCAGAGCTGAACACACACACTGCTCTCTTTACCTCCGTTATTGACACATTTCACAACTAGACCAGGTTAAACTTGTGCTGACTAATCCTACGACTCAACAGGCCCGAAACACCGCGTTTACGACAGCACATGGTAAACATGTTCGGGAATTTATGATCGTAATGGACTCTACAGATAAACAATCTTCACGTTATGAGTTCTTATCATGGTAAATCACAGCTAGTGTAAAGTTTCCATGATGTGAACGTGACTAACCTGACTTGAGGAACAGGCGAGGTCACGTGACCTGACAAGAATGGCAACACTGTTATTGGTAAGAGGAAACAGCAGCAATATTTCTCTCAGGCCACACGTACACACATCTAGAGAAATGAATATTCCCCCCTCCGTTTCAATAATAAAACGTCATTATCCGCCATCGAGCGCCATCATAACTGGGCCTACAGCATGTTCTGGCGTATAATGTGACGTTTGAGAACCTAAAACCCTGTTGACAAGCCAACACATACCCAGAGTTATCAAAAATCTCCACTTTTTTTTTTAGAAATAATCATTTTCTGTGATAAAAATGGGGTTTTCGTGAAAATGAGGGGAAATATCTGCGTTTTCCCTTCCTGTAAATATAACACTCTGGGTCACTATAATCTAATTATAATAGTGATTTAATGCTGTGTAGATCTAAATATAGGGATTTCACCATGAGTGCGGATAAACACTGTTAAGGTTATTTTGGGGTCGTGGTCCTCACAGATGAATAATTCCTCAGGTTATTTCGGACTGTTACTGGACACCTGCAAGCGTCTCTACTACTTTAGAAGCTACACACACACACACACACACACACACGCGCGTCTGAGATGCTCTGAAGATACGAAAGCACTCGCGTTGACCTCTAAGATCTCGGTCTCAGTCATGAACACATGAAGCACTTCCTCAAAGGACGATATTAACGCTCAGATCCTCAAATCAGATGCTTCTCCTAAAGTGTGTTTGGACTCAACTGAGTCACTCGTCATCATCCAGTGAGTCTATAGAGATATGAACTGAATGCGAAGAGGCTCAGATCATGTTTAAGTTCATATGCTGGGTTGTTTCAACCCAAATTTGGGTCAAATATGGACAAACCCAAATGTTGGGTTAAAAATGTAATTTAAAAATTTTCCAACATTTGGGTTTGTCCATATTTGACCCAAATTTTTGTTTAGAGTGTATCTCTGACATTGCTGAAACTCTTTTCTATATTTTTATTCAGAGAAATTTGCTACTATTTCATTTCACTGCGGTCTAGATCCTATAAATGCTGGGTTGATTTAACCCATCTTTGGGTCAAATATGAACAAACTCAGCCAGTGGGTTAAATGTTTCTATTACATTTTTAACCCAACATCTGGGTTTGTCTATATTTTACCCAAATTTGGGTTAAAACAACCCAGCATTTATAGGATCTAGACCGCAGTGAAATTAAATAGTAGCAAATTTCTCTGAATAAAAATACAGAAAAGAGTTTCGGCAATGTCAGAGATACACTCTAAAAAATGCTGGGTTGTTTCAACCCAAATTTGGGTCAAATATGGACAAACCCAAATGTTGGAAAATTTTTAAATTACATTTTTAACCCAACATTTGGGTTTGTCCATATTTGACCCAAATTTGGGTTGAAACAACCCAGCATTTATAGAGTGTAAAGAGATCCAATTGCAAAAGAGTCCATTAAATGATGATGAACCCATGAAAACACGCTTCCTAAAGCTCTTTTTATACTGAATGTGTCGTGCGCAGCTTCAGACTTTGTCATTAGAGCTTTGGTTCAGGCTTTGTGTGAATAAAACTTTTGGATGTGGAAACGGCCTGCACACACACTGTTTCTCAATGGACTGACCAGAAAACACAACTCTGACGTAATGGATGATGATGCAAGTCCAATCTCTGTTTTCTGAAGGAGTCGTATATTAAAGCCACACCTAAGCTGACAGAAACATGATCTGACACGCGCTCTTCTTCATGAGAACCGTCAGAGGAGCATTGAGCAATTCCTCCACATGAAGATTACAGTCAAACATCTATGAAATATAAAGGCTTGTTCCCAACACAGAATTAAAGGATTACTGCAACTTTTCTCTCACAATTCAAACTTCTTTCACACAATTGAGAATTTATATCTTGCAATTTTGACATTTCTATGAATTCTGGGGTTACATCTCACAATGTTTACCGCAATTTTGATATTTCTGAGTTTACATCTCGTAATTTTTCACGTTTGGCTGGAGTTCTTGCTCAGAACAGAACCATATCGTTGATCCTACAGTAAATGTATGCAGTTGCCAATCGTATTTGACGGAAGTCATCCTGACAGAACTCGCCGTTTTAACATGTTTCTCCAAAATCTTTTACATTTCTCGGAATTCTGTGTTTACATTTCGCAATCTTGACATGTATGTTTCTCGGAATTCTGACACGTTTCACGGAATTCTAAGTGTACATTTTACAATTTTGACATGTTTCTCGGAATTTTCAAGTTTCTCCAAATCGTGACACGTTTTTTCGGTATTGTGACATGTTTTTTTTTTCGGAATTTTGACGTTTCTCTGCAATTTTGACGTCCAAATCTTGACGTTTCTCAGAACTTTGACATGTTTGACCAAATTTTGACGTTTCTCGGAACTTTTACATGTGTGTCCAAATTTTGACATGTTTCTCAGAATGAAATTAAATTAATGCATACATTTTCTTTTTCTAAGAATTGCAAGATTTTTTTTTTTTTTTTTTACACAAAACAAGCTTCCATCATCTTTGATGTCATGACCCTCACCTAGTGTCTTGACGGCGATCTGTCTCGTGAGCGGTGGCGGAAGGTTAATGCACACCAGGTCCACATCCGGATGCAGAAGCACGTCATCGATCCGGTTAGTGTAGAAGGGCACGTCCATGTCGCGCGCGAGCTCCTCCGCCTCCTCCTGCGTGCGACCCCACAGCGCCTTCACCGAGAAGCCCTCGTTCTTCAGCAGAGGGATGATGACCCGGGTCGTCAGACTGGTGCCGAACACACCCACCCCGGGCAACATGACGGCGGGCTGAGGGAGTGATGCTCACACACCTGAGGCGGGAGACCCGGCGGGTGCAGGTTCGAGCCCGAGCAGAGTGCATCCATCAACTATGAGCATTGCGCCTTCGGGTTCCTCCTCCCTGTATTCAATCTACTGCAAACTAGAGTAATCAATAACTATTCATTCAAATGAAAAAGGTGAGATGGTGGATTCATCTTCCTGAAAATCATCATCCTCCTCCTCCTCCTGCACACCGAGACCCGCGTCTGCGCATTTGTAAACGCTCCGTAGTCTGAATATACGCGATGATGATGATGATATAATATTATATTCACAAATGGATTTGTATCCGCTTATCTGCGCGACGCGTCGCGTTCACTCTGTATCATCCAAAAAGAAACGAACGCATCACTGCCGAGGTGGCGTCACGATCCCATAGCGATGCAAATGAAATCCAAATAATATTCGTGAAATGTGTCTCCGAGAAGCGTTGTCGCGTCTCCGCACCGCTCGCTATCAATATTACGATCATCTGCTCCACTGCAGGCGGGCGCGTTAACTCCCCGTTAACCCCTCCACCGCCGGAGAGACTACGCCGATCCTACTATGGCGAAGGCGTGGCGCGTGAATATTAATTACGCAGCGTGACGTTAGATCAAGAGGACGTTCTGATTGGCTGACACGCAGGTGGGCGCTGGGTTAGCTGGCGAATCCTACGGCGCGGAAGGCGTGGTTTATGAATATTAATTATATTGCGTAATAGGATGCTGAGAGGGTTACCAAGCAACGTCAGCTGGCTTAAAGGGTTAGTTCACCCAAAAATGAAATTTTTGTCATCATTAAGGCACCCTCATGTTTTTCCTAACCTTTATGAGTTTCGTTCTTCTGTTAAACACAAAAGAAGATATTTTGGAAGAATAGCCTATTGGGAACCAGATTTTTATTACCAACATTCTTCAAAATATCTTCTTTTCTGTTCAGCAGAACAGAAAAGAATCTGCTGAACAGAAAAGAAGATATTTAATAATATTATAGAGCATTATTTTGACAACATGAGGGTGAGAAAATGATTTTAGGTGAACTGTCCCTTTAAATGCTTAATATTCATAAGCAGAGCCTAGCTGTGTGATTATGCATCCAGCTCGTTTGATCACAGCGGGAGACAGTGACTGCAGTGAACGGAAACACAATAACCACATATGAATCACTGTTAGTTTAAAAATCATTTAATAGAAGATAATAAGGGGAGACCCAGGAGCGAGAAGGGTTAAAATATCATAAGCTCTAAACATTGCAATCATCAGTGCATCACTGTTTCCAAAGGAAGTCCAGACCTGCCCATCATCATGATGTGTTCATCTGTGTGAGCATGAGTCAATATTCAGATGGAAAGTACAGTATCAGTGAGTCAATAACCGCATTGTTTCTGCATGTTCATAATGGCAGAATGGAGGATGATGATCGACATACTTTGACCTACGACCTTTCTGATCACATCATCAGAAGAGATTTGAGTTCTAACATGATATTCTCACTGAAGATTACTTGAAAGAATAAAAAAGTGAGGAAAGCGTTTTTAGATGATGCAGTGTTAGATGTGTGTGCTCTTCTGATGATGATTTAATCAGACGCTCGTGTCTCTGACCCGACTGTGTGCGCTGGATCATGTGACGTACATGTGAACACACACGGCAATCTGCAGAATAACACGCCAACTCTCCTCGGTTCATTTATTATGTTGGTAATACTTTACAATAAGGTTCTACCTTAGTTAACAGGAATAAAAATTATTAAAATTAAAGGTTGTGTTTGTTAACAATAGGTTCATCAATTTTTACCAAAGATGAATAAACACTATAATAAATGTATTGCTCAATGTTAGTTCATGTTAGTAAATACATCATCTAATGTTATCTAATGAACCTTACTGTAAAGTGTTATCAACATCATATATTAACCATGAAGAGTTGCTGTGTGTCATTCTGTAAACCAGTGATCATATTCCTCTCACAGATTACAGTGTGTTTCTATACTGATAACTCAGAATATTAAGGTGGATATTATAAAGGTGGACATTTTTAAGGTGGACATCATAAAGGTGGACATTATTAAGGTTGGTGGACAGTATTAAGGTGGACATTTTTAAGGTGGACATCATAAAGGTGGACATTATTAAGGCTGGTGGACATTATTAAGGTTGGTGGACATTATTAAGGTGGACATTATTAAGGTGGACATTTTTAAGGTGGACATCATAAAGGTGGACATTATTAAGGTGGACATTTTTAAGGTGGACATCATAAAGGTGGACATTATTAAGGTTGGTGGACAGTATTAAGGTGGACATTATAAGGTGGACATTATTAAGGTGGACATTATTAAGGTTGGTGGACATTATTAAGGTTGGTGGACATTATTAAGGTGGACATTATTAAGGTGGACAGTATTAAGGTGGACATTTCATTTAGAAAAAGATCAAAATAAACAAATTTGGTAACAGTGTATTTTTTTCAACATATTATATGTAGTTACCACAAAACCAGCCACATGTTACACTGGCATATTTGTGAAAATCGCTAACAACATATTGTATGGGTCAAAATTATCGATTTTTCTATTATGTCTACAAGTAAAAATCATATTCCATGAAGATATTTTATACATTTCCTACCGTACATTTTTGTGAGTGAATGCAGCAAAATCACGAACATAAATGCACAAATTTAATTTAGATTTTCTCACTGTTTAGATTTTTTTGCACCCTCAGATTCCAGATCTTCTAAAAGTCTCAACCAAATATTGTCCTATCATAACCAACCATACATCAATGAAACCCTTATTTATTCAGCTTTCAAAAAATTGATGTAGTGACTGCTTTGTGGTCCAGGGTCACAACTGTGCTTGATACAACTAAACCACACCCGAATCATAACCTTAACCCTATTACTTATTATTACTCCCTTGAATGTATAAACGACACTATAACAAGGACACCTTAAAATAAAGTGTAACCAAAAATTAATAATTTGGAATGAATCCTGTTAGAATTAAACGATTCTCTGAGAATAAGATTGGTTTGTGAGTGAAGAGCATGTTTCACATCATTTATTCATGTGTCCTGAAACCAAATAATCCGAAGAGCAAATATTGATTGGGCTGATGCTCTTGACCTCGGACCAGCAAAGGTCAATCAATGCGTTTGAATCGAGAATAACTGAGTGAAAACACTGAAGCCACTCTCATATCAGTTTATCAGGCAATGCGTTAAAGCGCCACCTGGTGTTGGAAACATGCAAACCACGCGTTTCATATATTCTCATACAGTATATTATATATACATATTTGAAAACTGTATATTTTAAGAGTTGTAACTGCATCAAACTGCATTGAAACCATCACACACACACACACACACACTGAGAACACATGGAGAAGAAGCCTTTCACACACGTTCACTGCTGATTCTGGAGAATAACATGGATTTAAACATGTATAAAAACTGTATGTTGTAAAATGTGTTTTCGGCTGAAAGTAGACTACTCTAAAGTCTGAGAACACACTGATAATCTGACATTTCATAAAGCAAATGTTTTAAACAATGTTGTGATGTAAACTACAGTATATTAAAAATTATATAAATTATATTTTATATTTCTAAAAATAAATAGAATGATATATAAAATGTTTATATATAACAAACATAAAATATAGTTAGGGTTAGGGTTTTTCACTCAAAGCGCAATGATAATATCTTTTGTAATGGAAAAATGTACTAAATGTAAAACAGCTGTAATTTCACGAGTGATCTCAGAGTTTTGGAATATATAAAATTTTACAACAACTTTAAAATTATATGTAAATCCACAGTTTCCGAGTGGGTCTGTTTATGATTAAACAAACTACATGAGAAACTCCCAGCTTTATTTTAGAGGGCGTTACAACCAGTCATCATCATCATCATCATCCTCTGCTCTTCAGCTGTTGTTTTATTTTGATCTACACATCTCTCAGTGAGGTTATTTGTGACATGAAACCCTTAGTGTATCTTTGGTGTCTGACAGGACAGAAAAGAAAATATGTCACCGTACATTTATGTGAATCAGTTCAGTAACTCCAGGTCCTTTAGAGGGGAAAAAGACTCACAATTTCCAGTTTACAAACAACTCGGATGGAAAACTATGGCATGTTGAATGAGGAAAAGAAATGACCACATAAAATAAACACAATTCAAAAAGCAATTTTACACAATATCCTCGTCCTAAAAAATTCTACACAGCGGAGCAGAACTACATCCTCAGATACGGGATCTAACCACATCATCTGCCTCCTCCAGAACACAACGCTGTAGAAGAGGACAGTACTGACGTCAGAGAAGCGGATATGAACACTCCTGATGTTTCTTAGCAGATATTTTTGGCACACAAAAACATATCGAGAGGACACACAATCTACACTGGCGCTCCAAAGTTTGGGGTTGCTAAGATTTGTAATATTTTTGTCTCTTCTGCTCAACAAAGCTGCATTTACTTCTTAACCCTCTGGGGTTGTTCGTTTCAGAGTCACACCAAATGGACCCAAAGGGCGGGATTCATATTTAAAAAAAAAAAAAAAAAATCATGATTTTTTTTTGTAGGTTGCTCATTTTTTTTTTATAATATTTTTTCTTTTCTTTTTTGGTGTTTTGAGAAAATTTCAAAAAAGAAAAAAATATATAATTAGTATTAATGCAATAATTATGACAAAATTTCCCCCCATTAAACATAATAGAAAAATATATTTTTTTTAAAATATATTTTTAAAGCTGTATTTCATTTTAGAGTCAAGCCTAGGCCTCATAAAAGCAATTTTTGAAATGAGATGGATGCCATCTGGTGGTCAAACTGAGCCTTGTAAAAATGCAAAACATCTGAATTGTTTGGTGTGTTTGTGTATAAAAGTGTGTCTGGATGTGTCTGTTTTGCACTCTTGATGTTTTATAGATTCACCCCTTCACTGTTGTGTGCTTTTTTTCAAGATCGTGGCTGATTTGTAGATTGTACGCACAAAAAAACTCACTATTTTCACATTTTTGCCAATTTCCCATTCATTTTCCATGCGGGTCCATTTGGACCCGAACACTCCAAGTGTGACTATTTTATTACAACCACTTAGACTATTTACATCCTGTCCCCAATTTTTTTGGGTGTTAAATACCAAATACCAACAAAGTCACCAAATTTCGGACCATTCCGAGGAAGCTGTGATTTAAAAAAAAAAAAAGTATTTAAATTCTTCAGGGTCCATTTGGGCCGAACAACCCCAGAGGGTTAAAAAATACTGTAAAAATAGTGAAATATTGTTACGAGCCATTTAAAACAGCCATTTTCTATGAGTATTTATTTTAACATGTCATTTATTCCAGCATCATTGCTCCAGTCTTCTGTCATGATCCTTCAGAAATCACTCTAATATGATTATCATCAGTTTAAAACAGCATTTATTCGAAATAAAATAAATTAGAAAAATGCTTTTACGGTCACTTTCGATTTGCTAAATGAAAGTATTATTAAGTATTAACCCCAAACTTTCGAACAGAAGTGTGTTACAGTACATCATGTGACACCGTGTCCAAACCAAGTTCAACAAAATCACAGCCAATCAGGACACATGTGCTGTTTAATATGCAGTGATTGTGGACCAATGAGGCGCCTGGTAAGAACACAGTGTAGAAGAACAAAAAGAACAGGACAAATAAAATGTTGTAAATCTTGGTAAAACTGCTCTGTGATCCGTCCGAGTCTAAACACAATAGTTCCTAAACCTTGTAAAGTTGAAGTAAAATACTCCTCACGTCTGCTATTGGTCAAAAACAGATAGCCCCGCCCCCAATGCCACTCCATTGGTCGAGCCATTATCTCTATGTCCAGCTCATTCAGACAGACATCACAAGAGAATACAGTAGATTGCTATGGCTGAGGCTAACTGAACGGGTTTGGTTCACGAACGTCAAGACAGACGCTTCAAATTTAGTTCCAGCTTATATGAGAAAACATGTTTATTGCTGAGAGATAAAGATGTTGCAGTGCTGGTTGTCTGGTTGTTTTTTGCTATTATCATACAAACTAAAAAGTGCAAATACAGCCGAAATCATCCTGATTAAACTGCCGAAACGAAACCTCAGTACTCAATAATAAACGTCATGGCTGTTCTCCTTCAAACATTTCAACATTTATAATACAGAACCCTTGGTCAGTGATGCCTTGATAAAAATAAAAAAAAGTTATTGCACATTTCATATCATGAAGTCGGTAATGTCATCTGACACACTCATCCCCTCGATATCCGAAAGCCATCATGGATGTGGATCAGCTCTGAACATCGATGTTATTTTGGGTATCAAGCGACAATCTGAACGTCCGCAAACGAATAAAGCAGATGCAGATGGACTTGATGAATGAATCGATATTAAACAGGCATTACCAAACGCTCCTGGGAAAAGCCTTCGACATCCGGAATAACAGGCGAACGACGCACAACACGGACATAAAACTAGCATAGCACGAACAAATAAAAGAAGACGAGGAAACAGTCAATGAGCATAAATTAAAGTGTCTCCGCTTTCGTATGTGCTTCACGTTGAGTCTGTTCTTCAGGAGATCAGAAATGTCCCGTCTCCTCGTAAACGCAGCTGGAAAACCCCTGGGTTTTCACGACGCCCCGCTTTGCTCTGGGAAAAAATAATAGACAGAATTCCTGCCGGTGGAAATCCACTTTATGAATATATGGTGATGACCTCTCGACCCCCGCCGCGCACCAACAGGACCCGGTTGAGACCCTCCATCATAACCTCCATAAACTCCATGTCTGAGACGCATCGGTCAAGGACAAGTGATGCTTCTGGGAAGACGTTTGTGTGTGTTATTGATTTAAATCAAGCATTAATCTTCTCAAGGTCGTGCATTACCGTGATTTTACCACAGTAAACCGGTGACATGAAGATTAATGACTATAATCTTACTAGAGGATTATTGTTTTTTAGGGCTGGGCAACGATTAATCCCGATTAATCACATCCAAAATTAAAGTTTGTGTTTACATAATATATGTGTGTGTAGTGTGTATAATTATTTTGTATATATAAATACACACACATGCATGTATATATTTAAGAAATATTTGCATGTATATACTTTATATATATTTGTACTAGGGCTGTCAAATTAATCGCATCCGAAATAAAAGTTTGTGTTCACGTAATATATGTGGTTGCACTGTGTGTTATTATTTTGTATATACAGTATGTATATATAAATACACACACATGCATGTATATTTAAGAAAATATTTATATATAAAATATTATATTTATTTATATATATATATTTATATGTAAATTATATATAAATTTATATACAGTATATAGATGAAAATATTTCTTAAATATATACAAGCATGTGTGTGTATGTATATATATATAAAATAAAATGCACCCACATATATTATGTAAACACAAACTTTTATTTTGGATGCGATTAATCACGATTAATCGTTTGACAGCCCTAATTTATACATAATTAATATTACGTATAAGTATAAATATTTGATACATTAAGAAGAACGCATTTTTTTTAAATATACACATGCATGTGTGTGTGTATTTATATATACAAAATAATTATACACACTACACACACATATATTATGTAAACACAAACTTTTATTTTGGATGTGATTAATCGCGATTAATCGTTTGACAGCCCTATTGTTTTTATAAAACTGTAATGTTCAATAAATGATTGATAATAATAATCAATATGAGCTACAATAAAACAATAAAAATTGAAGAACCCTTTCTCCAGATACAGTAACAGTTCATTTGTTTTAGCCCATTATAATTTAAAGAACTATAATAGAACTATTTCTATAAACTGCATTAAAAATATCACTGCATTTAGTTGATTAAAACTTTAAATCATTTATACACAGTAAATATAACAAATAACTGAAAAAATAAAAACATGGAAATAATATTAATAAATGGAAATATCAAAAAAATCTAAATCGTTGTTGTTTTAGTATAATTGATATACTATAATATTTATAAATATTTGGAATAAGCTTTTCTTTTGTTAAATTTTTAGCTTTTGTCATTTTTATTCTTTTAAATGTATTTTTAATTCAGTTTTAGTACTTATTTCCAGTTAGTAAACTGTAAAAAAAATATTTTCAAGATTTGCTATCACAACATTTTTCTTTTGTCAAATCAACTTAAATAATTTATTTAGTTCAGATAACTTATTATTTTAAGTTTCTGATGATTAAATCAATCTCCTTTTTCCAGTTTAATCAACTTAAAATTAAGGCAACCAGGGTTTTTAAGTTAAACCAACAATATTTTTACAGTGTAATTTTAGAGCTTAAAAAATTAAAAAATTTTGTTTAGTTTTCCATTTAATTGAATTACATCATTATTATTTTACTCAGTGTTTGTTTTCTTTGTTCTGTTGAACACAAAAGAACATATTTAACTCGTGAGTAAAGTAAATGATGACAGAATATGTATTTTTGGGTGCACTACACCTTTAACAAAGATTGCATTTTTGATCTGATTCAGTAAATGTGAGTTTTGAGGTGTGGTTTGTGTGAGGATACAGTTTTCGTCGCCGCCCCGGTTCTTCGGTGGGCCCGGCATGTTGAGGAGCACCAGATGTGCCCCCTGAGACTTGTTGACCACCACTTCATTCAGTTTGACCGCTGTGTGCATGCAGCGCACGTTCGACTGGTTCCTGAGTCATGTGACGAGGGACACAAACACACACGTGCGACTCAGTCATATTAATACAGAACTCAAAAACTCATGCCAACATCCAAAAAATGCGAACACGTATTCATGTTCACTCTACATTTAGTTTTGCAAAGCACATTATATTCATAGACTACAGTGACATCAGGAGTCAAATGCAATCTTCTCTATTATCATAGAGCCATATTTGATCCTGATTGGTCAATGTTAACATATTTGTATATAATGACGCTAAACTGTATGACAGAGATCATAGTTTCAAACAGCTGTGCAATGTGTGTAAGCTTGGCATCATGATAAATACATATGCACTGTAATTCAAGCATTATTTATATGATATATTAGTGATATAATAAAGGCCGTTTAAGGTTAGTGTGCACAATATCTATATTTGACATGCACAGCATATGCACATGCCTTTAATAAAGCATGAATTATGAAATCACAAATACAGTTGAAAAACTTGTGCTCCTCAGCGCCACCTTGTGCCAGTATGAGCCGCTTAAAATACATTTTACTGTATATAAAAATTAGGGCTGTCAAATGATTAATCGCGATTAAACGCATCCAAAATAAAAGTTTGTGTTTACATAATATATGTGGGTGCACTGTGTATAATTATTTTGTATATATATATATATATATATATATAATTTTATATTATTTTGTATATATAAATATATATATTTATATATATATATAATTTTATATTAGTTTGTATATATATATATATATATATATATATATATATATATATATAAATATATAGAATTTTATATATATTATTTTATATTATTTTGTATATATATATATAAATAGATATATTTTTATATATATTATTTTATATTATTTTGTGTGTGTATATTGTGTGTATATATATATATATATGTATGTATTTATATTATTTTATATTATTTTGTATATATATAAATATATATATATTTATATATTATTTTATATTATTTTGATTGTGTGTGTATATATATATATATATACACAAAATATTATATATATTATATATATATATATATAATAATTATACACAGTGAGTGCACCCACATATATTATGTTATATAAAAGTTTATGTATACAAACTTTTATTTTGGATGCGATAATCGCGATTAATCGTTTGACAGCCCTAATAAAAATATAAATAGGGCAAAGAATAATAAAGATGCCACTCTATTACCTGCAGCAAATGCCACAATGAATATACAATAAATAAATATTTGTCCCTGTATATAAAAATATTAAAAATGATGCCACTCTATTAACTGTAGTAAATATACCACAATAAACCCTAAATAAATAAATAAATAAATAAATAAAAGCTTTCCCGTGTATAAAATACAATAATTATTCTTGCATTATTAATAAATATTAAATGTAAATAAGAGTATCTGAGGGCCAGCCGGTGAAGATGAAGCACAAGTTTTCTTGTTGAGATCCATCATGCTGCACACATGAGCTCCTGCACATCTCACGACAGAGGGAATGCTGGGATGTAAATGAAGCGCGCACACACACACACACACACACACACACATATATGCTGGAATAAAGCAGCGTTCTGCAGGGTTTCAGATGGGACAGCTCAAACATGGACACGGACACGGCTACAGAACAGAGAAATGTGACTTACAGACTCTCCCATTCGCTAGAAAGAGGAAAACGGGACAGAACAACAGAGACAGGCTTAGACGCTTCACACACACTTCAGCACGGACACACTCTTCACATTACATGTCTTCCTCTACTGTGTTCTTGTACTTTTGGAGATCATGATTCGAATCTCAAATCACAAAAAGGATGTTCTGCATTGACTTTAACCTTAAGGTAATATTTATACATAGTAATAAAAAAATATATATTTATATATTTTTTATCAAAAAAAAAAAAATAATAATAATAATAGGAAATAAAAAATAAAATAAAGATAATAAAAAATAGGAAAATTCATGACGAATAAAAAAAATAAATAAGTAATGATAAAGAAATAAATGTAATATTAAGAATGATGATACAAATATATAAGAGCACTTTATTAAAAATAGCATCTAAAGGTTATTAAAAACATCACAATGCAAAAAAAAAAATCTTAATGGGCATTAAATTATCATAAAAAATAAATGTTTGTGAATCATGATCTAGAGATGTGTGAGAGGAATATAAGTATCACTACTATATAAAAATAAAAAACACATGTCAATAATCTGTCTTCCACCCTGTGCACCTGTAACTGGCGTTGGTACATAATTTTCACTTATTAGAAGGATCTTTATAGGGAGAATGTAATTTTTTTATTACACATATGTAATATTTTTCAATTCATATTATTTTAATTTAATTTTGTATTATTATAATATCTTTTTATATTTTTAATTTTATTTCTATTTATTTATTTTTTGCTATTGGATTGAGTAGGGAGATCATGTAAGGGATAAATGGACAATATTTTACTGTCTACTGTTTATGATGTGTTATTTTGTATTGTCATTTAAAACCAATAAAAACAATTGGAGTAAATAATCTTCGTATTTTCCAGATACGAATATATGAAGAGACAGAGACACGGACACATGATGACACACTGTGATCATGAAGTCACACACACACACACACACACCATGCAGACTGTGTCCTTTAAATACCCAGAGGCTTTTGTTTGCTCATGCATCCCAGTCAATCGTTCATCTGAGTGTTTAAAGTCTCGAGCCGGTGTTTGACTCACGGTTTCATGTTGAAGAGGTCTCGCACGGCCATGGTTGCGTTCTGCTCTCGGTTGCGGTTGCGTTCGGTGAAGAACTTCTCTTTGGTCCAGGTCATGTGGACTCGCTCCGGCGCCGCGTCGGCCTTGTCGTTTAGCGCCGCGTGAGACGCTGTGTTCCTGTCGTGGATCAGCTGAGCCTGTGGCGTCATCACAATCACACGTTAAATATATGGATATTCACTAGATATTTTTTAAATCACATATAAAATAAAATCCCACAACACAAAAATGTGTTTTTTTTAGATGCATTAAATTGAACAAAACAAAAGTTTACAATAATAAACTATTATAAATTTCTCTGCCCATTATGAGATCTATATTTAAAAGAAAAGCATATCAGATTAATGTTACATACATGCAACTATATTAGTCTGAGATATGCAGACTGCTAACATGCGACATGAACCCTTTTTTATTCATTCTTTATATATTTATGAACAGTTTCCGCTAAATACAGAGAAACACGAGGGAATGAAAGGAAAGAGGGGTCATTGACGATCACAGATGCTCGTGCATGAAGTCACGGACACATGCATGATGGGAAGAGGTTTCTGAAGGGAGGAGCACACACGTTACAGCTACAGAGCCAATGCTAAAGCTAATGCTAAGCACACACGTCTTCTGGCTCTGCACTTGTATGTGTTTGATCCGGGACGGTGGTCTTGCGTTCTCTACCTCCTCCTGTTTCTCCTCATCTAGTTGGCTGATCTGGTTATTGAGGCCTGAGCCGTGAGCTCCGCTGTGGTTCTTCCTCCGAATAGAGCTACGCGATTCGTCCGTGATGCTCTGAATCTGACGCGCGTTTCCCCGAGAGCAGCAGAAATGAAAGAGGGACCACAAAGTCACAAAAGTGTAATCATGTGCCATCGCCACGACCCTCAGTCCTGCTACATTATTCACCACAGCCATGCAGACGCTTTCTGGAATCTCGTGAACAAATGCCAACGCAAAATGACAAACAAGAAACCATAGCGTGCCTATTTTTGGGGCAATTAAGAGTTTTTGCACTATTTTCATGATAATTAAGCACAACAGTTGTTATTACTGTCATGGAAAAAAAGAATATCATGATTTATATACTTACAAATGTGCTTAATTTAATATATATATATATATATATATATATATATATATATATACACACATAACACACAGTTTCCTTCATACTATAATATGAAAAAAAAAAAAAAAAAATATATATATATATGGATTTTTTTTTTCATATTCCAGTTGTCTACTGACATTGGTTTACAAGATATAGCATGAAAATAATGTGACAATTTAAAAAACAAATGTCTTTCGTTAAACAATATATAATATATTCTGTTTTCTTTTGATTTTAGAGTGAAATATGTACATATTTTGACATTTCTTGATAGTTTAGGCGAGATTCACTGATGCAGTATTAATGAATATACTGAAGCTCACCTCTCGCTCGCGCTCCGTCCTCGAGAGCTGCATCTGCTTCAGCATCTGAGAGCGTTGCTCCATCACCAGGGTCTTCTCGTAGGTGAACGCGGAGATATCACTGTCATGCTGGAGGAACACACACATTTACAGCAGTGAACACACATGAGATTCCTCAACAGGAAGATATTAGTCTTAAAGGCGTCCCGAATCCCTCTTATTTATTTCACAGTACAGGATTATAGAAGCATTATTTTTAACATGAAATGTTGCGCAATGCACCTTTAACACATGATCAACCACACACAAAACTCAAAACGCTTCTGTAAAAATGAAAGCTTTAAATTTTGACAGAAGTATTTCTATGGAATAATAAAATATTAATATGTTGATAATAAATATATGTAAAAAAAAAAATAAAGGTACATTTTATATTAGAACAGGTAAATAATATTTTAGCATTTTAAAATAGTACTAAGATAATACAAAATTAGGCAGCAATCATACATAATTATAATACTTACATTAAAAAAATATAACTGAATAGTAATAATAACAACAACATTAAAAGATGATATTTAAAAAAAAAAAGATTTTATTTTTTTTATCAATATTATGTAGCAGTAATATAATATAACAAAAATTAAAAAACTATTTTAATATAAAATAAATATAAATAACTTAATAAAATAATAATAATAATAATAATAAAGATAATTTCATATTATGCAGCAATAATAAATAATTGTAATAATAACACAAACTAAAATATTGTATTCATATATTAAATAAATGATAACCACTTATCAATAATAATAATAAGATAGTTCTATATAATATGTAGCAATAATGAATATTTGGAATAGTTATAATAAACTACAACACAAAAATTAAAACATTCTATTCATATATTCAATTAATTAATTAAATATAATATAATATAATATAAAAACAGCAGCATAATATAATATAATATAATATAATATAATATAATATAAAAACAGCAGCATGATATAATATAATATAATATAAAAACAGCAGCATAATATAATATAATATAATATAATATAAAAACAACAGAATAATATAATATAAAAACAGCAGCATAATATAATATAATATAAAATAATATAATATAATATAATATAATATAATATAATATAATATAATATAATATAATATAATACAATATAATATAATATAATATAATATAATATAATATAATATAATATAATATAATATAATATAATATAATATAATATAATATAAAAACAGCAGCATCAGGAAGGGCTCACCATCTCCACCACCTCCACCTCGGCGTTCAGACGGAGATGATAGAGGAACATCTGCAGGTCTTTCTTCATCTGGATGCTGTTATCATCTAACTGAGCCACGGTGAAGATGCGCATCTTACACTTCCTCCACACCTGACACACAGACACACAAGAGCATGATCTTTTAGAGCAGTGTCCCTGACAGGCTGAAGATCAGATTCACAGCTCACTCAGGGCCCAACCTTGTGCTGTCGCAGGAGGAAGGGCAGGAGCATCAGCATACCCCCGTCGTGAACGATCCACCACACGTCGATGGTTCCTTCACTGAGACGCTCCTGATGAGGGAAACTGTCCACGTTTTTGGCCACCAGAAGAGCCAGATGGGCGGCAGTCGTCTCTCGGACCGTCTCTGAGGAGAGAAACGCCACAGGCTCTTAACTAAAGGGATACTTCACCTCTGGAAAGATGAGTGTGTATTTAAAATGGGTCATTATGTAGAAGAAATGTGAAATTATTTTTGAATTTGGAGCTTTCTAGACTGAGAAAAGCCAGAAAATGTATTTTTGGTTTATGTGGATGAAAGACAACAACTCCCACAATGCACTTGCCTAGGAGGCCACGCCTACCGGTGACAGAGCACAGTAGTTAAACACCACATCTAGGCTACTAGTGAGTCTCTGCGATGAGTGAATCTGCCCAGAGAAATGAATGAATTGACTCAGAAAAATATTTGTTCATTTTGATGAACGAGTTCGAACAGGAGAGTCACGAACGAACGAGAGTGCATGATGTTGGAGGAAATTCTACAAGTCTAGTTATATGTCGGTTTTAAGTGAGATCTTCCTCAGTTCAACAGTGTGTGTGTGTGTGTGTGTGTGTGTCCAGTCTCAGACCTATGAAGTTCTTCCAGGTCTGCGGGTCGTTGGACTGTCTCCAATTCGTGGGCCAGGCCATCAGAACAGAGTTGTGTTTCATTCCTCCGAGGCCGGCGGACTGGATCAGGTGAGAGATGCCGTCGCGCTGGTTCGACGACACCACCACATGACAGAAGCCCTTCGTCTTCTCTGCGGACATGGCTGATTTGATGTTCTACAGTTGTAAATAAATGAAGAAAATAATCACATCTGATATCATTCATAAACAAGAAGAAAGAAAGATTCTGGGTTGCTCAGTTGTGTCTGTGGCCACTAGGTGTCAGTGTGAGCTCAATCATCCAGTCCTGTTTGCTCAGTTTATTTCAGGACAAACGGTCTGGATATTTTGTAATTGACTGTTCGTACGGTGTATGTTTCAGATCCGTTTACATCAGAGTGAATCTTAAATTAAAGGATGATTTTAAAAACTAAATACTTTCACAAAAACAATCAGTGATTCTAGTTTTAAAGTAGCTTTACACTCTAACAAAAAGATAAAAAAAAATATTAATATAATAAATAAATTCATAATAATAATAATAAGACAATTCAAAGTAATAATGCAGCATAATAATTATAATGTAGTAGTTTTTTTTTAAACATTTTCATATATTAAATTAATTAATCTACTACTAGTAACATAATATAGCCTACTATAATTGTGATTTTGTATTATTATTGTTGTTTTTTAGTTAGTTATATACCCAATAACTAAAAGCAACTTAAATAACACTTTATATTTGTATTATCTAAAGTTAACATAGATAAATATATACAGTAACAAATGAATTGGTCATTGTAAGTTAATGTTAATGTACTTACTAATGTTAACTAAATGGGAACTTATTGTAAAATGTTGCTAATCAGTTTGTAATAAATGTATACAATAATTCAAATCATATTTTCATTTTCAAGACAATTCAATGTAATAATGCAGCAATAATACATATTTATAATAATTATAATATAGTTTATTTTTTAAAATATTCATATATTAAATTAATGAATCTACTACTAATAACATAATATAATTGTGATTTTGTATTATTATTGTGTTTTTTATTTAGTTATATACCCAATAACTAAAAGCAACTTAAAAAACATTTTATATTTTGATTGTATCTAAAGTTAACAAAGATAAATAAATACTGTAACTCATAGTAAGTTAATGTTAATGTACTTGCAAATTTTAATGCGAACTTATTGTAAAATGTTGCTAATCAGTTTATAATAAATATATACAATTATTCAAATCATAAAAATCATATTTTCATTTTCATATTTCAAAATCATATTTGATTTTACATATCATACTGTAACTAGTAACTATCCAAGTATCATGCTTATCTAACTTTTCTCCAAAAAATGTTAATTTTGAGTAGTAAAAAGGCCTTTATTTGAAGAATCACTCATGTTTGTCAGTGTTTCATGTTTCTCTCACACACACACACACCTGTTCTGCTTGTTTGGCCTCAGTGTCTTTGGTGAGGTAGGTTCCCTCCAGCACCGAGGCGACGATGGTCAGGCCTTTGCCAGCCTTCAGCTGTGTGGTGAAGGACAGCAGACGAGGGTGTTTCACCGACAGCTCAGTGTCCAGATTGAGGAGAACCAGCAGCTGAGGTCTGGAGAACATCAGGAGCATTCAGGTTCTGCTTATACAATTACCTATTCATGCCTACAACTTTTCACAGTACAATGTATATTAAATGTGCCATGCATTATACTCTTCAAATTGTAACACGTATAAGCTATTAGTGCATAACCTTTAACCTTACAATTATTAAGAACAACTGAGTAAAAGCTGGACTGAATATATTACAATGCACTAAAACAGAAAGGATTCTCCATTGTCAAATCAAACTGTGGAGGTTTTTCTGGCTCGGGATTAAAGGATTAAGCAGGACTGTCGGAGGTGTGATGCTTTCAGGTGAATGATGTCAATCTGAGGCTACAAGTCAAGAGCTCAGCATATCTGCCATTATCATCAATTTACTCTTTACCGAACCCCACAAAAGGTGTATAAATAAAATCCCCTGAAATTAATTCCCACTGGGATTATTCCTGCGCAGCTGGGAAGTCGTGAGCAGCATTATTGTAGGATCATCTTTATTATAGTTAATAGTCTGAATTTTTATTTTAGTAGTTGTGTTGGTATGATTTTGTCATTTTTGTTAGATTATGTCATAGTTTATACTATGTTTTTAATACATTACTTTATTTCAGTTAACTTTTATTTAGTTTGAATATACAACAATGTGATTGTTTTATGGTTTTAGATTGAGTTAACTATAATAACCCTGGCCATGACCCTCATCACAGGAACTAAAGAGGCTCAGACTCGGGACACAGGGAAGACCTGTACCAGAGATTGTCTACAGGCTCACAGATGTCGCAGAACAAACACATATCAGTTCCTCCTGATGTAGATTAGACCGCTGCCGCGAGATATGAACAGGTCTGACCTGGTTCCTGAAAGACGACCAAGTTTCATTGTGTGCAGGTTATTTAATCCATGAAAGATTACCGAGAGCTCTGGGAAAAATCCAACACTGATTGTCTCTGGATTATGACAAGGAAGTGCGAGTGAAGGAGCGAAAGAAAGAAGCCGGCACTGAAATGTGTTGATATTCTGCTATAGTCTTGCTTTTAATTCACTGAATTTTTAAAACATGATAACCTTCAACACATTTTAAGTGATACATAAAAAAATAAAAATAATTATTGACCTCACTGTAAAAATATTAAATAAATAAACAAATAAAAATTGTGATGAACACGATATACACTTCTGTTCAAAGGGTTAGGATAAAATGCTTTAAATCGATTTTTTTTATGTTTTTAAAAATACTTTTATTCTCACCAATGTCGCATTTTTTTAATTCAAAATACAGTAAAAACAGTAAAATTGTGAAATATTTTTAACAATTTAAATCAGCTGTTTTCTATGTGAATATATAGTAAAATGTAATTTATTCCTGTGATCCTTTTATTCTCACCAATGTCGCATTTATTTATACTTTTATTCTCACCAATGTCGCATTTATTTATACTTTTATTCTCACCAATGTCGCATTTATTTATACTTTTATTCTCACCAATGTCGCATTTATTTAATTAAAAATACAGTAAAAACAGTAAAATCGTGAAATATTTTTACAATTTAAATCAGCTGTTTTCTATGTGAGTATATAGTAAAATGTAATTTATTCCTGTGATGCTTTTATTCTCACCAATGTCGCATTTATTTATACTTTTATTCTCACCAATGTCGCATTTATTTATACTTTTATTCTCACCAATGTCGCATTTATTTAATTAAAAATACAGTAAAAACAGTAAAATCGTGAAATATTTTTAACAATTTAAATCAGCTGTTTTCTATGTGAGTATATAGTAAAATGTAATTTATTCCTGTGATCCTTTTTTTCTCACCAATGTCACATTTATTTATACTTTTATTCTCACCAATGTCGCATTTATTTATATTTTTATTCTCACCAATGTCGCATTTATTTAATTAAAAATACAGTAAAAACAGTAAAATCGTGAAATATTTTTAACAATTTAAATCAGCTGTTTTCTATGTGAGTATATAGTAAAATGTAATTTATTCCTGTGGTCCTTTTATTCTCACCAATGTCGCATTTATTTATACTTTTATTCTCACCAATGTCGCATTTATTTAATTAAAAATACAGTAAAAACAGTAAAATTGTGAAATATTTTTACAATTTAAATCAGCTGTTTTCTATGTGAGTATATGGTAAAATGTAATTTATTCCTGTGATCCTTTTATTCTCACCAATGTCGCATTTATTTATACTTTTATTCTCACCAATGTCGCATTTATTTATACTTTTATTCTCACCAATGTCGCATTTATTTATACTTTTATTCTCACCAATGTCGCATTGATTTAATTAAAAATACAGTAAAAACAGTAAAATTGTAAAATATATTTAAACAATGTAAATCAGCTGTTTTCTATGTGAGTATATGGTAAAATTTAATTTATTCCTGTGATCAAAGCTGAATTTACTCCAGTCTTCAGAGTCACATGACCCTTCAGAAATCACTCCAATATGATGATCTGATGCTCAAGAAACATTTATGATTATTATCAGTGTTGAAAACAGTTCTGCTGCTTGTTTTTCGTTTTGTTTCTCGGGATTCTTTGATGAATAAAAAGTTAAAAACAACAGAAATGATTTGAAATAGAATCTTTTGAAACTTTATACATGCCTTTACTGTCACTTTTGAGCAAATGAATGCATCCTTGCTGAATAAAATATTAAAGTTCTTTAAAAAATCCCAAACTTCTGAACAGAAATATGGATTTATTGTTTTATGTAGAGGTGCTTGTGTGTTCAGATCCTGACCTCCAGTTTTTGGTGTGTGGCGGCGCCTCCTCTAACCGGATGAGAGCGAAGCGCGCCGCGTTGAGGGAAACACCCCGGATCCCGTCGCCCCACTCCTTCTCCGCCCTGAACACACACATGTGAAATCACCGTGAGCGAGTATTAACTTACAATGACACTGCAGACCATCACTCAGGCAGATTCATCAGTAATCAGCTTAGCGTCTGACTGACTCACGGCGTGGGCTGTAATGCGCTTCTGCAGCTCTTACCCGCGGTATTCAATGTATTTGTAGATGCATCCAGCGATGAGCATGGCCACCAGAGCGTAGTACCAGGAGGATATGAACATCAGAGCCAGACACAAACTCATCCCGAGAAACGACAGAGTCCTGATGAATGACAACAGCAGCGCCAGCTCAGTTAAAACACACTAAACATTTGAATAAAGCCATGATAAGATCAAGCGGAGGGCAAATGGAGACATTAATGTGCCACTAACTTCAGCAAATACATATGCCAAAATAGCAATATTTTTAAATATGCATTTTGACATCAACAGTTAAAAGCAATGCTTCTGACCACAACAATCTTCGGAGTATCATAAATGTCAGCTATTGTCTCATTTCGGTCCATTTTAAGTTGAAATGGAAATGAAATGACATGAGAATCAAGTATAAAATAGCTAAATCTGAGCAATGAATGTGTTCCTCAGTGTTATATTATACAGTAGTCAACATTTGAAGTGGATCATAAAAATGTTTTCAAAGTTGTCCAAAGACTAGAACTGGTTTTGTTCAAAATTCATGTATAACTTTGATGAAAGGTTTTATCCACTTCAAATGTTGACTACTGTATATAATCCTTCAGTAAATCATTATACTTCAGTTCAGTGCATTTCCACCAAAGACATACAAGTTAAAATGAGTTTTGACAGCATTTTGATTTAAGAGGAACTTAGTGTGTGTCTTGACATTATCCATCAGGAATTTATTTAACTGGAAAAAAAAGTCAAATGAAACTATATATAGTGTAATATATATATATATATAGTTTTAAATAAATGTTTTTTTTTTCAGATTAAAGATTTCCACAATAATATTGCTTGCACGACTCTTTTCAACTGATAATATAATCATAAATGTTTCTTGAGCATCAAATCATCATATTAGAGTGATTTCTGAAGGATCATATGACTTTGATCACAGGAATAAATTACATTTTACTATAGACCATTTCACAAGATGTAAACAACACTGGTCCAGACGCACTTCCTGTTTCAGTTTGTAACTGTTTTCTTTATTTCACATGTAAAGAAAACATCTTAAAGATGTTTGTTTAACTTTTTGATTCAGTTTTAAATGTTCTGTTGGTTGTATTTTATCCCAGCTTTTATGTAGTGTTAAAAAACTGAAACAGGAAGTGCTTCTGGACCAGTGTTGTTTACATCTTGTGAAATGGTCTATATATTTACATAGAAAACAGATTATTTACATTGCAATATTTCACATTTTTTGTAGTTCCGATCAAATAAATGCAGCCTTGACGAGTAGAAGAGATTTTTTTTTTCAAAAATATAAATACATCGTCCTGAAGCCATTAGACAGATGACTGTAGTGTCTCACCAGTGGTAGAATTTGAAGCGCGGTCTCCAGTTGGGCGTCCTCAGGAGCGTCTGAAGTGCACAGGCCAGATTTACGAACAGATAACACATGAGAAAGAACCTGACGAGAGAAACACAGTCAAACACACCGTCCGTCACCACACGTCACAACACGTCACACACGAGACTTACATTGAGAGGATGGGCGCCACAGCGTCGAGGGAAGCGATGAGAATCCCACTTTCACAGATCAGAGCCGTCAGGAGAAGAGCCCACGTCGGCTCTCCGTTGGCCTTGCCGTGACCGAACACCTGAGATCACATGACAGTCAGTAATGAGTCGTAAGTATTGTTGTTGATACTTTATTGATCCTTTATGGGAAATTACATCACGGCAGCTTCAACACAGAACAAGCACATCACCACACATTTCCGACCCTCGGACCAATCAACAGCGTTATGGCCGGTTCAGATTACACCATTTTAGCACAATCCATTTGACGTAGGGTGTCGTGGGCATTCGTAAACGACAACAGGCGTCGGGATGCAAGATTCGATTGTCTCATCTTATATAGTGTGTCATAGTGGGCGACAACCGACGTTGTTTATCATGATGCTTCACGACAATACGATAAAAAGACTAGCGTGTTTAAAAAAAATCGGTCCTCAAAAAATTGGTGATGATGGTAATGACAATGGCAATAAATAATAAATTGTTATTTTGTTTATGCATACACACACATACCCACAAACACACCCACTCACATACACACTTAGATCAAACACTTAAATCACTCTATGTCACTTCTGGAATTACAAGATTGCTTACTACTGCACTATGTTGGTTTGTATGCATGTTTGACTGTTTAATAAAAAATAAATAAATAAATCGGTCCTTCGTAACGGGGGGCTCTGACTCCAAATGACAAGCAGACTGTACCTCGAGGAAGGGCACGATGCCGTCTCGAGCGATGGCCTGCAGCAGACGGGGGGCGCCGGTGAGACTCTGAAGCCCCGCCCCACAGCAGGAGAAGAACGAGCCAATCACGATCACCCAGGGAGAGGGCCAGGACAACGTGCCAATCACCAGGTTCCCTTTCACAGAGTCTCCAAACCTAATCAACAGGATTGATTTCTTATTATATTTACATTGTTATACAATATTAAACATTTTGTGCATGTTTAGTTATGCATATTGGGAATTTTTTTTTAAACAATTTTATTCATGAAAAAATGTCACACGAGCTTAAACAGCATTTTTTTTTTTAAATTATATATATATATATATAAAGTAAAAAGTAAAAAATGCTTTTTTTTTACTTTCATGTTCTTTTACTATGAATCTTGGGAGGAAACATAATTGCTGCCTATCTTTAAAACAGTCTTTGCGTGTCTAAGATGCCCTAAAGTACTGTCTAGATAGGTAGCACACTTGGTTTACACCAAGACGACTCTTGGGATATTTGACATAAAGGGTTTTTTGACTGTAGTGCCTAAACGGCTCATAAACAGCCTTTGCACACAAACCGAGCGTTATTTAAAGGAGATTTCCTGTATGTTTATTCAGGAAAATGAGGAATATAAAGCGCTCACTTGTCTCGGAGCACCACACCGTCGATGCTGGCGCCGAACAACACGACGCAGGACAGATCTGAGTTACACTGTTAAGAAAATGATCCTCCCAGAGGAAGAGAGAGACAAACAGCAGCTCTCCTTACACTCTCTCTCTCTCAGACACAATGATTCAGGGATTTAGTTCTGCTGGATGCAATGGGTTTACAGGGACTTTGGGAAGGAAAGGGAAGGTTTCTGCGAGTGAGGATACAGATGATGGTGGTGGTTGCAATGGCGAGGATGGTCCCGATGGGAATGGACCTCTGAGCGTCTCTCAGATCCCCGGATCTGTTGGATCCAGCCATGATTCCTGCAGAACAGACGTGTGCGTTCTTATCAAATCATGCCAAAATGTCATTCTTATACCAGTACTTTAACATTTTTATTTTATAACTTTACATGTCTCTGATTCAAAATTCAATAGCAAAAACTTTTAGAGTCAACAAAATCGGATGGCAACAAAAGCCAAACCTAAAACTACTAAAAATAATTGTAATAAAAATAATAATAAAAACATTTTTTTTTTAAATAAATAGAGTGGAAACTAACTAAAATAAAATAAAATGTAAGTCGAAATGGAAAAAAAACTTTAAAAAAAAACTAATA
Source organism: Pimephales promelas (assembly GCF_016745375.1). The sequence goes on along the minus strand of NW_024121299.1, from coordinate 9,585,348 downwards.
AAAATAATAAAATCACATACCAAATGACTAAAACTAATATTTAAAAAAAAAAATATATATATATATATATATAAAAAGCTGATTCAAAAATATTACCTAAAATACTATAATAGTATAAATTAGAGTTGGTAATTTCAGTGAATTTCCAAGTTATTCGGTGAACTTTTCATACATTACGATTTTATTTGTGAAAAAATCTATAAATATGTTTTGTTATATATACAGTACACATATAAACAAAATGTAGCTCTATTATTTTTAAGTCGATTTTTTCTGTTTGTTGTATTAAACATTTTTAATTGAATTGAAATTATTTTTGGTCAAATGTTCCTCAGACAACAATACATAAATCAACATTTAAAGGCACCTCAGAGCAGATAAATATTGACATATGTATGCATGATATCACCCAGCTCGAACGCTCAAGGCAAACATGAGGGTCTTTTCCAAACCATCCATCCCTGTTATTGCAGGAAGGTCATGTCCTGATGAAACGCTATCACTGTGTTTACAGAGAGTTCACATGCGCTCCTGCTGAGTCTGACAGCACTAGATAGGCCAGATCGCTGTTCACGCTCATAACCAGATCAAACTAGATTAGTTATAAGGTTCGAAGCTTCGTAATGAACCTGAAAGTGCTGTGAAGAGCATGATGTGCCGTACCCGTGACCGAGGGGAAGTAGATTCCCACCAGCAGTGTGAAGAAGGTGGTGATGTCATTGAGCACATACGGCATGTCCTTGTCCTGAGACGAATCGATCGCCGGCACCGACGGGAGGTCCTTCTCCACCATCATGCCAGCGGGACCGTAGGTTCCCCACATGTTCTCTGTGCAAAGAACGTCAAGATATTGAGCGACTCGTTCATTTTAAGATAAGCTGATATTCTTGCCCGTTTGGCTCGGTAATATCTGCATTTGAGAAACCACTAAAATTGATAAGTTTTATCAAGTTCATGTCAGTCTGACTCTGAGAACACTGATGGAAATTCTCCATTAACAAATTACACTGCTTGAAATTCCTTTTCATTAACATTAGTTCACTACATTAGTTATCATGCAATTAAAACACAAATCTAGTAGGTGTATATTTCAACATTTACTAAAATCAAAAGCTGTATTAAAATGATTTAAATGGACCTGCTGACATGAACTAACAACGAACAGTAGTGTTTTCATTAACTAACATTATCATAGATTAATAAATACTTCAACAAATGTAATGTTCATTGTCAGTAAATGCATTAACTATCTTTATCTAATAGAGCTATTGTTGTGTTCACACAACATCCAAAATGGCATACTTTCCTACTATATAGAAGGTGAAAAACAGTATGGGTTTAAAATTATCAAGTCAAAATGGTCCGTCAATACATATAAATTAGTATGTCTGAATTGACAGTCCTCATTAAAGAGTAGGCAACGAGTACTTGGATGTATGGAAGCTTGTTTCTGCCACAGAATGAAAAATAAAAAAGGTAATTGCGACTTTTTATCTCACAATTCTGACTTTATTTCTCAGAATTGCAAGATATAAAGTTAGAATTGCGAGATATAAAGTCAGAAATGCATGATATAAAGTCGAAATTGCGTGTTGTAAAGTCAGAATTGTGAGATATAAACTATTCTGAGGGGGAAATTATTTTTTTTTTCCTTAGAATTAGCCTGATAACTCGAAATTGCGAGTATATATCTTACAATTCTGAGAAAAGATGTCAGAATCGCAATTATGTGTTATAAAGTGAGAATTGTGAGATGTAAACTCATAATTGTGATAAAAAACGTCAGAATTGTGAGATAAAAAGTATTTTTTTCTCGCAATTGCGACTTTATTTCTCATAATTGCAACTTTATATCTTGCAATTGTGAGATAAAAAGTATCAATTCGGTCTTTTTTCTCGTAATTGCAACTTTATTTCTCATAATTGCGACTTTATATCTTGCAATTGTGAGATAAAAAGTCAAAATTATTTTTTCATTTTTTTAATTTAGTGATGGAAACTTCCACTATTGGATGACTACTACATCCGGTGAGATACGATGGACACTTTACTATCCCATGAGGCCACGGGAGAGGATCTGTGAATGACAGTGAAGTGAAGATAGATCATGACAACATGGCGGATGATTACATTCATACTATATAGAATGTACATTTGTAGCAGCCATGAAGTAATGACTTCATATTTAAAATAAGTACCTACTCAAGAGAGTATGTGATTTCGAACACAGCCCAAGGCATGAAATGTGTAATATAATGTTCCAAAAGTGACCTTTTTCTTTGTCCACTACATTAAAACAACATTAAGCCTATAAAACACAAGCACTGTGCTACTTTGATCAAATTATGAGGACAAATCGACTCACAGAACAAGCCGTGAAACATCAGCACTGACCTACTTACACAAAACTCCAGGCCAGACACGGTAATGCTGCGTGAAAACAATTATTTCTGCTCACTTTAAAGTCAGGCCTGGTCTATTAAATCCATCAGAATCCAGTCTGGAGCCGCAGACCACTCAAAGGGCCACAGCGGGTTCATGATCAATAACCCTGATGAGCTTGAGCTCAATACACCAGAAGATGGAAATGATTAGAGGAGATATTAAACACACAGATTTACTACTCTTGATCTTTACAGTAGAGACCTATAGGGTCAGAGGTCAATGTAATGCTCCAACGCAGGAGTTTTCAATCTGTAAAAACTGTATAATAATAAAAAAGATGTAAATAAAAGATTACTGGTGTATGTTTAACAGGAAAATACTATTTAAAAATATATAATATTGGGGGTGCTTAGCATCATGCCACACACACGTCTGTATAAGATTAATAGTCATTTAGACACTTTTCTACAGCCACTAACACTAAAAGCTGAGGTTAAAATGAACACAAAACTACCATAATGTGTCTTCAAGATTGCAACGAGGAATAACTGATGAATCTTGCACGACAACTTGTTCAAGAATGTATAGAAGGACCATTTTGACTTGATTTACTGAAAGTGATGGTCAATGTTCTCTGCAATAGTGAAGCCGAAGGTGTGCCGGCACCTGAAATGGCTCCGCTGGTGAGGCCGGGGATGCCCTGGATCACGGTGACGTTATTGAGGCTGAAGTATTCGTTGCAGCTGGCGTTGAGCTCCGGCCCGTCACAGAAGAGCGCCCAGAGCCTCGTGGTCACGGTCTCGTTGTCTATTATTTCGGTCTTCATGCACTTGTCAAAGCCGTGGTTCTGCAGGGTGCGGTTGCCCAACAGACAGACCCTGGAGAGGACAGAAGAGCGTTTAGAAAGAGTTCAAAAGACTAAATCAGAGTTTATTGTGGTGATTGTGAAACAAACACGGCTGCGGATGTTTGTGGTTCAACTAAAGGCACTGAGAGCTGCCCAATGCTGCTAACTTCTATAAAGAGGCTCTGTTTACTTCAAACAGGCAATGCTGTAAAACACACAGTGCAATGAGCAATAAAGGGCAACCGTTGGGTTTCGGAAGTCACAATTCTCCAGAGAGACTTGACCTTTTTCTAAAAATCAAAGTGAACTGAAATAAAAGTGTTAACATACTGTAAATAAAATAGAATAATGTAACTTGAATGTAAATTTAGTCAAAGCTTATTAGAATCATGTCTTGTATATTTAAAAATAATTTACGCACGATAGTCGCACGAAAATATAACTGGATATTATGGAAATAAACTATTCTGAAATTTCCATTAAAAAAAAACACATGCAAAGCATGCTGGGAACTAGAGATCCATGTTCAGATGGTTATTCATGTAGTCACAAACACAAAAATCAAAACCAGTTAACCTTCCCTTTACAAATGTACAGAAAGTTCAAGAATTGAGTTGCTTTAACTCATTTTAATTAAGTAAACCGAAAAAGTACACTGTAAAAACATTTTTTCTTTTGTCAAATCAACTTAAATAATTTATTTAGTTCAGATAACTTATTATTTTAAGTTTCTGATGATTAACTCAATCTCCTTCATTGTATTTACTCACTTTTTCCAGTTCAATCAACTTAAAATTTTAAGGCAACCAGGTTACTTAATTTTTTAAGTTAAACCAACAATATTTTTTACAGTGTAGGTTTATAAAAGTAGGGTTTATAATGAGCTGGTTGGTTTGGGTTAAGGCTCCTGAATACGTGATCCCTTCATGAACTTTAACAGGTGACTTACGGAAAAATGGGCGGTTCAAAGATGGTTTTGAAGACGCCAGCGTAGATGGACAGGATGGACAGCACCACACAGGCCAGGAACACCAGCGCCAGCTTGTTGACGTACTTCACACCGACGAACACCACCACAGCCATGAGTGTTAGACAACACGTGCCGTACACACGCATGTTATTCAGCATGGCCTCGGCCTCCAGCGCCTTCTCCTCTGCCTTAAAGATGGCGGCGCTGGGCACGATGTAGGTCTGTGGCACAACACACAATGAAGATGTTCATTTTATTTAATGGGGGGAAACGGGAATGGATTTGACAAATGTCACCAGTCATATGCTATCTGGGAGCAAGCGTTACAGCAGGGATCTCAGTCTTATAGATGAACTCCCATCCTAAAACTTTAAAGACAGGTTTATATATTCTCATTTTCTAAGGACATTTTGCTAATGTTCCCATTTAAAACATTATGTTTTTTAAATGTTTTTAAAAATGTTTCTTGGCTATGTGGACATCCATTTTATCCTTTCGCAAACATTATGGTAACGTACCTGTTCTAAAACAACATTTAAAAACTGTTCAGAAATTCAGTAAAACATGCCATGAATGATTTCTAATGTTTTGAGACCAGATCACTTTAAACAAACAGTCTATTAATGTTACTGGAAGAACATTTGTTCATAACTTCTTAAATGGTTATTCATACTGTGAAAAAATTAAAATATATTCCTAAAATGTAATATTCGCTAAAATATTTTGTTTCTATTGCTGTGTTAAATTACAATTTTTTTTTTTTTTTTTTTTACAAAAGTAGAATGTTTCATAATGTACTATAAGAAGTATTTATAATTTATTTGAGTCCAATTTTATTTTTTACTTAATTTAAGCATATTATTCTTTTATTTTATTCTTCAAGGTTTATTTATAAAGCACATTTACAAGCAGTCACTACTGCCCCAAAGTGCTGTACAGATACAAGAAATAGCAAAATAAAACAGAATAATTATTCGAAAAAACATTTAGAAACGATTATTCCAAAAATATTTAAAGCAGACAACAATTAATAAGATGTCACAGCTCAGCTGATATTAAACGCCAATGAAAAAGGTGAGTCTTAAACAATGTCCTGCATCTGAGCGTTATGCAATACGGCCGAATTGTTTAACAATGGTTATTTTCTATATTATATTTAACTTTTTATATATTACTTTAACCTTATTTTTTGTAAAATAAACACTTTTATACTCACAATCTAGTCTAACGACTAAAAATGACCAAATGCAATGTTGCCTGATTTTTATACAAGCAGTAAAATCATTGCATAAGTCATAAACATTAAATATATCACATGCATAATTCCTTAATTTAAAGTCTAAAGTTATTCTTAGGTGATCCTCACGTCTCAGTGGCTGATTACCGGTTTCTAAAAACTCCTCTCTTTGGATTGTCTGGACCTAATCTGACTGAAGACTTTAACTGGACACACAACACTCACCAGGAAGATCTCGATGGTCCCGAGGATGTACATGGCCCCGGCGAACGTGGTGCCCAGATAGAAACACAGTCCCACCGCACCCCCAAACTCAGGGCCCAGAGACCGAGAGATCATGTAGTAGGAGCCTCCAGCTGGAAACACATCAAACATCATGAACTGTGACACGGGACCACACGCCCTCGAGGGTTAAAAGGAACAACCATTGATACAGTTACAAAAAAACACCATAATCAACCATGCAGCTTTTCCTCAAGGACATTTGAGATGTCAAGCTGAGAATAATAAATGCAATACCTGGAACAACACCGTTTGTAGCAATGGCACTCATTGATATGGCTGTTAACATTGTCTGAAAAAACAAAAGGTCCACAATACAATTATTAGTTCAGATGTATAATGCAAGTAAATCTGGTGTATGAAACTCAATCAGTAAAGATAACACTGTTACAGTAATGACGTTCTCCTTTTCTTTTCCCAGGAACATTTAGTTCTGTTAAAGGTCATCTGCATCTGGGCGTTATGCAATACGGCCGAACCGATGGAGTGTCCTTGAGCCGAACGTCCACACTAAATCCCCGTGTCTCTCGCTCTGTACTCTGAAAAGCTACTGGACTAAAGCCAATTAACGTCCATGAACCTCCAGCGGGCTTAGCGTTCGAAATAAAGCGGTTTGGAGGAAGGAGATTGAGTGATCTTTACTAGCCAAATACAGACACAAAGAGCTGATATTTTTATCAACATACACTTAATGCTGTTTCTGATTATACAGTATGCATTTCAAAATATTGAATAAAATGCATTATAAAAGTTTGAATAATAAAAGTAAAAATAAAAAAATAAAAGTTTGTGTTTACATAATATATGTGGGTGCACTGTGTATAATTATTTTGTAGGCTATATATATAAAAACACACACATGCATGTATATTTAAGAAAATTAAAATAATATTATATTATTTATAAAATAAAATATTATTTATGAAAATATTTCTTAAATATATACAAGCATGTGTGTGTATTTATATATATAAAATAACACAAACTTTAATTTTGGATGCGATTAATCAGACAGCCCTAATTTAAAAATAAACTGTAAAATAAACACATTAATGTTTTGTTTGGTGAATTTTTTTTTTGAAATGTGCACAAAATTGCCAAGAAAAATCTGCCCTTATTGTTGCATATTGTAATCATTCGTCCATGTAATAACTTGCTCCACTTCTATAACAAAAAACTTTCTGGCTTTTTCGACATTTTTCATTTAGAAAAACTTTTCACCATCCATCCGATCAATTGCACTTGCACTTTCATCTCATAAATTTAGGAAGACATTAAGAAAAACGGTTTGTTGCTCTGGTTTGATATTGATTTAACATTTCTAAGAGAGGAAGTAAATATGTGATTCAATCCCACACGGAAACGCCTCACTATCTGCCATTTATGTCTAATAAACGTCATTTAAAGTGGCAGCGCTGAGATCTTGATGGTTCCTGTAAGAGCGCTATGATGAAAGAGCGAAACCTTTGAAACTTGACCGTGACACAATCACCGGAAACGTATAATGACACCAGTAAGTAAAGGTTGAGGTGACTTAGACACTTGATCCCATTGTCTGATGTGGTTTATAAATAAGCGTCAGTGTTAAAGACTTCTGAGCACAGGATATTACACACGTGTGAGTTCAGACGAAAGAGGAAGGAGGATCAACGGACTGAACTGACTATGTGACTCAAAGGGTTCTCTTATGACTTTGTCAAAGATATTATGATTGCACTGCTTTCTAAGACTAGCCTGGCCAGGACTCTCATACACATTTCATTTGTACACAGTCTGGCCTGTGTACTTACATTTACGAGTCATTAAATCATGTTTAATTTGGACTTCTCTGTGCATGCTCTTTGAGGTGGTGACCATAGACCTCCATTATATGACTGACAGACGAGAACGGTTTGACCTAAAAATATCAAAATTGAAAATACTGCGGAAACAAAGACACCTACATCTTGGATGCAGTTGAGGTAAGATAAAACATGTCAAAAATTCATTTCAATGTGAACTATCCCTTTAATGCTAATTTAATGTTTCCTCAGTCACCGTCTACAGTTCAAACGGTTGGACTTACACACGAGCAGCACATGGACACAATGATAAAGGACTCCAAGATTCCCGCCGTTCCCACGATCCATGTCATTCGCAGGAAGAGAATCACTCCCAGGATGTTCTGCAGGCAGGGCAGGTAGACGCCGATAAACGTGCCCATCTGTGGACTCTGGACAGGAAGACAACACGAAAGACAGCATGAGAAAATGTGCAATAAATGATTATGCATGCATGCAATCATTCAGAAAAAAAATATTGCTAGGACGAACAGTTCGAAAAATAAAAACCCAGAAACTAAATGAAAATGAGAAATGTTGCATTGGCAACTAGCTGAAATAAAGAAAGTATTATAAATAGAGATTGTATTTGTTATGATTTTAGTTTTAATGAATTAAATAACAATAATAAACCTACTGTATATACTGATGCATTTTAGACCCAGAAATCAAAATACTGATCTGAAGAACCTTTAATAAAAGTATATTTTTTAATCTCCAAATGACCATATTCAGCAAAAAAAATGGTTCTTGATAAAAAGATATTTCTCTGCTGAACCTAAAGTTTGACCAAAAGAGGAATTTATATTGTTCACATTTTGCATCACATTTAATTCTGCGACAAACTAAAACGAGACAAACATCACACACAATATGCAATGCAAACCAGATTTAGACCTCATCCATAAGTGCTGTACATCTTAATGCACATTTAATGTTTCACAGGAAGCTTTTAGCCGTAAAACAGGCATAATCCATGTTAAATGACCCAATGCTGAGATTCAGTGCTTCCTCCCAAACCAAGCTTATGATGTGCTTCAATCTGATACAAAAGAAATCATAACCGGCTTTTGCATGACCAAAAAAATATCAAATGCATACCGCAGTGATGAACGCTCTCGACACTGTTCCCGCTGGAATCGTCAAATACACGATAAGGATGAACTTTAGTTATTAACTATAGAATCAAATAAAAACCCAAGATGTTTCCTCCAAAATTTCGCTTCTTCACGAGAAGACTTGAGCATTTCCATCGAGCATCTGAAGCCAGTCGTCTCAGGACTAATAAGAGCCCGTTTCACCAATCACAGATGCCCAGAGACGAGGAGACTGGCTGGGGACTGTGGTTTTGTGGGTATTGCCTGGCCATTGCTTAAACATTTTTACTTACTCGCAGAAATAACCACGAGATCTCAATATGTAGATGCCCTCTGGGCTCGAAATGGGAAACAAAGAAAATAGTTGCATTTGTGCATGTGTTAATAAATCTATGCATAAGACTAACCATAGATGTCATCATATTTTGTTCCAAGTGAATAAAAATGAGACTGTTGAATGTTGAATATGGCGTCTATTCAAAATAATATGCCTTTCCTGACTGGTTATAAAAATATAAGTTTCAAAAGGTTTTTTTTGCTGTGATGCCACACTAAAAAACAGGGTAGGATTTACTTTAATAAAACTATTTTGACTCAGAAACTTGAAATTGAACAAATAATAAGATGGGATTACTTGGGAAATAATTACAAGGAATGACAAATTGAATTTAAAGGAGTAGTTCACTTTTTAAAAAAAACTTTTACTGATAATTTACTCACCCCCATGTCATCCAAGATGTCCATGTCTTTCTTTCTTCAGTCAAAAAGAAATTTAGGTTTTTGGATTTTCTCCATATAATGGACTTCAATGGGGTCCAAACGGTTCAAGGTCCAAATGAGAGCTTCATTGCAGCTTCAAAGGGCTTTAAACGACACAAGATGATGATTAAGGGTCTTATCTAGCGAAATGATCGGTCATTTAAAAAATAAATAAAAAAGTTTACGTTTTATAAGCACAAATGCTCGCCTTGCTCTGTTCTGTGATGAGCGTTCGTGACTCTCCCGTTCAAACTCGTTCATCAAAATGAACAAATCTTTTTTCGAGTCATGACTCGAAGGGTCCTAGATAAGACCCTTATTCATCGTCTGGTGTCGTTTAATGCCCTTTGAAGCTGCATTGAAACTCTCATGTGGACCTTGAGCCGTTTGGACCCCATTGAAGTCCATTATATGGAGAAAATCCTGGAATGTTTTCATCAAAAACCTTAATTTCTTTTCGACCGAAGAAAGAAAGACGTGGACATCTTGGATGATATGGGCACGAGTAAATTATCAGCAAAAGTGAACTACTCATTTAATGTGAAATTTTAAAGTAGAAAGACTTCTCGTTAAAAGAAAAAAAATATTTTTACAGTGGAGAAGAACCATTTTTGGTTCCACAAAGAACCTTTCAGTGAAAATTTCTTTCTCAGTGTGAAGAACATTTAAAAAATGGAAAGAACCTTTTGTGCAATAGGAAGATTGTGTGGATGTTAAAGGTTCTTCACGGAACCATCGATGCCAATAAAGAACCTTCATCACTCTTTATAAGAACAAAGGAACTATGAGAACGTCCAAGACATTCCAAACAATCTGACCTGTATTCATTTCCTGTCGTGTTTTCAACAAAGGCTGAAAGAATGTAGAGAATGTGTGTCTGATTTGTTTTGGATTACAGGACACAGACACAAAAGCTTTGCTGCTTTCATTCACGTCTGCAGATAAAAATCAATTTATATAAAGGAAATGGTCAAATACTTGTCTTTATGATGTTTAAGTATGTTACCTTGACTGTTTTCTTCTTGGCCCCTTCGTCCTCGTCGGCCTCCTCGTGCTCTCGGACGCCCTGCGTGAGGTTCGTGTAGTTGGCCAGTTTGCTGAGCAGCGACGACACCATGGGATTGCTGTCCATCTCCTCCTGAAAGGGTAAAGGTCACGTGTTTGATGGAAACCGCTGTATTGCAAACCGACTCGTTTCAAACCTCCACAACGGTAAAAATAAACGCAGAGACCAGAATCAAAGGCCGTAATAACAGCTTTGTCAGTCCGAAATCATAAAAGTATACAAAAATAAACATCATGACCCATGAATTGTGATCATAAACATGAAACGGGAATGTGGAAAACAGGCTTGATGGCAAATATAGGCTTGAGAATAAACACAAAGTTTGTTCTGACTGAAAAGAATAATATAAATGATCAAGAACAGATAGATTTGGAATTATTTTATTATTTACACAAAAAATCCACATCATTGTAGTATTTATTGTAATATTCAAATATTGAATTAGTAATTAGTATTTTACTTAGAAACTAATCAGAATCAGCTTTAAGAATAATGAAAAGGACAAAAGTCAAATGTCTAGTTTGATTACTGATGAAGATTTGAGGATAAATGTGCAAAATTGAGCCACATGAAACATAAATGAGTAAATAAATATAAAAAATAAAAATCACGGCCCTAAAATAACTATTAATCTTATTTTTTGTGTGTAGTGTTAATGAAAGAACAGAAAGAACCACTGAAGTTTGAAGACAGTACCTCAAAAAGTGCCATGTTTTTCCCATCATATAGAGTTCCCTTATAATCATCTGTGTTATGGATGAACGGGCTGCTTTCCCTTGGGTTTCCATCACCTGTATTAGAAAGACAGACAGATAGACATGATTACTAAACGCTGTTTGCTAACAGAACTGAGAGGTGTTTATGGCCTGTTATCTGTGGGTAGATGAGGAAAAACTCGACTTGACTTCCTATCCACTGCTGTGAGTCAGACATAATGATTCTGCTTTAAGTAGAGCATGATGGCGATCGATGTACGCTTCACCAGTCAAACTGATGTTCAGAGCAGAGCGTGACATATGGCGTCCCGTCATGAAGCGCTTAGAAAACCTGAAACGGATCGGCTAAAACATGAAATTACTTGGACGTCGCTCGCCACTGATCCGCCTGGGTTTGTGGTTATATATAGATGTTAAATTGCAGTGATTTTAAATAAACATCTGGACTGGGCTGGTTCAGATTACATCGTTTTATTCACATCCACAGACCTATCATTTCAGCGCAGATTTAGAGAGACTGTTCCAAGAGGCTCTTAGCTTAAACTAAACAATTTACACTCTGAAATCTCTAGTAAACTTTACTAATAATTACAAAGGCAAGCAACACATTGAATTATACATGATACAATTACACACGGTTCCGTCAGGTGCTTAATATATATAGAGCCTATTAGACTTTCCCATCATTGGATATTTTTATGGATTTTTCGATTTTAATCAAATTTATTAATTAAACAGCTCAGATAAACATGTAAACAACCCGTTAACATGAAAGTAACAGCCTATGCAATCATTTAAGGCATTCCGCCTTAAATAGAACCTTTCTGGCATAAAGAGAATAGAGAACTGTAGGGTTCTATATAGAACCTTTACTTCTAAAGTGAAACAGTATTTTCCTGTTTTTAAAACAACATAAAAAATGTTTTTGTTTTTTTTAATGTACAGCGCAGTGGCACACGACACTAAGTTAAATGTTTGAACTGTTTAACTTTGTAAACAACAAAGTCCAAGAGTATGTTTAATGGTAAACTAAAAAAAAAGCCTGCCAGAGACTGCAAACGTGACCAGCTTGACGATCAAAATCTGTATATGATTATGCAATAAAAACACAAAATGCTCTAATATGGATGTGGACTTTCTGATACAGCTTGAAACAATAGTGCATTTGGAAACTAGTCTGAAACTAGTCCAGATTGTTTGGACACACATTTACGCTATAATGTTTGTGTCTGAAGTACTCAAATTCACCTGAATACATGGATGCTTTCATTCAAAGCATCTTTAAGTGCATTCAAACTACACATTTGGCAGTTCTACAGAGAAAACATCCTGGCCAAGAGCTTCAGACTGACGGCAGAAGGTCTCGACTCTATCACAGCTTTCATTGGCCAAGCATCGCCCAAGAGGACGTTTGACTGACATGTAACACAACCAATCACAGTTCGTTTAGTTTCTCGTTATGTTTAAGGGTGCGAAAATGTAAAGTCAATGTCCTTGCGATAACAGGCAGATGCGCATCTAATAAATGATTAATTCAAGAACGTTTTGCAAGTTCTTCTTCCACGAGGGATTTGTTTCCAGTCGGACAGTCAAAAAACGTGACGCAAACGTCTCCAAGACATCCTTCAACCAATCAGATGACGACTTCAAAGTGTGTCTTATGCATCTGGCGTTCAGCCAACACTCCGTGGGGTTGAGATGTTTAACTGGTAACTAGCATATAGTATCAAAGCAACTGCAACTGTTTAAAAGATACAAGCCCTAAGACAACAAATACTCATGAGACACCTGATATCTCATATACCAGAATTCATCAGAAACCAGGATGTCTCATGAGCATTTCAGACCATATGCACATTTAGATTCAAATGGTTTCTTTTAAGTTATCTTTTTAAGGTAACACTATTTAGACACTCTACTAACTAACTTTGCAACTACATGTCAACTAACTCTCATTAGAGTATTAGTAGACTGTCTGCAAACACTTTATTTTGATGCTCCTCAACAGATTTCTACTGACTATATCTTTGCAACTATATGTCAACACTAATACGTAACCCAGACCTAGCTGTCTACTAATACTCTAATGACTACTAGTTGACATGTAGTAGTAAAACGAAATGAAGTGTAACCCTGTTTTAAATGAGAAACGTTGAGCAACTCTATTTGTGTTGCAGCCGCTGTTATCGTCAATAAATCAATGACAACTGCAGTTTGCAACCTATATTTTACTACCATTATCTGATATATTTCAGAACGACACCAGATATTTAACAATAAAAACTTGGACAGAACTTAGATTTTAAGTCTATGCATTAAGAAAATTGTTTGATTTTATGATTACTTTCTAAATATTAGCTAATAGTATTTGGTAAAAACTTTATTTTGGGCCTTTACCACTTTTATTGACAGAGACGTTTGTGTGTATAGTGGAGATCTACAGAGAATGTAATCAGGACAACAAAAGTTAGACTTGACCTTCAACCACATGAGCAAAACATTAAACATTTTGGCATTAAATGATTATTTTATTCTACTGTTCATGTTCACATGGCATCATTGACTGCAGACACTTGATACAGTATGACAAATCTCACGAGACGTGATCCACTTTCATCAGAATGGCCTAGATTACAGATATGCTTATATCACTGCAGACGTCACAGGCCTTCATTCAACTGGTGAAAAGTGGCACAGAGTCCATTCATCCAGGGATGGAAACACATGGGGAGTGAGTGAGTGAGTGGGCAAAATGGAGAGCAGGAAGAAAACAATTAATAAAGCTTAAACCCCGGCAGAATACGCAGCTATGATGGTGCCAGCCAAAATTACCAACAAGATCCTCAAGCTCATCCAATCAGCAGCGCCACACTGCATGTCCTTGACTTAAGATGATGCCCTTTCCAGGCGAGTTTACAAACACTCGAATTCATGTAGACATGGAAATCAAAGATCAAATCTAGCAATAATCTCTAAACCTTCGTAACGCCTGAGACTAAACTGGATGCTGGTGATCACAGCAATGATGACTGATCTTAATAAAAGTGACCTTTCTTTATTAAATGACAACATTGTGTTTGAGGAATCATTCATCTCTCTTGGTGAGGAGACTGTGCTGTTACTTTAAGTCATCAGACACAATTTTCACCTGCTGAACGATAAAACCCTGAGGGACCGGAGACAATGCTGAGAAAAAAACAACATTTAAACCGAGGGGGAAAACACTGGAGGAGACAAAAGACAAAAAAAAAAAAAAAAAAAAAAAAAAAAAAACAATAAAAATAAACTGACAAATTTGAGGGGAAAAAAAAAATCAAAAATAAAATATAAATATTTTAAAATAAAATGGAATGGAAAAATAATAAAACTGAATAAAACAAAATAAGATTCAAGAAAATAAATGAAACCAAATAAAATGAATAAAACAAGATAATAAAAACCTGAGGGGATCTGAGACCTTATTTACACATAATTGAGGGGAAATAATATTTAAACAGAAAATAATATGAACAATAATATAATATTTTTTATTAATAATAAAATAAAATAAAAATAGAATAAATAAATAAAAGCACAGAATAAAAGAGGATAATAGTATATAACCAACTAAAATTCACAAAATAAAAATAATTCATTAAATAAATAAAACTAAATAAATTATAAATTAAATAATAATAAAATAACCACCTATACTAACAGCACGTAATCACCCAATGCAGACCCTCGAGCGCTTGAGTTCACCAAACCCTCGACAACTGCTCGTGAGATGACACAGCGGAGGGGTTTATTATTGTATTTAACAAAAGAACAGACAACCACTCCACCTGAACGTCACCCCATCTTTATGGACCAGTGGACCTGAGAGATATCTCTCAATATAGAAACAAACCTTATATGAAAAGGACTTCCATTTACTTTACAGAAGCATAAAAGTTGGAGTTTGCAAGAAGAACAACTAAGAAATTTCTTTTACAACAGATGCACAAAGTTGTTGGAAGAAAGGCTGAAATGAACACGTCAGGTAGGACATTAACAGGTACTGTGAATCACAGTCTCTATGGTCATAAATGGCCACATACTCTATTTATATCAGCTAAGCTCTCTCTTGTTCTGATCTCTAAGCGGCCTACGGTCTATGTTTTACACCGGCTGATGGTGCAAGAGACGGAGGCAGAAAGAGTCACACAATCCCTTTATCCAACACGGATGTCAAGCAATTAGAAGGCCCGAAGTCTGGCGAAGAAAATAAGCCCATGTAGACGTCTATATAACAGATGATAGAGATGCAAACGCTCTCTGGTTACTGCAGATCGTCAACATTAAATGCCAAAATATCAAAGACAACACTGATCTCAGACTTGAAAGTCAAAGTTGAGAAGAGATGTTTGTTATTTACAACAGTAAAACACCAACCTATCTTCTATATGACAAGTTCGAAAAACCTATTCTGGTCATATTCATAACATTAATATCCAAAGTGTCTTGCCTAAGAAGATCCAGAAAGTCACTAAACTCACTTTGAGAGACGATTTAAAGTAGTGACAAGTTGCATCAAGCTAGTTTTAGAAGAGATGTTCTGGTAATATTCTGATTGATAGCATTAAAACACTAAAATATCTCTGATTATGAAGTTTATGAACCATAATTACACGTCTACTAAACTAAGAATTGACACTAGATTAATGCAGCTACCATAGTAGTCACACAAATGCAACTTGAAGTTGGTTTAGAAAAAGTTTGGCTGACAACAATAAAACAGCAAAATATCTCATTCTAGATGATCGACAAGTTTCAAAACAGCAATTTCATTTGCATTTCCATTGTAAATCAATGAAACTAGTCACAAATGTTTAACGTCATGCAGTTTATATTCTCGATGACAACATTAAAAAGTACAAATATCATGTTCTAGCTCCGTCACAGCAATTATAATGTGCTACTGTAAGACTAACTCAATGCATCTAATCACAAATGTCAATTAATATCAGTTTAGAAAAGATTATATTCTGTTTGATCACATTATAGCTAATTGTGAAGTTGCACAAATACATTTTCATGTCTAATAAAGCAACATGCTCTCCTTGTGTTTTTGCCTCTTTAAGTAGAATAGCTTGTTATATTCCTCATTTGAGAATCATCTGCGAAAAAAAGAATAAATCCAAAAGTCCCGTTCAGACTAAAGTCAGTTCTGGTTGACAGCATTAAAACGGCAAAATATCTCATTCTAGTCGATTGTGACGTTCAGACTAAAGAAAGAAACAAGACAACCAATCACATCAAATCCTTCAAAATGCACTTCTTGCTTTTTTCCTCAAGATGAATCACTGTAATCCTCATTTTAAAGTCACTTTGGATAAAAAGTTACTCAGACAACACTAAAATAACTAAATATCTCATTCTAGCTGATTGTGAAGGTCCAGAACATCAACTTCAAATGAAGACCAGGGCATATTCTTGGTTGACGACATTAAAACAACTAAATATCGTCTACCCAAGCTGTTCTAGCTCAACACAACCTTCAAAAAGTCCATTTAAACTATGCTGGTTCTATATTAGCATTAAAACACGAACAACCCAATTCCAGTTACCCGTAACTTTTTTAAAATGTAGTTTACACGTCTCGGGCAACATCCACGGGCATCACGGGCACCAGAGAGCGTGAGTCCAGGGCGCGAGCGTCACTTACCCCGCGGGCAGGAGCTGGAGCCCGGGTCCATGCTGACGGAGAGAGAGAGAGAGGGTCTCCGGTGTCCCCTGAAGCCTGAGGACGCTGGGACAAAACTCAACTATAGTGCGCTCTGATGATCAGCGCCAATATAACACACACACATCAGTCCCTGAGCGCTTGATCCCTGATCTAAACCACTCACGCAGACACGGGGGAGGAGCGGAGCGACAGACAGAGAGAGAGAGAGAGGGATAAAGAGATATAAAGGTAGGAAAGTGATTGATGGAGAGAGAGAGAGAGAGATGGCATTCCTCCACACTAAAGCTACGTCAGCTAAGTCAGTGTGACTGTAAACGCTGCGAAAAATCATTTCGAAACAATTTCATTTTCTAAAAGGCATATTTGATACAACAGAGCGAGAAAAATGATACGCATCGGCCGTGTGTTGGGGATGCCACTTGATATCCACAATTGTTTATCATTCTAAAGAAACAAAAATGTCCCTAAAAAAAGAGAAAAAAAATAATAATAATCAATTATATATTACATTTAATAATTAAATTAATTCGAATATTTATTTATTTATTTAGTAATGAAAATTGTTGATGCAAAGCAAGCCCATCATATTTTATTTAAATCAACATTAAGGAATGTATAATACAGTTTTTAAAGTTTTTTTTTTATTATTAATCATCTTTTTGCCTTTTTAAATGGTTGTAATATATGCATATTAAATTCATATTATATTAAACAAATGATGTATATATATATATGAAGAGTTCAGATGCAAAAGCCTCTAAATGCCATTTGAAATTTTCTTCTTTAATGATGATTTTTATCAAACTTGTATATTTAGGTTCAGTAATTTCACTTAAATGGCAATGATAATTACCTATTAATTGTTATTTAAGTGAAATTACTGAACCTAAATGTACAAGTTTGATAAAAATCATCATTAAAGAAGAAAATTTCAAATGGCATTTAGAGGCTTTTGCATCTGAACTCTTCATATATTAGTATGTATGTACCAATATGTAATATATATAATTAAGCAAATCAAACATAAATTAAAACCTAATATTTTCCAGAAAAAAAAGGAGTCTGTAATATTGCATTATTATTATTTTGAAGCACTGATGCGGTTGAGGTGGTGTTATATAGTGAAGTGTTCAGCAGTCACACACACACACACACACACTACTGCTTTATTGCAGGAACTGACGTAACGACTCACACATGAATTGCTGGTCGTCTAGTGACTCTTCATCAGCATGTGAACTGGGCAGTAATCACTTAACCAGATTAACCAAATCCTGTCCTTTTATAAAGCGTAGCGGACCTGAAGCAGAGCGGCCCACGCATGACAGAAAATACTCATTTACAACACTGACCTGAACACAGGCCTAAAACATGAGGGAGGGTGCACGACCTCGCTTTACATCCCAACAATGACAAACACAAGTGAAATCTTCACCATGTGCAATTAAAATACGTCTCGGTGGGCTGGTCGCTGTTAGTGGACCCGCAGCTCTCGTTAAAGCTTCAGTTATAGGCAGCGCTGCTGACGTAACAGAGCATGCTGGGATAGCGTGGGGAGGAGGGCTGTACTGGGCCAGTTCAGCGATCACAGATACACCAGACCAGTTCTCACACACACCCCGGTGACTCCAGCTTTATGAGTGTGAACTGCAGCATCTCATCAGGCTTTGACATCACAACAGGACATTATCAAAACTACATCAGATCAAAACTGCATCAGATTCAGATCAAAACTACATCAGAATGGAAATAAATCGCATCAAACCAGGATTTAAAACATATTTGATTACGTTTTTGATCAAATATTATCTTCATGATCACCAAAACTGACAACAAAAGATAATAATAGTAGTGGTCATAATAATAATAATAATAATTATTATTATTATTATTATTATTAACAAAATAATACTAGTAACAATAATTAAAAATATATTTTATTAATATAATAACAACAACAATAATATTATTTAATTGTAATATTGCTATTAGTATTAAAAAATAACAATAGTAGTGCATTTTGTTAACATAATAATAATATATAATTTTAATATTATTAAAATGATAATATTTTTTACAATTCTAATAACTTTTATTAATAACAATAATAGATTTTTTGTATTACTACTACTACTATATACTTATAAATAATAATATTAATAATAATTGTAGAATATGACCTGTTCAGAGACAGATTTAAAGCTTGCGATTCTCTTATAATAGCCAGGCAAAGACAAGCTGAAGTCTGAAGCTCAATACTGCAATCTCCAGTTCTGTCTAACAGGCATTATTTCTGTCTGTCACACACTCTTCATATCACTCACTTCCTCTGACCCCGCAGAACACACACAACTGGGACATGAGGATGTTATTTCACACAACACTGTGCATTATAAGAACAGAAATCACACATCAGCCTATAATGACTTCAGCGAATCATCAAATCCGTACAGATGAAGCTCACAACAACAGTATGCATTTTAACATGTTGCTACTTTGAACCTTTCTGTTGATTTTACATCTATTTATTCAGACATCTTGTCTTATTTTGTAAATGTTGGAGTACCTTATATGTCTGCAGAAAATATCTCATATCTCTAAAAGTATTTATTAACATAAGCAGTGGTTCTCCAGCAGAGGGAGACAGTAAACACTGAGGAATGATGGGTGTGTGTTACCTGAACATGTAGTGTATGTATAGTATGTACAGTATGTACAGTATGCAGATTGCCTTCAGCTTCCCTTTCCAGTGTAATGACTGAACCAGAAGTGATTTCTTTTTCTTGACTCGCTGGAAAAAGAGTAGAATAATTGATTAAAAAGGCAAAACACCATCTAAATTAAGCATATAACATGTTGAATTATTTTCTATGTGGTTATTTAATTATGTCTCTGGAAAAGACCTTTTAATCTCACTGTACATGTGTAGTGACAATAAAAGGGTCAACTTGAGTTACAATCCGTCTGTTCATCAAGCCTGTTAATTGAGTTAGTAATCAGTTCAGTTTCAGTTCAAGGGAATCTTGTCTTGCAGCCAGGAAAACATCCAGGTCACACAACAGTAAACAACACAAACTACTGATTTAAAAAACTACACTATTACTCATCTAAGTCATAGATTTATGCAAATTTAGCAGCCGAATTGCACTTGGTATATAATGGACTCATTGGTGTGCGTCAGCCAGAGCTGTTAAAGTGGAGGAGCGATTACATCTTGATGCAATGGCAGCAGTGAATCAGCGCACACAGCGGGGAATAACAAGCGCTGATTAAACCCACGTTTATAAGGGAGAGCGGCTACTGGAGGAGACGACCGAATAACAAAAACAACGTGTTCCCTAAGCTCGCTGTTTTCAGAGTCCAGAGCCGACGGTCTGTTAACATCACACGCATCACGGATTCTCCCGTCCACATCTCTCTCTCTGCACGACTGGATGCTGAAGATTAGATTACAGACGTGACACAGCAGGACTAAGTGGCGTTTTGCATGAAGGTCTGTGCTCAAAAACACACTTTAGACTAGAGGAACCTGTTATGATTATTTTCAAATGCTTTTCATGCAAAGCGCATGACTGGTTTGTGCTGTCGGATTTTGCTAGAACAAGAACAAACTCATTATAAACAGAAATAAATCCAAAGCTTTATATTGAAAACAAGACAGTGTCGATTTATGTACGGTTAGATGTTTGCATTGAAAAACAAGGCAAAAATACTAAATAAAAAATAGGGATGCACCGATATGAAAATTTTGGCCGATACCGATAACCGATAATTCTTTATATTTGAAAGCAGATAACCGATCGAACTTTTTATCTAATTTTGAGAGTCTGATTACAAAAACAAAAGTCTCACAATTAAATCCATGTCCCAAGCGCACAATTATAATGATGTTCTCATTATAGTGTTATGTAGCCGATATGACAGATTTGCGCTGCACATGTTGTACCGAAGCGTATTTTTATTTTTTGAAGAGATTTTAATCATATTTCAAGAAATCCAAAAACATAAACAGTGCTCAACAAGTGTCTCAGCTGAAGGGAATAATACATTATTTATCGGCTTTAATATATCGGCCACATTTTCATACCAGGCCGATAACGATAACATTAAAAATGAACATATATCGGCCGATACCGATATATCGTGCATCCCTACTAAAAAATCACCATAAAAGTATCATAATGTAATCCATATGACTCAAGAGCTATGTTTCTATAGCTTTATGTAAGGAACAGGCTGAAATTTATACTTTAAAGTTTAAAATAAAAGTCTTTATTCACTAAAATATGTTTTTTCATGAATAACATCAGTTTTTGGTCTGTTCCTCATATAAACCCGTCGAACGGCTTCAAAAGAAAAATTCTACTTTCATGATCCACAAAAAAATAACAGCATATGAGATTGAAATGACATGGGTGATTAAATAGAGTGTGAATTTCTACTTTTGTGTGAACTATCTCTTTAAGTAATGCGGCAGATGTGCGAGGAGGAACAATGAGGAATTATTATGAAATTCAAAACGCGTGGAGAAGTGAAACGCACAAAAGCCCATTATTACCCAAAATAAATGCTTTATATTAAAAACAAGACCAAAATATCTCCATAAACTGGATCACTTTATGTGCCAAGCTCAAACAACAAGCCCAAAAACGCTTATAATATGAGCTTGGCTCATAAAGTGATCTTGTTTATGGAGTTAATAAAAGTAGGCAGGTGTGGATCGAGATATTTTTGTCCTGTTTTCAATATAAAGCATTATAATAAGCGGCAACATGTCGCTCTGCGAGGAACAAAACTGCCTCTGTCGACAGTGGTTTAGGTAAAATGTACATGATCTGACTAATATGTGACAGAAAAAAGAGCCTATAAAACATTACAATTCTTCCCAGGCAACAGGACATTTAGTGTGTCCTAATATCTGCTTTAAACGCTCATAACTTTAAGGTTACTTCAGGCCGTTGACTTC
This sequence comes from Pimephales promelas, assembly GCF_016745375.1. Next base: position 9,563,496 of record NW_024121299.1, on the reverse strand, counting down.
TTAGGAAGCCGTCAACCTGTTAAAGAGAAGAGCTTTGGCCATTGCTTTCTCAGTTTTTTAGGCTTTACAAATGAACGATCGCTTAGAAAGCTGTTCTCCAGAGGAACTCGAGGTGGGAAAGGGAAAGCGGCCGGCAAAGGATGTCGAGCCGGCAGGTCAGCGCTCAATGTGTCACACACACACACACTAGCAAACACACACAGGGTCTTATCGGCCGCAGCACATGTGAGCAGAACTGGGCTGCAGGAAACAGGAAGTACAAGATTCTGAATGACAACAAACCAGCGAGAAATGTGCTCAGCAATCCTCATCGAAACGTCATCTCCTGCTGGCGTTCGCATTTCATTCAGAATCGGGATACTTCAGGATTTAGCATTAAGCTTTGTATTAGTAAGAAACCTGTAGTATTTTCGAATTACTGTGCTTTCCACCCATATATCCCTCTGAGACGAGAGATTTATGTATAAAAGTTATAGTGTCCTATATATTTAAGTGATTAATAATAATTAACTACAGGGTTAAGGTTATGATTCGGGTGTGGTTTAGTTGTATCAAGCACAATTGTGACCTTGGACCACAAAACAGTCACTAGATCATTTTTTGAAAGCTGAATAAATAAGCGTTTCATTGATGTATGGTTGGTTATGATAGGACAATATTTGGCCGAGATATGACTATTAGAAGATCTGGAATCTGAGGGTGCAAAAAAATCTAAACATTGAGAAAATCTCGCCTAAACTATCAAGAAATGTCAAAATATGTATATATTTTACTCTAAAAGTTAAAAGTTGTTTAACTACTGTGCTCTGTTACCGGTAAGCGTGGCCTCCTAGGGCAGCGAAGCAAGTGCATTCTGGGAGTTCACATAAGCCAAAAAATACTTTTTCTGGCTTTTCTCAGTCTAGAAAGCTCCAAATTCAAAAGTAATTTAATATTTCTTCTACATAAATTACCCATTTTAAATACACATTCATCTTTCCAGAGGTGAAGTATCCATTTAATATTAAAGAAATGGCTCACCCAAAATTTTAACTCTCATTATTTACTTCCCTTCATGTCATTCCAAACCCATATATTGTTATTTTTTATTGTGAAACGCAATCTTTACACTTCTCCTTACCACTAAAATGTTCTTATTCAGCATTTTTTTTCTTGTCTAACATATCTAAACATTCTTAAAGCAAGATCCATTTACAATAGCTTATAGAGTCTTATTTTCTATAAAATGTATACAAATGTGCTAAAAAACAAGAAAATACAGCCAATGGGGTCAGAAAAATAATCTTGTTTTTCCTTTAAAATAAGATTTTTTTACACAATTACCAGATTTTTTATTCTTGCTTTAAGCATTAGCTTAATTTTGAGTCAAATAAAAGTATTTTCATTTAAAAAAGTCTGTAAAAATAGGGCAAATTTTCCAGACTGATTGAAAATTGGATTAGACATTACATTGCATTTTTTTACGGTTAAAAGAAATTTTCATCAACTTAACTTGACATAAAATTCTTTGTGATCCACAAAAAATACCTGCATATGAGATTGAAATGACACGGGTCAATAAATAACGTGAGAATTCCCACTTTTATGTGAACCATCTCTTTACGAAATGCAGGCAGATGTGTAAGAAGAAACAATGGGGAATTATTACGAAATCCACAACACACAGCAAGTGGTTTATCTGATGTATGGCGTCTGGTTCTCACGAGCACACGCATCTGAGGGCGGTGGTGTGTGTGAAGAGGGTGTTGGTGTGAACGCTGACACACAAACACACAAGAGGGTTTCTACATTCTCCACATCTGGATGGTGTTACAGTCGTCAGTGGTCAGGGGAGAAAAATGACATGATCATGCCGTCATGGGAAGCAATGCTGGAAAAGAAAAATTCCTAAACACATCCTTGAAGGACGAGAAGTCCTTGCTGATATCGAGAAAAAGGTCTGAGCAGGACAAGAGGTCGCGTATAAGACAACAAACAGCCGTGAATATGCAGGAATATCCATCAAATAAAGCTGAAAACCAGGCTTTCTTTAGATTTATAACACTGCCTGAGTGTGTCAACTGATCATTTATAACTTCTAAACTGTAGATTTGCATGGAAATCAATGGTAAGGACTGCGTTACTTTATTTGCATGTGAAAACGACAGAACAAAACGGAATATTATAAAAATATAGAACATTTAAGGTAAAGTTAAGGAAGTTTTTTAGGCACAATGTGGAACTTAATTGTTTACACACAGCTCGTCCAATCACAATTTAGGCTATGAACAACATAGGTTTTATACCGCATCCTCTAAGCTTTATTTAGGAATGTTGTTCACTTTTATTGCTATATTAAATCTCGATCTGTCTGACACAAATCATCTCTTCAAAGAAGCAAGAATTCAGAGCACAACCAGTTCGACTTCTTTCTCTTCCGAGTGTCCATGGTTTCGTAACCCATCGTTGACAGAAAGATGAAGCCTCCCTCAGTCATTACGAGAACTAACCTTTAAAAATGAGTTCATCTAACCATGTTCATTATTTCACATGCATACCTCTAAAATCCTCCCTGTGCATTAAACAAACACTGCCTACTGTACTTGGAGACAGAAAAAATCATTGCATTTCGACAGCATCTAAAATGTTAGTTGTGCAGAAGTCATGTACTGTAATAAAGGGTGGAATCATGAATCACTGCCTGATATCATCAAAAATTATAATTCAGGACCCACTAACAACGGTTATCATAGGCACGGCGCTGTTTAAATACACACTAGGACGTGGATGATTTTAATAATCGTCTTGCTTGGCGCTGTTGAAATCAGCAAAAACACTACCAGCGAAATGTGAAGCGAAATCCACTAAACCTGTTTTTCTGTGGATATCGGTTTCATAAATCATCACACATGAGTGCTTGCAACTCTGACAAGCGTCGCCTCCTTAACCCCCAAAACACAAGTTCACATAACTGTATTTATTCTCGCTGAGCTTAATGCTTTGAGAAGATAAAGTACATGCTGAGAGGGTTTACAGTTCCTCTGTTATTCACTTTCAGGTTGACTTTTCCATGGGTGGAGATGTGGAATAATTGGATACAGATGTGCTGTATGCTAGCAATATGTAATCAAGCAGAAACGCAGGGAGTGAGAGCGTCCTTATCTCTGACGAGGACTGGCAACTCTATACGGACACCGTGTCCTTCATATAGTCTAAAAAGAAATAAAGACAAAGAGCTCCAGATATTATGGTGAACGAGAAGGGTGGAGTCTTAACTCCCACCGGCGGGAACCAACAGCGAACAAGCAACATGACAAATCAATAGCGCTGACTGGAATCTGAGTCGGTGTTCATCTCACAGGAGAGACGGGGAAGAAAAACAGCCGTTGCACAACAGAAAACTGCCCGCTTACATAACCCTTAATATGCATTCAGTTTCTCTACTGAGCAAGGAAAATTTGGGCCGTAATTGTAAGCCAGGGTAGCAATTAGCAGGAGGAACGCCATCGGCTGGTGCACGACATGCAACAACGGTTCGTTTCTGTAGAGATTCAATAGAGATGAACTCAGTGACCTGTGGTCTTTACAGGGTCCAGGTTATTAGTGGAAAGAATAATGTCTTTGTTTTCAGACAATATTCAATATACGTCTCAATAATTAGGTTTTGCTCTAAAATAACTTGTTTTCCAAACACATGTAGGCAAATCAACTCTAAACGCGTAATGTATTAAGCAAAATACTGTAAATAACTAGTTTAACATAATCCATGCTTCTTCTCAAAATGTTTTTTTGGGAAAATTTTCATTTCGCAGCAATTTAATAATGCATATAAATAAAACGTTTTAACTAGCTTGTTTTTGTGAAAACATTTTAAGTCACAGCAAACATTTTTGAATGATGCGAATCACTGACTTGATTCACTGAAACTGATTCACGTTAATGAATCAAACTTACTAACTCGATCACCATTTGTGCCGCTTTAAATATTAAACGCTATTATAAACATTTCTTACTCAATTCCTCCACAAGACAAAACAATAAAGTCTTTCAGAAAACGTAAAAGTGCATTAAAATATTCATGATGATGCTGCATCTGTTATTGCCTGCCAATGCCAAATCAGGAATATTCAATATGAAATGCTACTACCAACATTTCTGTCTTAAAGACAAAGGATTGCCAAAGTTGTCTAATGATGATTCATTTTATATTACCAGCTTAATTCACAGTGAATTTTTCATGCATATTCAACACACCCCCTGCTTTAGTTGGCTCAGGAAACATGCTGTTAAACTATGCAGTGAATGCAGAAATAAGTCCACACTGCTGACATGTGCAGTACTGACTCCATCCAGTACTTCTAGTGATAAAGTGCACTAATAGAAGTATTAAATGAAAAGATGCAAGAAACAGTTTGAAACAACAATCACGTGAGCTAGTGTTCAGCACATGCTCCTCTCACCCATGTGAAAAGAGGAAAGAGAGAAGGCGTGTTCGCTCAGCGCGGAGAGAGAGAGAGAAAGACAAACAAACTCCGGACAGTGAACCTGAAGCGTTACACGAGCTCCAGCTGGGCTGTTTGGACTCACACACCGCGTCTAGAAAACTCCCAGCCTCACCTACGGTTTCTTCATCCTCCTCCTTCAGGACGCTGTTGTCATCCGAGTCGCCCTGAGCGGGCTTTCTGCCGTCCTCCACGGGGACCACGGTGAAGTTGGTGGGCATTTTCTCAGCATGTGTCTGTCTTGCTCCTTATCTGTGTGTCTCACACACGCTGACTCTCCTCCTCTGCGCTGGCTTGAGTTGTGGTTCGAAGTTGCAGTTGTGCTCCTATCTCTTTGACACCGGCTTGATCATGTGACCAGCCTTCGCCCATATAAGGAGTCATGGAAGCTCCGCCCAGTGGGCCGTCCTCTCCGCACATGAGCTTCATCTGCTCTCCTCGACTGTGGCAGAACCTCCACAGACACAACAAGACACCAGATAAAGGAAGATATTGATTAAGATCCTCTTCAAGAGACTTCCTCCTGTTCAGAAGGGTTATTATCGGCAACTAAAACTAAAACCAACTATAAAAAACAAACATTTCCACAAACATTGAATTAAAATAAACAATAAATGAAATAAAAGTAGTTGCAGAGTAGTTAAATCGGTACTCAATAACTCAACAGTTTCTTCTGCTACATGTAAATACCATTGTGTCGCCTAGCGGTATAAAATAAAATAAAATAAAATAAAATAAAATAAAATAAAATAAAATAAAATAAAATAAAATAAAATAAAATAAAATAAAATAAAATAAAATAAAATAAAATAAAATAAAATAAAAATAAAATGATTTGCTTGTTGTGCTCCTTTGGATAAAAGAGTCTGCTAAATGAATAAATGTAAAATATATATATATATATATATATATATATATATATATATAAAAGCTTATTTAATAGTTAGTTCCCAAAGCAACATTATGAATTATGTTCAGGATTCTTAGATGAATATAAAAGTTCATAGAACAGCATTTATTTGAAATTAAATTACTGTCACGTTTGATGAATTTAATGAATAAAAGATTTAATTTCTTACTGAACAGTACTATACGCCACATTACAGCTGTAAAACAGGTTGAAAACCCATTAGTGGCCAAAAAGATTAACCGTGTTTGCAAACAACTACAAGACTAGTAAATCTACACGTTATCCCGGGATTTACGAAATCATTTTAACATCAAAGCAGCGATTCAAGGCGTTTTTCTGTGTGTATGCATGTGTAAACGCACTCACACTAGAGCAATAGAGCAGCCTGTCATTAAAGCAGACAAACAGCATAGCTCTGCAGTTCAACAATAAATATGAGACTTGACACACTGTACGGTGGGATGTTTTGGCTGCAATAGTTGTCGTGCTTCATACATCATGACCTTTGACATCCAGTTTAGTTCAGTATGAAGACATGTCTGCACTGGCTGCGTGGAAACTTCTAGATTCACATGTAACAGTTAAGAGACATCGAAGGGTTTTACATTGTGAAACATTTAGAAAAGAAAATGAGAAGTGTGTGGCACAGAAGAAAATTCAGTGAAATCTACCAAACCTAAAAGAGCAATAATTGTTTGCTAAAACAACTTTTGTCGCAGTTGTTGATTTGAAATTTTTGAAAGACGGTTTGTGGAATCAGGAAAATCTGCAGCATTATTAAATGTTTCACACTGAACACTTGTGAAAAAGAAGTTTACGTCGGTAATAATGTACTTCATTAAAAGTTGAAAGTAAGGTTTTCTGATTTTCGGCAATTAAAGTAAAATATATTACGGTTTAAATGTATATTAAATGGAATTAGTTCAACTTTAACAGTGTTTAAGTGATCCACCTAAGTATATCTTTATATGGAATTTGATTTCATAATTACTTCTATTGTCTTTGAAATATGGCTACTGTCTGATGTACTGACAAACATTTATGGTAAACTGAAATAAACTGAAAAATAAAAATAATATATATATATATATATATATATATATATTATAATGGATCTGCTTCTGTTCACTTAAAGTCCCTCTGTGGTGTTATGTGTGTATGTGGTGTTTTAAATATGCTTTAACACACACCGTGTGTAAGTTCATAAGTTGACAGCATTGCTGAGTAAGACAAAGCCAGTCTCAAAAACACGGTGTAAAATCGCTGGTGTTTCTGACGTCACAAACGACCTTGTAACCAATCAGATCAACGTGTGATCGTCAACCAGTGGATCTCTGAGTGAGTGGCGGCAGTGCTCATTTGCATATTAATAGAACCATGAATATTAAATGAGGCAAGGGTGTCGAGTTACATTCAAGATATTTTAAGGCATGAATGCATTTTTTTCAAGGAAACGCTTAAATGTGTAAATTTGGTGATCAAAGATTAGTTTTAAGGGATAAAATGATCGACTACTGGGGGACTTTAATAAAGTACATTTTTCCTCAACATGACACATGGTTATTTGAATCTGAATCACAGGCTGGATGACACACACAGAAGCTATAAAAGAGAAAGAGGAAGAGGAAGTCAGTGCTGATATCAGTAATGTGATTTATCCCATATTCCTCTTGATCTACATGACATGTGAACCATTAATTCCTCCTGAAAGACCAAAAAGGCTCCGGTTTAATATGCTACTGTTGTTCTGGGAGTCGAGCTCTTGAGATTGAATTACACTGCAGTGCTGAGAACAGACTGAAGCAGACCAACGGCCCACTGGAGGATTCAACGGTCGAACCGGTCGGGTCATGGGGATAAAAATAACATGCACTGACTCACTAATGGACCAGAAACAGCGGGATTCTGGGATGTACTGATGCTGTTTACTTTTGGATTATTGCACAACACTCTTTCCTCTCAATTAAACTTTACAGAGTTAAAGTAAAAGCCCCTATAAATCCATTACTGCATTAAAGTCAGCATTAAATCAAACTCTTGTTTGTTTTTTTATGGAATATTGCAGGATTTATTTAAAATGATTTAAAAATATCTTCCCCTCCCTCTTGCACATCTCTTCTCGTCTCTGATGACGAGGGCGGGACTATAACCTGTCACTCACATGAGATCAGCCAATAGCAGATAACCATCCAATCAATTCCAACATGGACAAAACCAAGCCCCGCCCTTCATTTGTTATTGTCCCAGAAGCCATTTCACTCGATTATACTTCACAATTGAGAAGAAAAGACTATTGAAACTTCTGTTTCATGCCGACGTTAAGACTGGGCAGTACAATGAGGCAGAAGAAACTATTCAGTAGTTTCCAGAGATGCTGTTTACCGATTGAACTACTCTGCAAAGCCTGAGATGAGCACTTCACTGATTATAATGGGCTTGATATAGCTCTGATTCGTCACGCTACTTATGTCCGATGTGGAAACTGTGAACTGTAAGTTGCTTATGGTATCATTTGTGTGCGCTCACAGATATAAGTATTGACAGCTGTTCGCTTTCAGCTAAAGAGACTGAATGCTCGACGGCTCAAAGAGTTTTGCTCAGTTATCTCCATAAGGAATTTCCAATTATGATGGACTTTGGTCTGCTTTCCTATTCAAAAATATGTTATCTTGTCCTAAAGTTAAAGTTTCATAATACTAGGAAAGAACAAGAGGATTTTACAGCATAAACAACAGAAATCCTGTTATGCATCAAATGACTAAAAAAAAATCACATTGCATAACATTATATATATATATATATATATATATATATATATATTAGTAATATTTTTTTTTACATAATGTAAATATTATTTAGGTATCTATCTTTACCATATATATAATTTCAAGCTAAACTCTGGCCATCTGTCTGAATAATAAATTAATTCAAAATAATTTTACTAAAACCACATAAATAAAAATATGCCATCCATGGTCAGGACAGACCTGATCTTTTGCCCAGGAATGACTAAAGAGTGACCGGAAAATGTAAAAGCGGCCAGGAATTCGCTCTAATGAATTGGTTCCACCTGTGCAACAACCTTTAAATAGCAAAATGTCCAAAGTTTGGATTTACTGGGCATTGCAAACTACAGGACACACATTTTCTAACTTCCTCCAACTGGCTAATCCCAGATCCAGTCGTTCTGGCAGGTGAGATCAACCAGAGTCTCGAAATCAGATCCGGTCAGAAACTGTGTGATTTATACGTCCAGCTGAGTTGATTTATGAAGCTGGATTTGTTTAGTCCGCTCTCATTTCCTGCACTTTGAAGACTGGGCTGATCTAGAAGCTTAGTGACGCATAAAGCAATTAATACAATAGTCTAACATTGCATAATCTAACACAATCACAAATTTACAATACAAACACCGACAATTGTGAGGTTTTGGGGGTGTCTGAAGGGTCAAACGGGTGAATCGCGGGTCACAGAGGCGTCAGAACAGATATATAATGTGGAAACAAAATCAAGAGACATATAAGAACCATACAAACTATGTAAAAATTTAAAAATAAATATCAAATGAGACGAATTAAACATTTTTAAGGTATTTCATGGTATCATTTTTTTTTCAAAAATAATATTTTTTATAATAAAATTAAAAATATTTGACTATTGTGTTTTTTTAAAGTAATATGTAAAATTAATATATATGTAATATTTTAAAGTAATCTGTAAGAGCGCTTGTCTTTTCCAATATAAGCAAAACAACGTCAAATATGTGACCTTATAGCCTTGTGTAAACACTACTGAGCCTGTAAGCAAAGCACATATTGTCATAGTGCTCTAAACATTATTTCACAACCATTAGTGTCCTACAAGGAGCTTTGGTTGGTTGAAGTTGAAGTAACAAGTGTGCGGGTGTTTAAAGTGCTGTTGTGTAACACAAGTATTAGGAGTAAATCTGCTGCCACCTGCTGACAGTCTTTGGTAAAGCAAGCAAAACACATCTAAACATTTTTCAAAGCATTTCTGTATGAAATTCTGTGCTCGTTTGACATGACAGTTCAGTCGGATTGATGATTTTACACCGATCATGCTAACGAAACAACAGTGTGGATGGAGTGAGACTGTGAAATGCACCAGAGAAAACTTTTCCTGGCATCATGACATCTACAAAACCAAACTTTCCACTTGTTGACCAGTTTTTACACAAAGACTCTTTAGACCTGCAGTGATATTTCCATGCTACATTTATAGAGCAAACAAGCAGACTCATTTGTGCTGGTTTAGACCCTGAAGGAGAACTAAAGCCTGTTAGTTATGCATCATCTCGCTGTTGACCAACACAGGCCTTTTACCAATGTCATTATATCAATGTCGAAACAGGAAGAGTGGGTGACAACGATATTATCATTAACTAAAACTAAAACCATACAAAAAATCATCAGTAACATGAAATCAAAAACGTGAACTAAAAAAAAAAGAAACGTTTATTTAAGCGCTGTACTGAAAAACAATTAGTGTAGAAACAATATTCACTCAAGAATATTTCACAATTAACTACAAAGAAACAGCAAGTAACATTAAATGAGTTTCTTTTAAAATATACCTCAATAATCTGTTTTATTTACAACATTGAAAACGTATTGTTTATAATGTAGTTGCCAAGGCATCGTTTCTCGTTTTAGTTTAGTTTAGCTCAACTTGCAGTACAAAAGTAACTCAAACTAAAACTGAAGTAAAAAACGATATATTTTTTTAAACTAATAAAAATGGTGAAAACAAAAACATAATTTTAAGTCAAATGAAAAGTGAGCATTAACGTTTTAAATATTGATAAAGCTATATTCTAAAATAACACTACTTTGCTAAACACTGCGCGATAGCAAATGGAAATATTGGTTTAATTCAGTCATATATGTTTGACCCAGAAACTAATTCAGAAGAAGAAGAGTTATAATGAATTATCACAGAGTAGTCTACAAATTAATGGATCAGAAGGTAATGTGTTTTATGTCTCGCTCTCTACAATGCCAGACACAGTAATTGATATGATTATCCTTTGGCTCGACTGTTATCGAACAGCTAATAATGTGTGGCTAATGTTACACAAACCATGTTCCTGAGTGCAGTTGAACATCATCAGTGAAGCCCCGCCCCCACACTGACGGGATTGGTCACATGTTTGTGATGGTTGGAAACAAGGGCGGTCTTTGGTACACTTCAATTTTAAGGAGTAAATGCTCTGCATAGGTGTTGACTGATTAAAGCATAATAAAACACCATATAGACATACAAACAACATTTAAAACTTGATTTTGACCAAGAGTGATCTTTAAACTAGCCTGTATTTCACAGAACAAGTTTACACACACACAGTGTGTTACAGTAGATGTTCACCCCCATCCAGTGCATGTCACTGTTTCTAAATCAGTCTCGACTGTACAAGTGTGCAAACGTTACAGGGAGCTTAAAAACAGATAGCAGAGTGATCACGAAATGTCACGCCGTCACGCGAGGAATCCGCACTAATCCCGCTGGCACATATAAAATAATTACTATAAACATCCTTCAACATTACAGTCAACAGCTGGAGATAAACGGAGCTTCTCTGCTTCTAGAACGAAGCGACCGTAAGCAGGCGATGACAGATCCTCGGCCGTTCTGGCACACACACACACATCTCAAGTGTCGGGGCAGATGCTTCAGCTGTCCGTCATACACGACCGGATCAGGTGACGGCTTTTTTTGCTCCTCTGCAGCACAAGACAAATATCCAGAGAATTCGAGATTATCCGAGAGGGTTGTTTGATCCTGGTGACCGTGAGAGGGTCCTGAAACGGGAGCTTGTGCCAAACGCAAGGCCAACAAAACCCCCCACGGTGCCAGCGGCTCAGTTTATCTAAATGATTGTGAGGGTTTATCGACTTAGATTTTATAAGAGCGACATGACAGTGTCCACCAGACAATATGCTGCTATGGACACCGAGTCCGACGAAAAAGTTCTCCTAAATATGTAAATTCACTGTCATTACAAACCAGCAACTTTATTTTTTTAGAACACTAAAGAAGTTTTGCAAAATGTTCACGCTACACTAATTCAATAACAGACTATATCAAGATCCAAAACTACAATTTCCAGCAAATAAAACTGTTCATTAAAGGCCCACTGAAGTTTTGATGCCGCTTTGTATGATGCGTTGAAGTAATTTCCACTGAAACAGGGACATATTGATTGGCTCCTCCCCTTTTTCAAATAGCCAATAGCATTTAGTTTACCTCACAGACTGCGAGTCGTACTTGACAGCACCATAGAAGCGAATCCAAGTGCTGATGATACATTGGATTCAATAGTAGCGCGTAAAAAAATTCTTGCCATTTCATTCTTAACCAACGTGGAAAACGTAATAAAACTCAAGCGTTTGAGCAACCGGACACACATCTCCAACCCATTTTTATAGTATTTATAGCATTAAGGGCGGAGCTATAGATTCTAGAGAGCACTTGATTGGACAGAAGATGAGATGAGAAGGTGTGCAGTGATGTCATAAAAATCAGTTATACGAACGATGTATTGATTAAGTTTTTTGTGCTAACAGTGATGTATTATAGACCAGATAACTTTGAATAAACTATTAACATTACTGGAGGAATGTTTGTTCATAACTTTGCTGGAAAGTTAGCCAAAGCTCCCGCCCAGCAAACACAGAACGTTCCCCAAACGTTCCCGAATGGTCCCATGAGGTTATTTTTTTGGGAACCAAACAAGAACGTTATAGGAACATTCCATGTAGGTTATTTTTAGGTTCCATTTTTATAATAACGTAAGGAAAATGTTCCGGGAACGTTCCTTTAACCTTAAGGGAAAGTACTAGGAACGTTCTGGGAACCAAAAACTAACGTTCCCAGAACCTAAATTTGTTTGCTGGGCGGTTAGCTTGGTTAAATGTAGTCCATAGACACATTATGCGTTATATTTCAAGTTTTCTGAAATCTTCTGATTGTTTTGTGTCAGAAAAAAATATATAAATAATAAAAAATAAATACTCTTCCCACAAACCTCAGTATTATATATTCAAACTTTGTGCATCACGATTGGATTCTTAGTGAAAAACTTTCCACCTAACATCCCCTTTTGGGTCCTAATGAAATGAAATTGAGTAAGTCATTCAGTTTTGGAAGGTGATGACAACTATTTGAGTGAATTATTCCTTTAAACGTTGACCTGCCATTGGTTCTTCATGCACATCTCCCAGACACAGATATAACACTAAACTGATTCTGACTGCCAGAGTTTATTTAGCATTAGGAGACCACCTGCTACTTTCAACGCCTGAGCAATGTTTCAGAGCCGAAGCGCGATGACATGAACAACAAGAGTCGTGAGCCAAGAGCACACTGTCCTTTAGCATGGGGCTGATGGGAATGAAACGCCACGCAGGGGATAACACACATGAAGAAGAGTTTCTTACAGGATAATCAACACAGATCGGCTGAGAAAAGTCACAAAGCTCTCGGACTAAATCTAAAATATCTTAAACTGTGTCCCGAAGATGAACGGCCTTGAACTAACCCTTAAAAAGTATACAATCATACTTAAAAAAAAATGTTTTTTTGATCAGACGTATCCCATGATGCTTTCATATGCTTTGTAGGTGAACTCTACTTGCATAAACAAACCAACCATCTGAACAAGAGCACAGTCACATGACTCTCATCTTATGATGCCAATTAGAGCGATAAATTTACAATTGACTCCTGAACTCTAAAGCTAATTACTGCAGCCCAGACGCACACAAACAAACTGGGTGAAATTCATCATGTTTATGCAAGAAGAGGAGAAGAAAACGTGTTTTAATAACTGGAAATATAGAAACACACACCACTGTTGTTATGGATGTGCAGACAAACAGCCAACACAAATAGGCCTGTAGCTTGAGTCAGCTGTTCACAGTATCCTGACGGAGAAATAAAAATTCCCACTTCTCTTTTACATCCGCCCTGATCCTGACAGAAGACCACCGAGTGTCTAACACACGACCTTTAGTCTCGGAGATCAGAAACACACACCAGACATGATGCTTTAACCTCCATTAAACAGCCGAAAGTGAGCATGTTTGCCTCCAAGACCTCCAGCTCTACTGAGTTCAGATCTTACATGATCATGACATGAAGCAGATCAAGTTAAACACTCGTCTCAGATCACACATGAAATCCGTGATTTGAAAAATACACTTTCAAGAACTCTGCAGTAGATCTGTTGACTCAGCACTGCGTCTCTGCTAAAATATCATGTGATCTTTACTAATAATGAGTCTACAGTATCATGTGGCATATGAAAACACTTAATCAGCAACTATTCCAGGTTAAATACTTTCAATTGGTTTGTTTTTTGTTGTTGCTTTTTTTGTTTTGACCAGAAGTCATATTTCTTTTAAACCAAATATACATAAGAGTACATTTAACCAAACATGCAAGTAATAATAATAAAAAAAATCAATTTGACAGCAAATATGCCATAGTTTGTGTTGCTTTCAAATGTCAACCTTCCAAACTTGTTTTAATGAATAATATACTACCGAACCGAACAATTAAAATAATTAAATATTAAAACAATATTTGTTTTCAGCTTCTACAAGATTAACAAGAAAACTAGCCTTTATTTTGATAATGTTCAATTTGTACCTTTGTTTGGACTTCAGCAAGAATTTTGCATAAGTGCAAAGAGTAACAATTGTTTGATTTCTCAAACTGTGAGAGTCTAAAATTGTTTGTTGTAATTAACAATATTCCAATTTGTATTTAACCTGAATATTTCTTTAATTTCCCAGACATATGGGATTTTTATTTGGTTGCATTTTGGTTTTTAATTGGTCAATAAACTGCAATACGCTTCTAAAATGAAAACCCAGCATCATGTCTTCGCACTGGACTGCTCTGTCTGGGAACAAGGCCTTTTACGTTGGGTTGGGTTTGGAAAAATTCCCTTATTTAGCAATATTCTATGTCTGTAAGACCACAAAATTGCTTGATGTTTGGGAGCAACTTTGCTCAGCATTGTTCTGAGTCTGGGAGTGAAGGTTATAAGAGCATCACCACATACTGTATATGAATAGAGATGTTCTTGACTCCCATAATGAGTGTGTAACCCAATCCAACGCTCCCCAGCTCAACCATCTGGAAGACGACTCCCATTTGCACTTCTCAAAGCCGAGACGCTTTAAAATGAACAAATGAAACTAATGTGGTATCTGTAGGTATCATCATGCTCTCAGGATCATCTCAATGCACTTGATAGAAGCTCATCACAAAACTTTCCCTTTGCTCTTTATATGATTAACACCAACTTTTAAAAACAAAACGTTGAGCCACATATTCAATAACCGCACCTCCAATAAGTGCCGTCTCCAAATCACCCGGACCTTCTTAAGGACTTCAGCAGGAGATCAGCTCTCACAATTACACTATAGACTTCTTTATAGACTATGAGACTGGTGCTACAGTAGATAATCAAAGGCACTTTGGCTTTAAGAGGTCTTTGATTAAATTGCAGGCTAAATGTAATGAAGGGCCAATTGTAAGCTTTCATATCCGTTAAAGATAAAGACCGAAATTAGATAAAGAAACCCTGAAATACATTAAATGAATGTGGTTGGTTATATATCTTCCTCGTGTCCACATGGTCATAGACTTCACTAAATAAATGTGATAGAGATTTACTGATTCAAAGCGCAAAGAGAGACTATAAAAGGCCTGGAAAACAGTAGCAGATTCAGATAGGCTGCTAGATCTCCAACCCGGGAAACAAACAGATGTGTCATGGTAATTAATGAAGACAGCTGAGCATGAAAAGTGTCCCAAGACACGTCTAGACAAGCCCCTGAAATCAGGCACTCGTGTAAAACCAAAAAAGGGCATCGTGTTGCATAAAACATTCACCTGGTTAGGCCAATACAAAAGAAAAAGCGTAACAAATTAATGAGAAAAAAAGTTTTTTGGGAATATAAGGAATATAAATCATTATTAGACTGCATAATTCAACCAGCAAACCCTCTTATTGTGCTAATTTTGCAATAAAACAGCAACATGAGACATATAAACATGACACCTGCAAAATACAGACAGTGTCAAACATGCCAAACTAGTCATTTCACAGGAACTTACAAACAAAACCACTAAAATAACCTTATAGTAAATAACGTTGTTGTTAAAGTAATCATATATTAATTCTGGTCTTTTGAGGACATTTGTCACAAGTTGTTATAGTTTTACTGTAACTTACTTTGGTTACATTTTTCTTATTTTATTTGTTTTGATGGAGAGCATACTCATTATGCCTCATTACTATAACTGCATTTTAAGACCACGTTTTAACATTTTAGTTTAACCAGCCCTAACTAATAAAAATAAACGTACAACTCATGCTAATTGTTGAATTATTGCTAGAATGGAAATTATAACTAAATAAAGGCATGTTTGAAGGTAACGCCTCAATCATGTGAAGTCTAAACACTCACAGTCATTTTTCTCCTGTCAGAAAACATTTCAATAAACACTTATTAATGTATAAGTGAATACTTAGCCAAACTAAAGAATGGAAACTAGCAAAACAACACAGGACGTATAACGTTAGTGTTCGGTTGCCGTTTTAGTAACCGTTTCCTAAAGTTCCATAACATAAATTAAAAAATAAATGTTCGATATTAACGTTCTCATAACGTTCCAGGAACAAACAAAAAAACGTTAGCAGGTTAACGGTCCTGAGAGAATTAAACCTCCTCAGAGAAAAACAAACCGTCACAATAAATAATATTTAATATATCTTCGAAAGACTAAATTCATTCAGACCGATCTTTTTGCAAACGTTCGTTTACTTCATTCATAATACCAAAACGACGACTAGTTTGTTTACACTGTAACGTTACACGAGTGACGTGACAAACTACTGACTGAGTTCTGGACGCGCGCGATTATCCTATTATATTCAACATAGCGGCTCTCCGTTTATTATAAAACAAGTGTTCAGAGCGACACTTTCTGCCCGTGTGAACGGAACCCGTCTCACCGTATTTGTTGGGTTCTCTGCTGTACTCAAGGATGGGCACCGACCCCCGCCGCTCCGCGCGCTCGCCCTCACAGACACCGGCGGCGTCAAACACCGTGTCTCCGTCCGTTTCGTCTCCAAACGCGCTCTCATGCGCGGCCACCGGCACGACCCTGAACCTCTCGCTCATGTTGGTCGTCCGTGGGTCGGACCTGTCCGGTGTCTGATAAACTTCAGGGATCAGACGGCTTACGCCCGTGATTCATAGCCGGTAATCTGAGTCTGACAGTTTGTGAGGGCGCGCGCACAGAGGCGTGAATGTGTGAGAGGCGCGTCCTTGCAGAATGCGCTGCGCTGATTGGCTGAGAGCTCAACGGGGCTTCGTATAAATAACAAAACCATGCTGGAGATCTCAGTCTGGGATTTAAAAGTGCTCACAGTCACAGTCCCATCAACTTTTACAATTAATAAATTGCATTGAGCCATTTCAAGATCAAGTACAATGTAAGCCATTGTTTACAAAAATATTAACGTTTTTTATGTAAAATTAAAATTGTATTAATTCATGTCATTAATGTACTGTTAATGTTCATATATGTATTTCTGTATGAAGGTCTATGTACTGTATTTATGTATGTATGTGTGTATGTGTGTGTGTATCATGTATGTATGTATGTATTAACAAAGCAAAAAAAAAAAAAAGTTTGCCAAGAAACTGATTGACAATCACTGCAGTTTATGAGACCAAATTATTTTCATTAAAAGTAAAACATTTCAGCTTTATTTTGGTTCAGTATGTTGACATTTGTGTTTTGTGTTTGTGTTTGTTTTAGTTTTTTTCAATTATGTTGTTTTTTTCAGTGAATGATGATTATTTGTGGACTGGACAAGCTGTCGCTAAATGGTAAACACAGATATGTGATCAGTTAGCAGTTATTGTTTAATTGTTATGATGAAAATTATTATTTTATATAATGTTTATTGTGACAGACTCTTGGGATTTCCTGCTGTCATGTTCTCCAGTGTTTGATAGACGTCTGTCTGATATAAACTCATATTCACATGAGCTTGTGGCTTCATTAACATCCACTTTCTGTTTGTGTCGTGTGTTTTACGGATGAGTAACTCATTTGAGGAGTTTCAAACAGCAGATCTTCACACACAACATGAGGAAGATCTGCTGTTGATGATGAGACTGATGATCAGACTTTGAGTCACAGACAGAGTTATTATTTCCACAATATCACATGAAATAAAAACACTACTTATTTAAACCAACATTTAAACACAGCTTTATTACTTTTTCTCATCCGGGTCTGTTTTGAATCTCTTCATACATAAGATTAAATGAAGCCAAATTTTATGATCAGAATTATTAGAACTATTAAACTTTGTTTTGATTTGAGATATGCAAAATCAGAATCCCACACTGATCAGATAACCGGATGATCTGGGTCTTGTTGTGCCCTCATGTTTAGTTGTTAGCATGTTTTGTTGAGTTCAGTCCTCAGCATGAACTGTTCCAGTCTCTCAGGCTTTGTTTCAGCTGCTGTGGGATATTTTAGGAGACGGACAAAGTGGGACGGGATGATTCACATTCTCAAACTGACCAACACACTCACACTAGTGGAGATCCACTATTCTGACATGAAATACTGCACAAATACTCAGAAAACATTCAGTCAAATGTTGATGTTGGATGTCAGGTTCATTCAAATCCAAACTTATGGTGGAAAATAATAAATAATGATATAGGATATAATTAAACAATACAAGGAAACTGTAAATTCAGTAGTTGTTAAAATAGGATTCTTTTTAAACGTCTTTTTTTCTGTGATTTGTGCTGATTATAAAGTTCAAAATATATGCAGTTTCTCTGAAAACCACGTATGAGGTTATGATCTTATTATTTTTCAGTCTCACCGTGTGTAATGGGTGTTCAGAGACGGATGATTTTGAGAGCAATTTGAAGTAAAAGTTAAATTAGAATAACAATAATGTAGTTTTGAATAAAGTGTTTGGTCAATTATTTTTGTGGTTTTGAATGTGTGTTATAGCATATAAGAAAATTATGAGTATGAAATAAGGAAGGACAATAGTTTTATGGCTTTAATAAAAATACTGGACTTATAAATCTGGACTTATGATATTTTTGGGGCTCACAGGTTTATTGCTTCAATTTTGTCTTGTAATACAAATATGCTAAAAGAATGAATATCAAAATGTCTTCACTTGCATCACATTTGTCTCTTTATTAATAAATTAATTTAATTAGTTTTGGTTATTTATTTTGTGCTTAATTGTTAAGACACTTTCCTGAAAATATTTTAACACTTTTCTTAAAGCCCCACAAGACAGGACAGGCATGTGACACTGCCATAACTTTTTTACATGTCCTACTGTAATCATCATTAATTACAGAAAGTGTGAAGTTTAAAAGGAATAAAAATAACTTATTTTTTAAATATTTTAAATAACTTCTGAATCTACAGTTTTTCTTACAGTATTACTGTATTTCATTATATGTTCACCTACATCTTCAACTTTACTTTGGATTTGAATGAATCTGACATCAAGCGTCCACAATTTACTCAATGTAGATCATGTTGATAAAAAAAAAAGAACAGGGTTTTAGAAAATATTGATCATTTTTTGTTTGTTTGTTTGTTTGTTTGTTTTATCAGTATCCTGTATAGTAAATCCAGAGAGCCTTTTCTCTAAAGGTCACAGGTTTTCCAAAGAGTTCTGCCAATGAAGAAATGAGGAACACAAATTGTTATAGATGTATTATCAAGTCTTCTTGTGCACTTATGCGACATTATCACAATCCAGTCCTGTCATATATAGATTTGTAAAATAATAATACATCTTCTTTATGAATGCAAAGACTTTATACTGTAATTTATAACACATTTATACATAAAAACAAAACAAAAACAAACTGCTGGTAAAAAACATTTATTGATATGAGTGATCTCTGATCTCTCAGTGAAGCATGAAGCAATAAACACAAGGTCTAAAAAAGTCATACAATGAACAGCACATCCACATTTATAGTAAAGCAGAGATTATAAATGTATATCATATTTTTCACCTGTTGGATGATATTCAACAGTTTCTCAAATGGCCTCTAGATGACAGTGATTATACAGAAAACTGCTTTTGCAGTATTACGGCTGTATTTTCAATAGTATCTTACTGTATAAATTAATATACAGAATTCATAGTAATCACTATTTTATATTAGTTAAATTTAGATGCAGTTAACTCAGATCCACTTACAAATAAAAACTAAATGCAAAGTGTGATGATAGAAAAACTTTACTATTACTCATACATACTGTATACTTTCATATAACATTGCAATTACGTTTAATGATAATATAGATTAACATCACATGAAGGACATGCTTTTGAACGAAGCAGAAACTTTTTCGGGATCCTATTTTTCGTTTTTATGCTTAAGTGAGTTTTTACGTGCATATGATACGCATTAGTTGGTTACGGTAGGTTTAGTAGTGGTGTGGGGCATGTGTATTATATGTTTGGGTAGAATTAGTGGTGTGGGGTGCGTGTGTATTACACGTAAATGAACTGCGTATCAAATGCATGTGAAAAACTGTGTCTCATATGCACATAAAAACTTATTTTCGATTATAAATTACTATGCACAATGCGTGTTATAGAGACACATACGTGTCAGCATCATTTGAGATGAGGCATTATTTGTGTTTATTTTTTATAAAATGTTGTAATGTATCCCAGTGCTCCTTGTTTTTCTTCTCCTGCTCTCTTCTTCATGTCTTCCAGTTTTTCAGCTTTTTCAGGCTCATTTATTTCCTTCAGATTCTCAATCAGAGAATCAATGTGCTGAAGTGTGAACACAGAATCAGTGTTGAGTGCGATCTCCTCCAATTTTTCCACACAGTGAAAAGCTTCATTCACCAGATTTATTTTCTCTTTATCTAGTTCGTGCAGTTCTTCTTCCAACTTCTGGACCAGAGACACACCGTCACCGAGTTGTTCATCATATTTCTTCTTTAATTCTTCATATGTCCTCTTCTCTTGCTTTGTCTTTGTTTCATACATTTTTCCTCCTTTGACGTGTTCTTTGTAGTGGCATTTATTTGTGCACACTGTACAGTGATCATCTTTCATCACATGACACCATGAGAGGCCACTGACCCACCAGCATCCTGGATAATGACAGTTCTCCTTACAGACTCGGCAGCACATCGCCATGCTGGCTATAGAGAGATCAATATCAACCTTCTCTTTATAGGGCACTTCAACTTCATACTCAAAGTTCTTATTTTCTTCTCCAACTTTCTTGTGTTTCTCCAGAGCTTCTTGAGTTTGTTTCAGCTCATTCTGCTTTAGTTCTGTCATGTGAACTCGTAACTGTAGATTAGAGATATTTGCCTCTAACTGCTTCCTTTTCCGCAACACATCTCGAGTCATCTTCACAGGCTTTGGGTTTATGTTGTCAGGAAACTTGAACAATCCTGCCATTCCTCTAAAACTGAGATCCCATGATTGATCCAGCCTCTGTTTATGATCTTCTTCATCATCTTCTTCATCAGCAGCTTCTGACTGACGGTTATTTAACAGAAAATACACCGGCTGATTCTTGTCATTCACGGCACACTTGATTTCAGCCTCTTTAACAGCCGTCAGAGCATCTTTAGGTCGATATCCATCTGAGTGTGTGAAGAGCAAGATGATATTTTCAGCAATATCTCTCCCAAATAAAGACTGAACAGAATCAAATATGTATATCTGTCTGTCAGAGAGTCGATTCTGTGTTGCTTTAATCACCAGACACACTGCGTGTATTTCATGAATCCCTTCTGCAGATTCACTTAAACTCAGCAAACTCTCAGCGATCTGTTTATCAAGATCAACTCCACGAGTGTCTCCATATCCTGGTGTGTCGATGATCGTTAGATCAGTTTTACTCTCTCTTAGATAAAACCCATAAACAGTGATACTGGAGGTCTGACTGTGAACTGATGTTCGGTTGCTCTGATCATCTGTGATCTCAAACCAAACCTCGTCTTCTCTCTGAACACCCAACATGTAGTTGATCATCGTGTTGATCAGTTTTGTTTTTCCTGTTCCTGTTTCTCCCACCAGCAGAATGGTTTTATGGGGTTTGGTTTTGTCTCTCTCTCCAAAGGTCATTTTTCTGTATGGTTCAGATTGATCCATATTGTGTGTTTTTGTTTGCAGACGATATCGAGCAGGATTTCCATCTTTGATTAGGATGCTTTTCTTCATGAGATCATTTTTATTCTGAGTATAAAACATAAAAACACAATAACAATAAAGATGGTAATGCATCATCATCATCATTTTATAAAACATCCCTGAAATAATAAAGGCCCTTTCAACTCAACTAAGAAAAGGTAAGCATTAAACAAACTATTTACCTGGTTACAATAGAAAACTAAAATTACCCTTTAATGAGACGCTATCAGCAATGCTTTTCATGTGAATATCAGATCAGTGATTGTGTTGAGGATACAAGTCGTGTGAACGGCCTCAAGATTAGAATAACAGTGTTTAATGATGTAATAAAATTCTAGCTGATATTTCATGAATGTTCATCATACCTTTATGATCACTGTTGTGACATCAGATTCAGTGATGTAGTCGAGTTTTCCCACCGCTGCACATTTAATATTGTACTCAGTATCTGGTCTGAGATCAGTCAGAGTAACTGTATTCTGGGTCTTTGACACAGTTTGAGATGTCCAGTCTTTCTCTTCCTTCATTTTATACAGTAATTTGAGCTCCTCTGTATCAGGACCCGGTGGAGACACTTTCAGATCCACTTGTCTATATCTGATATCTTTAATGACTGGACAGTCTGGTTTTGATGGAGGAGTGAAGCAAACAGGTTCATTATATCCATTTCTATACAGGAGAATGCAGGAACCTGGATGCTTTTCATGGTGTTTTACAGAAACCATAAATTTACTGCTTCGACTGCTATATGACGTCATCAGCTCCTTAAATAAGTTCAAATGTTCCCTCATTTTATCCCGGATGCTTCCAGTGAGCCACGATTGAGACGCCACATCAGGTTTCTTCTGTGGATTTCCCATTATTTCATTATTCATGTAATTTTCTTGTTCATTAAGAAACTCATCCGGCTGATCAAGAGAACTGAAAGTGTAACAAAACACATTCTCCACCTGAATATCAGACAAATACGAGTCCAAGCTTGTGTTCACTTCGACTCCTAACTCCATTAACTGTCGAAGAAACTCATTAACGGTGTTTATTTCATTATCTTTCACTGTGATCCACTCTCTCAGACTCTTTTCACTGAATGGAGACTCATCATGAGCTTGAAGAAGATCCTTCAGAGCACAAGACTCTTTCTCACACGCTTTACCTGACTGGATCACAGATTTAATCCGGTCACTGAAATCTTCCCGATATGTTTGGCAGTTTTGCTGCATATCTTGTATTTTCTTATGAAGTGCACTAAAAGTGGTTTCCTTGATGTTTTCCAAAAGTAAATAGCACTTGTCTTCAGTCCACCTTAGATTGTTGATAGCAGACTCTTTGGTCTTGATGAGATTCTGGTTTATGACTGTGAGACGCGTCACATCACTCTCTACGGTGTAGTTGAGTTTTCCCACCGCTGCACATTTAATATTGTACTCAGTATCTGGTCTGAGATCAGTCAGAGTAACTGTGTTCTGGGTCTTTGACACAGTTTGAGATGTCCAGTCTTTCTCTTCCTTCATTTTGTACAGTAATTTGAGTTCCTCTGTATCAGGACCCGGTGGAGACACTTTCAGATCCACTTGTCTATATCTGATATCTTTAATGATTGGACAGTCTGGTTTTGATGGAGGAGTGAAGCAAAAAGGTTCATTAGATCCATTTTCATACAGGAGAATGCAGGAACCTGGAATATTTTCCATTTCTTTTGATGCAATAATGAATTTGACTGAGTTGCTGTTGTTTAAATCAATCAGGTGTTTAAATACGCTCAGGTTGTTCCTCATAGTCTTCTGGATGTCCGTCGTGAGCCAAGTCTTGTGTTCGGGTTTCTCTTCTTTTCTCTCTTTTGTTGAAGAACTCAGGAAGGTCTTCTGTTCAGAAAGCAGCTCATCTGTCCAGCTCAATGATGTGAAAGTGTAGCTGAACAAATGTTGAACTTCCAGATTCATTAGATGTTTATTGAGGTTGTTTTCTACCGTTGCTCCAGAGTCGTTCAGCTGTGTGAGCAATGCTTTAATAATGTCAGATTCTTCCTCTTTCTCCTTCAGCCATTGTTCAAGAGCGCTTCCTTCAAATGGAGATTGCTCATGATCTCGTAGAAGATCGATCAAGGCTGTGTCCTCTGTGAATTTTCCACGGATCTTCGGTAAGAGATTCCCAAGTTTCTTCATGAGACTCAATCTGCACTGGTAGCAGTTTTTCTTCATGTCATTGATTTTGTCATGAAATGCAGTAAATGTTGAAGCTGGCGTGTCTGTCAGAAGATCACTGCATTTCATCTCAGTCGTACTCAAACTCTCAATTACAGATTCAAAGTCTGAGCTTAAACCTGTGCTGATTTCATGCTGAAACTTTACAACTCTTGAGAAAAGTTTGTCCAAAGGATAAAGCCAAACTCTCAGAGGAACCGCAAGCTCTTTGTTTTCTCCCAGCAGTTTCGGAAGATCTTCAAAAACCTTCATAGCATCTTCAAAAGTGGTCGGGTTACGTGGTAGCTGGAAGTCTCCATGAAATGTACACTTGAATTTTTGGGCTGCAGTCTTCAGATTGTCATTCAGATTAATGTTTGCACCGTTTGAAATGGTGATTAGCTTCCCAAAGACAGCTTCTACATCTCCTGCTATCACTCTTTTGTCCTCATCTGATGAAACTTCTCTATCAAACACAAAGCATGCGTCTGCTCCGTACAGCACTGCGGTCACTACATGTGTGGCGACGCCATCTTCATAGTGAGCCATGTCTCCAGAAGCAAAGTGGTTTATGATCAGTTCTTCAAACTTACTGGTGGAATGATAATGTAATGTCAGTCTCTGTTGACTGAATGATTTCTTGGTGTCCTTGAGATAATTAGCAGCTCCACTTAGATTGATGAGTCCTCCTAAAACACTCAGTTTCAGACATCCGCCAATATTCAGCAATCTAGACTTTTCCTCAATGGAGTCTGAAGCGGTGACTGTGAAAACTGTATTGATTTTGGGTTTCTGCTTCAGCTGCTCTTCACTCCAAAGTCTGATTCCTGTAATGGAGAAAAAAAATATTTATGTCTAAATATACTTAATTCATTAAACAGTAATTTAATCAGCCCTTTTGCAAAACACAACTTGCATGTTCTCCCGAACAACACCACATTATTTTTGTGTTTCTTGTCCCCATCGACCATTCTCTTACATTTCATTTTATATTTACTGTATTTACATAAATGACTCTGAGCAGGTGAATATCTAAATATAAACAGTGGACTATCCCATTAATAATGCCAACCATTATGATACAGAGCAACCAAAACCATTGCATTCTGTAACAAATCCTTCCCTCGCAGGTCAAAATGACCCGAAGCCCTAAAACCTTTTTTGTGCAGAAAGCTTATTTCATTTCATTTTTATAATATTTTTTAATGTAAAATAATTATTTTTGTTTTTTTATTTACATTTTAAATGACTGGATTTTATCAATAAATAATAAATACGTGGAATTTAAGTCCAAATCAATGCAGTTTCAAAGGTCTTTAAAGTGCTTTTATGGACTGTGCATGATCGCAGCTGAGGAAGAGGGTTTTATCTAGCGAAATGATTTAAAAAAAAAAAATATATATATATATATATATATATATATACACACATATAGTTTTTAACTACAATTGTTCGGATTGAGCTGATCTGCAATGCACCACAACTATGTCATCATCACGTTGAAAGGTCAGGCTTGATGTCGCCGGCGCCGACGGAAGTACCACCCTACTGTTTACAAAGCGACCAATACAGTTTGATCTATCCTCCTTCTCACGGTCGCTCTTCCTCAGCTGCGATCATGCACAGCCGGTTAAACCACTACAAAGCCCTTTGAAACTGCATTGATTTCGACTTCAAAACAGTGGTTGTATGGCAAGCAGTTTTAACTTTAATTCATTTCCAGGATATGAATTGATGATATCAACAATTGATTTTGAATGGCAGCCAATGGTGACATTTTACTAAAATAGAATAGAATTCCAGAAATCAATAATTATAGTTAAATGCAAATATAAATGAATATCAAGAACTACTAATGCTACTAGTGAAAATGTAATTACTGATATAAAAAATTGCCATTGTTACTACAGTAGTAGAAATATTATTCCTGATATCCATAATTATCATTTTAACTAGTGAAAATGTAATTGTTGATATCAACAATTCATATCCTGGAAATGAATAAAAGTTAAAATGGTTTGCTATAGTGGTTGCCATTGAAGTCCATTAATCAAAGAAAAATCCAGAAATGCCTTATTTTCACTTCCACTGAGGAAAGAAAGACATGGATATCTTGGATGGTATTGGGGTGAGTAAATTGTTAGGAAATTTTCATTTTAAGGTGAACTAATCCTTTAAAATAGTAATATATTTGCTATGGGCACTTAATATAGTGAATACATGCAGAGAAAGCTTTTAAATTAGGACTTTATTGCATTAATATTGCTAAATGATTTGGTACTGTAAGTTCTTAACCACAACCTCACAAATAATAGATATTATTTTACTCTAATCGTTTATTGAAGGCTTCATAAATTGTGTTGAACAGTGGTGTATCACCTGGTACGAGAGCATCTCTCCTGCAGTCATACAGCATCCCCAGCTGGAAGGGTCTCCCCAGAGCTGCAGTCTCTATTGAGTTCACTCCCACTGGATCCATGCTGGACAAAACACATGGAAGGAGAAATCAACCAATGAGATTACTGATAGAGGTTTGACAGATATTAAAGCTAATATTCAGCTATCAATTCAGAAGTTGGTTCTTAAATTTGAGTTTTAGCTTTATCTGGTGAGTATGAAAAAAAAAGCCCAATGCCTCAATTTTCATAAACGTTTGTATTGTAGGTATTAACTTTTCTAAAAAGTAAATCGATCTGAAATCAGTCTATTTTATAATTGTTTTTTAAACAAAAGGTGCATTTAAAATATATTTATAAGGCACAAAATGGCTTCTGTAATCGTCCAATAGCATAAACAAAACAATAAAAGACTAAATTTAACCGATAATGTAATAAGTCTTGTCTTACCCTTTCGAAGACGGTATCTGTATTGACTGGTTCCACAGGAGTCTGGGTGCAATGTTAGGCTAAAATCCAAATGAAATAATTTATCCACAAAAGACACAATGTCTGCTTAAGAAGACCTAACAAACTGTTAACTGTAGATGCAAGAAAGTCATCATTTGTGTTTACACTAAAGGACTGATACACACAATGAAATATGCAACACGATCGTCGATCTCACAGAAATTCATATGAATTTAACAAGATGGATAATTCCATAATTCCATAATTCCAAGATGGATAATGAATTTGTACGGTGATGACGACAGGAATGACCCACCCCTGACCCCACCCATAAACCTAACCGTCACTGCCTTTCAGGGCCCTTTCACAACTATCTTGTTTGGTCCGGACTTTCATACTTTTCAGTTTGGTCCGAATCAAAATTAGAGGTGTGAAACCTCCCCTGGACCACGGTCCGGACCAGACAGATGAAAAGTGGTCCGATGGAAAGAGGTAGTCTCGGTCCGGATCAAACTGAACAAAGATTTGTTTCATTTCTAGTGTGAAAGCATTTCTGTATGGTTCTGACTTTAAGACCTTTTACAGGAAGTTCTGGTGGTTCCCAAAAAGCCAAAAAACAGAAGATGGCAGGAGAAATGAGCCGTGGTATTACCACATGGGGAGAGGAGGAGACGAGGTTTTTAATTGAAGTATGGTCTGATGACATAAGTCAACTCGAAAATGTTCGCACGATGAGGACGTTCATTTGGCGAAATTGAACTAGCCTTGTGTATAGTTGGTGCTGCAGGTAATTATGCCATAAAAATAACAATATAGTTGCAACAATATGCGTCTGTTCATTCATGTTGTCAAAGTTACCCATCGATTGACAACACGCTGATGCCAGGCGCATGTCCATTTACAAACCTATCAATGTCAAGATGCAGATGATGACGACAAAAGGCTTATAGCTTACAATATATAATATATATAATATATAATAATATATAGCTTACAATATATAAGCTTACTTATAGCTTATAGCTTACATAAGGCTTGTTTGAGATGAGAAAAATCTGCGCAGAACCGATCACTGGTGATCAGCGCGAGATGCATTCCGGTTAGAAATGAGTCCGAGAGCCATGCCGTCGTATGTCAAAAAACTCTCACGAGCGCAAGGTGGTATGGCATTCTGATAGGCTCTTTAATATAACTTTTATGGCGTTCCGATTGGCTCTTTATTGCAACATGCACTCCTCTCAATGAACGTGACGTCTGCGTCTGCCGATCGCCTCGTCTGCGTCTGCCAAATGTGACGTCTGCGTCTGCAGCGGGGGGGGGCGGGGGTGTACCAAATAGCTCATAAGGAATGCGGACTGGAAAACCAGGAGTGGATCAGGAGCGGAGTGATCACAGAACGCTAAGAGTGAACGTGCTTTTGCTCCAGTCCAGGCTTTGATCACATCTCCCTAAGTAGGGTGAACACCTCGTCCTTCCGGCCTATTCAAACTAGAATTAAGACATTTATTACACTATTTGAGAAATGTAAGCATATTTACGGCCTTTATTTTAAAATAATGAAAAGGGTAATTTAAGACATAAGGACAGGGTGACACTGATATTGACGGAAATCTGTCGTAGGTACTCCCATAGCGACGCATAACTTGAATCCCTGTATGAAGTGCATCACTGAATATAAAATTGCAAAGGCTACATTATATATTAGCAAATATATTGTCTCACATTTGAAAATGTCTTATGTAATATGCAATATATTGTATTAACACCATATAATTCTGTATATTTTCAAATACACTGTTAAACCATGCAGCGTTTCTCAAAGTGAGGGGTGTGCCCCACTGGTGGGGAATAGAAACATGACAAACGGGAGAAAATGTGGTTATTTTTTTTTGCCCATCTCATTTAATTCCTTTATTATTGAGCATTAACTCAAAACAAAACTACGACATAAAGACTATAAATTTTATTTTAATATTGAATTGTTTCAATATAGAATGCTTGAAATCTATTTTTATTGAATTGTTTCGTTTAAAGACATTTCAGGCTTTAGAAAGCTTGAAATGTATTTAAACTAAACAGTTCAAAACTAAAATAAACAGACTACTCTATAGGCTATTTCTCATAGTTTCATTTCATTTATGACGAGATGTGCTCCAGTATGGAAAGCCTTTAGGGCCAATTTAAAACACGCAAATTTTAACACGTATTTCACACGTATTTTACGTGTAAAATACACGTGAAATACGCGTGACATACGCGTGACATAATCAACACGTATATCATGTGTATTTTACGTGTATTTCTTACAATTTGCATGTTTTTGGCCCTAAAGGCTTTCCATATATTTGAACTAATTTGCGGGCATCAGCGAGCCGCTATCAATCTGCGGGAGACACACGGAACTTCTGGGAGACTTGGGATGTCTGATATTAACACAACGCACACATACACTGCATAACAAATCTGCCGCCGTCGCAAACCTCAACTGTGCGCATGCATTGGTGGAACCAGACGATAGGCTTAAATGTTTTCCAGCTTGACTGTTAAAAGCAGAAAATTGGCTGTCCAGCGGGAGGGGCGGGACATGTGCATACAACCGCCATCTTTGGTGTTACGGGTTTTCCCCTTTCTTTTACTATGGTTTTCCCAACACATTTGTATTAAAGGAGCAAAACGCAAGTATCTGAGTTTTTGCAGAACTACGCCCCCTCTGGCGACAAGCGAAACTGCGTGCGCGCTCACAAACACACGCACGTTTGCACGAGCTGTTCATAACCAAAGGAGCATCAGCCGCACACTGTGCGGCACACATCTTTTGTTACAGTGATAATGAGGTAATACAGTTATAAATCTTCAGGTCATTTAAAATATATGAAAGGAAAGGCATTCGAGTAAATTACACACTTATGTGTGTGTGTGAGGGGAAAACAGGGGTAGTAGAAAACTTTGTTTTTTGTTTCCATCTATCTCCATTTTGAACTGTTTTATGTGCTTACTGTATCCACGTATGATTGTATGGAAACACGTTCATGAACAATATAAGTTATTACTTTGTATAGGACCCCTTTGAGCCCGAGGGCAGACCGGAGATCTCTCTGTTTGTTGAAAGCCTTCCCGATGTTGACTCTCGTCTTATTCCGACGCCTGGCACTGGACAGACAGAAGTTGTATTTTCTTTGTCTCACGTGGGGGTTGCGTTGGGGTTTGGAATGAACTACAAGCCGGTCTCTTTGGGGCTGTTTACCAGTGGTGGAGAAAGTATTGAATCTCAGTACTTAAGTAAAAGTACAAATAACCAGATAAATATTTACTTTAGTAAAAGTAGAAGTAACACAATGACAACCATACTTGAGTAAAAAGTAAAAAGTACCTGATTTTAAATGTACTTTAAGTATTAAAAGTAAAAGTACTTGCATAACAATTTAGTCTCTTAATGTCTATTTTCTAATGATTAATAAAACATTTAATTCTAACTCATTCAATCTAATACTCCTATAATGATGTTCAAAAATGATGGAAAAAAAATGTTGTCACCATTTCTGAAACAAGCTTGCAATTAGGCAATATGAACATCATGCTTATCCTTACTATATGTCAATAACTATGTTTGGCAGTAAACTCGATTAATTTATGGTGTAATTCTGAACCTCTTGGCTTGCCATAATCCTAACCAAACGTATATTACACATGGTGCGTTTCCTATGCACGTAAAAACAAATTTTCGCGTATAAATTGCACGATAAAAGCACTGTGTGCAAGACGCATTTAGTGTGACCGGGTTGATATATCAATGGCAACCAAACGTCACTGGTGAGACAAACGTGCAACGAACGGACGGTCAGATTACCTTTTGGCAGTGGAAAAACTGATCAGAAAATGTAATGAAAATGTAACAGAAGTTGTAGAAATGTAGTGGAGTAGAAAGTAGAATAATTGCTGCAAAACGTAACGAGGTAAAAGTAAAAAGTATACACTATTTATTCTACTTAAGTAAAGTAAAGATACTTGAAAAATGTACTTAAGTAAAGTAACAAAGTATTTGTACTTCGTTACATTCCACCACTGCTGTTTACACCTGGCCACAATGCATTTTCTCAGATCGGATAGCTATCTGATTTATCAAAACGATTCCATTACACCTGCTCACATAAATGTGTTTTTGCAAAACGGATATAATCTGATCTTCAATTCCCGCGCTATATACAGAATTCATGAAGTGCGCGTCACCGAAAGCAACAGATATGAGCTGCATTTTATTGATCATTGGCTAATTTCAAAATCAGCAAAGACAGCAATAAGAGAGATCGGCAACAGAACTGGTAAGATCATTTCACTTCTTTACTTTTAATGAAGATGGTAGTGTTAAGCGTCTGCGACTAACTTTCACTTTGATTCGCGATCGATTGCGGCGCGCTGGCTTGATGAATAGACGCTCAGCTGCTCATATGAGGTGATGCGCGTCGTCATATATTACTAAAATAACATGACATAACCTATAGCCTGCTTTCAACAACCAGATGCATTTACACTTGTCCAGTTTTGTCTGGAATGCGGCCCAGACCACGTCCTCATGAGCGATCGGATTCAAATCCGTCTCGAAGGGCAACCTGATCTTTTCACGATCCGATCACAGAAAACGCATGAAGTGACCAGGTGTAAGCTAAACAGCTCCTTTGAATCCATCTTCTACTTTTGTGGAAAGTTGACTAAAGTTGTGTCGCTCGAGTTGTCTTCTCTGATACGGAGAATGGCGGTGAATACACTTAACCTGCAAGACATAGGCACATAGCCAGGCGAGTGTGAACGCGCATGACATCACGGCCAGTCTCAGATTCGAGCCTGAATCCCTCTTATTTATTTTACTGTACAGGATTATAGAGGCGATCTCAGTGATCAGAGAAGGGCTCATTCAGCCCATCAGGCGAATGTTTAAACATGTATGGGTTAGAAAACGGCTATTTTTAACATGAAATGTTGCGCAATGCACCTTTAAGGATTGAGGAAGTGGCGTGTCTCTATATAAATAGTCTCTGACCTAGGTCAAAAGAATCAATCCTCAGCTTGGTGTGCTGAACAGTTTTCTCTCCTATGTTTTCTTTGTGTTTAGGTTTCTCTTTTAAGGACTTAAGTTCCTCCTAAAATTTAAAGTGAAAATTTAGTAAAATGCTCATGTACGTAGTCAGGGGCGGCTCGCCGATAGAGGGCGCTGGGGCGCCGCCCTCCCTTCGACCTGTCTGTCTGTTTTTTTAATATATATTATAATTCATTCATTTTGAAAAATAATCTGTGTTAATTTTATATGCTAATAATGGTTTTACTTTGAAAAGTGTTTTGAACTCACCAGAATGATATTTGCATTCACTTTCGTTACTTTTATCATGTTGGTGTAGTAGTATAGCCAATAGGCTGTCTTCTCAGGGCGCCAGTTCGCTCAGCCCCACAGTGCTGGAATTTAAGCCAATGGTTCCCCGGTTGCTATGCAAAAAAGTTTATATTTCGCCAATCAGCGGCGTCAAATTTTATGGTTTGGGGGCGCTGAAAATATCGCCCACAGTATCAGATTAGGGGAGTGCACGCGCACCACGGGACATTTTTTTTTACCTCAGATCAGAGCCATGTATTGAGAGAGTTATGACAGTCCCGTAGACCGCCATTGTAACTCAGGAATGCGGAAGTAACGCGTGTCATGGACCCGCCCATTAGTTCCAACCACTGATAGTTCCAGCATTGAACCCCATTCATTTTCAGTGCTTCCGATGTCCTCTCGCTGGTAAATTAATGAAATTACTGTATTTTTTACTTTTACACACATTAGCCGACCTCTCGTGAATCTAGTCTGTAGTTATATGTTATGTAGCCAGATCTAGTAAATGTTTATTGGAAGATAATAGGTTAATTGCAGCGATAGCTTACGTGACTCAACACTTCACTAACGTTGTTAGCTAACTTATGGTTACCTGATGTATATAATATTTTTTTCTAACATCATATAAATATAAATATATAATATTATATATATATATATATATATATAATATTAGATAGATATACAATATATATATATATATGAAGAGTTCAGATGCAAAAGCCTCTAAGTGCCATTTGAAATTTTCTTTTAGAATGGTCATTTTTATCAAGCTTGTATATTTAAGTTCAGTGATTTCACTTAAATGGCAATGATAATTACCTATTAGTTGTTATTTAAGTGAAATTACTGAACTTAAATATACAAGTTTGATAAAAATCATGGGAGCAGTCTATATCCCTCCTAAATCATTCATTTGTACATGCACAGCGTAATTATTTATATTTTACGTTGGTTGTCGTGATTGTTATCCTGATCGGGCAACCGGTCCACGGGTCTTTGCGTGATCACGGTAGGCTAATGGCTGAATCGGAATTTATAAGCAAGATCACGGGAATCAATAACCTACATCCCAGTTGTGCAAAAATAAATATCATGAGACGTCCATCATCAGATGAATGACATGGAAAAGTTAAGTTAGAGCCGCTAAAGCCAGTGCAACTACCAATGCGAACATAAACACAAGCTTTTCCCTCCAAAATTATAGCCTAAAAAACATCTAAGTTGTCACCCTGCCTCTCCAAATGCAACACTGACATTAATCAAACGCAATAAAAGCTTAAAAAGTACTTTGGTGTGCGTTTTATTTTATATTTACCGTTTAATAATGCAATCGCTGCTGTCTGTCCATTGAAGAACATGACAGCCCGCGTCTGTTTTGGAACTATTGGGGCTTCCATGAATCACGTGACAGCCTTGCGGCGACATCAAAGCGTGTCGCAACTCTCTCAATACATGGCTCTGCCTCAGATGAGAGCAGAATGGCAGCGCCAGTGACGTCGAGTGGAAATAATGTAAAGTTAGTCGTGGGAATTGACCTGTCTGTCTCTGTCACTCACTCACTCACACACACATTCACACACATTTGATATTAAAATAGTTATAGGAATATTAATACCTGTGTGTTTGCTTTGTTTTTGATGTTTTTAAGTTCTGAGCTGGATTACTGTGTTTCATACTAGTTAAAATCAACTTTCTTCTCATACTTGGGTGTTACCCTCAAGAATGTTGTCCCACCCTTTCTTTCAGAGCATTTTCTCTCTCTCTTTCTCTAGTATCAACACATTGTTTTCCATTATCCAATTGTCAATTTGTCAAAAATATGTAGTCTACAGCTGGGGATTGATTAAACTAGATTGTTGTATTACCTATTATTTTTTGTATTACCTGTCCTATATTATAATTTATCAATATTATGCGTTTGCACTTTTTCTGTCAGCACACAGAGCATAATAAACATGCAACTTGTTCATTATCATTAACTGTCAAACTGTTATTATTATTATTGTATTATTTGACCATTGGTATATTGACTGGTTTAAGTTATTTTATTGGTATAGGTTAGGGCATGGCCTAAGGCCTAAAATGCACCCGAATGCAGGAAATCACATTTCCGGAATCACCAGCCGCCACTGTACGCAGTAATACAAGCTTAAGTTAAATTATTATATTATTATATTTAGTCTATAGCTTATTAATACAAGCTTAAATATATCTGTCTTACCTTATATGCTGGACCAATTTCACTGATGGGTCTGAAAGTATGATTAGCATGTTTCTCTGAATCTCTGCACACTACACACACTGGCAGTTTGTCCTCCAGACAGAAGAGTTTGAGTTTCTCACTGTGTAAACTGCAGATATCCTCAGATCCTGATGAAAGCCTCTCATCTCTCTCCTTCAGGAACGACTCACACAAGTTATTTAACGCCATATTAGGAGGAATAATCTCTCTTGAGGATCTTCTTCTGCAGATTGGACACTCACGAGTTTCCTTGCTTCTCCAGAATTGTTGAAGACAATCTTCACAGGAACTGTGACCACACGACAGAAGAACAGGAGACTTGAAGATGTCACAGCACACAGGACAAGACAGTTCTTCTGGAGATACATTCCGTGAAGCCATTTTCACCGTTCGAACTCTTGACTTTACTTTCACTTTCTGAACGATCGTTTCAAAAACGAACAACAATGAGAATCACAAAGATCTGCTGTCTGTTCAGAACCAAACTATTAAAAATACATATATTTGTTCTTCAAAGATCGCTGATTCCATTTTCCTTTTCTTCTCTCAATAGATAAAATAGATAGTCACGAGTCACGACAGCAAAAAGGTCTCTTCCTGGTAGGCTACATATAAAATGAATAAGGAAGTCAGATCGCGTCACACTGGTGTGGTTTAGTTAAAGGAGTAGTTCACTTTTTTAAAATACTTGCTGATAATTTACTCACCACGGTCCGGGTATCGTTCGTTCATTTGTGAGAAAACAACTCCTTTTTCGTTTTTTCTGAAAAACAAAAAAAACGAAATTATGACTTGATGTTTGGTTTTCCCGTTCTTGCGCAGAAATCAGAAAAACACCTTGATATTCCAATTTTCCCCTGTGGGTGGGGCTACATCTGTACGTTTTGATAGTTTGTTTTCCAGTTTGAAACGAAATAAGCAGAAACGAGAAGCCACGCTCTATGCCAATTAATCTCATAAAAAAGAGAATTCCAAAAAAAAAAAATCCCACGAGGTGTTATTTTCTTTGCATTCAAAAAACAATTTACACAAAAAAATGTATTACACACATACAAACCACACTATATGACATCCACACCCACACAATTATTGTTAATAAGCAGAAAGCAATATTTGTTTTATAGGCCAAACCTGGACAACTAGCACCATCTGGTAAAAAAAAAAAAAAAAAAAGTAAAAATAAAAATTTTGGAGCCAACAGAAAAAAACAAAGAAAATATCTTAACAAAGATTGCATCATTTTATAGTTAAATGGCCCTGGGATTAAAAATTGCGATTTCAATGGGGACATTTTTGTCCAAAATGCACTGATAGGGAGACACTGATATTATTATTTTTTTAAGAAAATGGTGGTGAAATAGTAAAATTTCATAAAAAATACACACCTGTGCCATATGGGCTCTATGCACAGCGGTATTTCCGGTGAAGGTGTAAGGATGCTCGATTACTTCCGCCGATCGTAGAGTCAAATACAATACCGAGAATTTATATTGAATTTTATACTCTATGGCTATAATAAAGAAACGTTAGTCACAAAAACAGACTAAACAGACACCCCTCGTTGTGTTTATGCTTCTTTTAAAAATTATATTAAATAAACATAACTATATATAAAATTACATCTAAACGTATGAAAGTTTCATTTCAAAGACAGTAAATTTTGAAGACTCTGCCATAAAACGGTTTTCCCCGGTTTTCCTCCGCTTTAATCTCCACAACCGGAAACAGACGAGCATCCTTGCGTCAAATGCGGAACTTTAATCATATAGTTCTAAAATTTTTCCTGTACAGTGTATTGAAATATATTTTGTCCTTGTTTAATAAATCTCTGCCTGACAAGTTCCCATCTCTTTGGTAAATGAATGTGTTACTTCACAGCATATCATGCTCAACAAATAAATATGCTTTTGTTTGTGATTCTTATTATAAGATTCAAACAATGATTTTAAGCATTTCTATAAACATTTTTTTTTTCTAGTTTGGTCAAAACGGTTACAGAGGCATTATTTTAATGTTCATGGAGTTTTGGGTCCATATAGTGCATGGTATCATCCTGGTAGCGTAACTTAAATAAATCAGACAACTCTTAAAAATGTATTTATCCAAGATATATGAGAATATTATAGTTTTCTTTCTCACAGATTTGCTGTTTAACAGCGCCACCAAGGGGTCAAATAATAAAATCACATGAATATATGTCTGATATGTGAGAATAAGCAGAGAAACTAACATAAAAATGTATTCACAAAATTAAAGTTTAAATATGTTTGAATGAGGCTTGGAGAGAGATTAATAAACTTATTTTAATAAAAATATTGCTTATTTCCCAATGAAGAAAACACAATCAGAATATTTCTGAATCAGAGTATGTGTAATAATTGTATATGAAGCAGATCTACTGTAAATTGCCATAGTGTATGAAATGTCTATTTAAATAAACTTGCCTTGCCTTGCTTGCCCGTCCCATCCAAATGTTCCTCAACACAGATCTTGAAGTATAATTTTGACACGTAGAATCACAGGAGACAGAAAGTCAAGAGGGTCATAGATGAAACTAATGATAGAAAGAATCCCTCTTTGAGTAAGAGGTCTATCCTTGATGGTCTCCTTGAAGACATCAGATTCAGCAGACCACTGCACACCTAATGCTCTTTCCAAATAGCTAAATAATCCAAATCCAAGTTCTTAACTTTGTCTCTTTCTTCCTCAACGATGGAATTTAACACAGTGCAGCTGTTACTTATACATTTCTGTGAGCTTCTGGTACAATAGAACAGCTTCTGAATCTGTAAGCACAGATACAAGACAGAAATCTCCATAGAAGTTATTATAGACAATGTCCACGGTCTTGGCATCATACAGATCTTAATGGCCCTCTGCACACTCTCTCAATGCGCTAGAACAACTTGGAGATGACATCGCTCCAAACAAATGCTCAACCATTCTGTATTCCTCCAGATTGGCATCATGTTTCCTCCAGGCCACCAAAGAAACCTCAAGAGATCACAATCATAAGGATGTACCTTAACATGATGAAACATCAATTCTATGTCAGCCATCATGGCAACATACTCCATTCTGAATCGCACAAGAACACTCACCAGCGGCCATGTTAAATCTAGACATATTAAAGATGAAGTTCCTTGATATGATGCTCCACAATCAAACACCACTCTGATCTTTAGTTTTTTAGGATGATACCAACACATTCTTATCCTTTGGCGTCATATAGGTGACGCCGTATGACATTTCGTCGAAATACTACGCATATCATGGCACCCTTTAGCGTCAATATAACACGCACTGTTATGGGTAGGTTTAGGTCTGGGGTAGGGTCTGCTCTAATGCGAGTTAGTTGACAGGTGCAACACTACAATCAACAGAATGTCTAAATGAGGACTATTGCTTGTTATAACCAAGGCTCACTGGAACATTTTTATTATATCTACATTTTTGCAAAACTTCAAAAACTTTCACTCTGTTCCTTGCATTTAATATTATTTTGTGACTTCAAAGCACTTTCATAGTGTAGGGCCTGCAAGTAAATGCATTTTAATATTTCCATCATGTACATAAACAACTCTGGTTTCTTCCGATGCAGCAAAATTGCTCAGTTGGTCCAGCGTTGCACATGTGGTGCAGAGATTCTCAGGTAGGAGTCCTGCTGTCCAACTCACAGTTAAGATAAACATTTTCAATATCTTGCAAAATATATAGTTTGTGTTTTATTGAGAATTAAGCAGAATGAAAGTCATTCATCTCTCTTCTGTCATCATTATAACACACAGGCAACGTGTTTCTGTTCACATGAGTGTTTTCTTTTTTTATTCATACATTTGTCATTTTGAAACAGTCATGCTATCAGAGTTATTTTCTCATACAGCCTCTAAGTGTCTGTCAGTGCTTAATAGTACAATAATAAGCATTAAAAATAATATATAGCTAGAAAATATTTGCAGTAATCAATAGTATTTTGTGTTTGTTAATTTAGCAGATGCATTTATCCAAAACAACTTATTAATGATAAAAATAGAAGCAATTGTGATGATAGATATGGACACCGTTTCAGGATTATATTTTGGATTTTCTGAGTACTAACATACTTTACTCTTAAAGGGACAGTTCACCTAAAGAAAATAATATTTCTGTATATTCTCAATAAACACATTAAGCATACATCAATAAACACAGCGAGTCATAGTGAAATAACAGTACAGTCCAGAATTATAAAGCAGAGTTTAGAAATGTATATCATGTTTTTCACCTGTTGGATGATATTCAACAGTTTCTCAAACAGGCTCTATAGATGACAGTGCTTTATAATACAGTTAAAACAGTCTCTAACAGCCTATTAGACAATGACAATGATTATTACATTCACATCATTTTATGATGAATAACAATTATCTGGCTATTTCTTTGCTTTTACAGTATTACGGCTGTATTTTCAATAGTAATTTACTCTATAAATTCATATACAGAATCCACAGTAATCACTTTCACATTAGTTCATTTTGTAGATGCAGTTTATGCAGCAATTTACAAGTGGAAAATTCAAGCAAGTGTGATGATAAAAAAATGTTAGATTCATAAAACATCCCAATTATGATCAATGATAATATAGCTTAACATCACATGAAGGACTTGCTTTTGAATACAGCAGAAACTTTTTAGGATTTCAGATTTTCAGTGTCAGCATCATTTGAGATAAGGTATTATTTGTGATTATTAAAATACATTAAAATCTAGCATTGTATCCCAGAGCTTCTTGTTTGTCTTCTCCTGCTCTCTTCTTGATGTTTTCCAGTATTTCAGCTTTTCCAGGCTGATTTATTTCCTTCAGCTTTTCAATCAGAACATCAACATGTCGGAGTGTGTTCAGTGAATCAGTGTTGAGTGCGATCATCTCCAGAGTATCCACACAGTGAAACGCATCCATCACCAGCTTTACTTTCTCTTTCTCTAATTCTTTCAGTTCCTCTTCCAGCTTCTTGGCCAGAGACTCACCATCCCCAATCTTCCCATCATATTTCTTCTTTAATTTTTCATATGTCCTCTTCTCCTTTTTTGTCTTTGTTACATATAGTTTTGCTTCTTTGACATGTTTGGTGTAAAGGCATTTATTTGTGCACACTGTACAGTGATTATTTTTCATCACACTGCACCATGAGAGATCTTTGACCCACCAGCATCCTGGATAATGACAGTTCTCCTCACAGACGCTGCAGCACGTCGCCTCTTTTTCTACTGAAGGATCAATATCAACCTTCTCTTTATAGGCCACGTCGACTTCATACTCAAAGTCATTATTTTCCTCTACATTTCTCTTGTTCTTCTCCAGAGCTTCTTGAGTTTGTTTCAGCTCATTCTGCTTTAGTTCTGTCAGTTGAACACGTTCTTTTAGATTAGAGATATTTGCCTCCAACTGCTTCTGTTTCTTTAACACATCTCGAGTCATCTGCAGGGATTTTGGTTTTACACTCTCAAGAAACTTGAACAATCCTGCCATTCCTCTTGAACTGCGATCCCATGATTTATTCCGCCTCTGTTCATGATCTTCTTCATCATCTTCTTCTTCTTCATCTTCATCAGCTGCTTCTAACTGGCAGTTGTCAAACAGGAAATACACCGGCTGATTCTTGTCATTCACGGCACACTTGACTTTAGCATTCTTAACAGCCGTCAGGACATTTTTAGGTCGAGCTCCAGATGAGTGTGTGAAGAGCAATACGATGTTTTCAACAGTATCTCTTCCAAATAAAGACTGAACAGAATCAAATATGTATATCTGTCTGTCAGAGAGTCGATTTTGTTGTACCATAATCACCAGACACACTACGTCTACTTCATGAACACTTTCTTCAGATGTAAATAAACGAAGCAAACTCTCAGCGATCTGTTTATCTTTCTCAACTCCACGAGTGTCTCCATATCCTGGTGTGTCGATGATTGTTAGATCAGTTTTACTCTCTCGTGGATAAAACTCATAAACAGTGATGATGGAGGTCTGACTGTGTGATGTAGCTGCTGATGTTCGGTCGCTCTGTTCATCTGTGATCTCAAACCAAACCTTGTCTTCTCTCTGAACATCTAACATGTAGTTGATCATCGTGTTGATCAGGGTTGTTTTTCCAGTTCCTGTTTCTCCCACCATCAGAATGGTTTTATGGGGTTTGGTTTTGTCTCTCTCTCCAAAGGTGATTTTTCTGTATTGTTCAGATTGATCCATATAGTCTGTCTTTGTTTGCAGATGATATCGAGCAGGATTTCCACCTTCAATTAAGATGCTTTTGTTGATGATATAATTTATGTCCTGTAATGTGAAACATGTAAAATACAACAATAATTATGGTCATGTGTAAATGATACAATGCTATGTTTTTAAATGATATATTTATGAAAATGTGCACCAACATTCCTGTTAACAATAAATGTTCTTTCACATAACTCATTTTACAAAGCATATTACATTTAGTTTTTTACTTTGTTTACTCCAAAATAAATATACATATTAAAGGGGTCATATGAAGGGGTGTTTTTTTCCCTTTAATGTGTAACTTATCTGTTGACACAGTTATCTGTATTATGAATTATCTGTATTCATAAAGCTGTTTCTGAGCAGTACGACCCAAAAGTTTGCTTGGAGTCTTGCTTGCCTTGTTTTTTGAATCATTACAATAATACCAACATCATGTAGTGCACATGTTTAATTGTAATGGATGTATTGCACAGGCTTTGTGTGAATTGACGAATCTGCAGCCAATCGTTCATATCTGGCGTAAGGACACAATACAGTAACCAGTTAAACCGTAACATCGGCTTCCTGAACCTGGGGACCACAACACCGGTTAGACTACTCACCACTGCACTGTCACACATTCTACTACTTCCTGAACTTAGGCCAGCTCCTTGTTTCCTTTCTGCCATTATTGGCCAAATTTGATTAATTCAGGTGTGTCTGATTATTATTGCCGTGACTACTGAGGTCAAGCACACCTGAATTAATCAATTTCTCCAATAATCGCAGAAGAAACAAGGAGCTGGCCTAAGTTCAGGAAGTAGTGCAGCTGGGCATAAAGCCAATTATCTCCGTTGAAATCAAGGGGGTCGCTGTGTCCATTTCTTTCACTGTCTATGGCTAATTAGGACAGTCATGCTAAAAGCACAGTGGATTTTAAGACTTTGCATTGGGGGGAAATAATTAAGTGTCAAATAACAACTGCAATCGTGTATTATTCCTGACAATGTTTTGATGTAAAGTAAATGGAATCAAGGAGTCAGAGTCGAATGTGTGTTCTCCAATAATGGAACATATAATCTCAGACAAATCACTAATATAAACTTTTCTAATTAAATGATGTCAAAAGAATCAATCCTCACCTTATTGGTATGTTGAACTGTTTTCTCTCCTTTAATGTTTTCTTTGTGTTTAGGTTTCTCTTTCAAGGACTTCAGTTCCTCCTAAAATTTAAAGAGAAAATCTATAAGACACCAGAGATTTCTCTAAAATCATAAAAGCTCACGTAACACAAGCTTTAATCCTGAGAAATATATCTTTCTTACCTTATACGATGGACCAATTTCACTGATGGGTCTGAAATTATGATTGGCGTGTTTCTGTGAATCTCTGCACACTACACACACCGGCTGTTTGTCCTCCAGACAGAAGAGTTTGAGTTTCTCACTGTGTAAAATGCAGATCTCCTCAGATCCTGATGCACGATTCAATTCTCTCTCCTTTAGGAACGACTCACACAAGTTATTTAACGCCATATTAGGAGGAGGAAAATTGTTTGAGGATCTTCTCCTGCAGATTGGACACTCACGAGTTTCCTTGCTTCTCCAGAACTGTTGAAGACACTCTTTACAGAAACTGTGATCACACGACAGAAGAACAGGAGACT
This sequence comes from Pimephales promelas, assembly GCF_016745375.1. The sequence goes on along the minus strand of NW_024121299.1, from coordinate 9,521,286 downwards.
TGAAGATGTCACAGCACACAGGACAAGACAGTTCTTCGGGAGATACATGTAACGTTAGTGAAGCCATTTTCACCGTTCGAACTCTAACGTTACACTTTACTTTCACTTTCTGAACGATATCGGTTTCAAAAAAGAACAACCACGAGAATCACAAAGATCTGCTGTCTGTTCAGAAACAAACTATTAAAAATATACATGGTAACACTTTATTTTACGACCCGCAAACAACTGTAGTACACTGAAATTACAGTGTACGTTTCTGTAATTATAGTGTACTTCCGTGTAAGTACAAGGGAAAAATGTTAAGTTTGGGGTAATAAAGGGGTAACAAGCAGACATACAAGCAAATTATTTAATTAGTTAAAAAAATAACAGGTACCTATTCTTTTAATATATTCCAGGCAAAAATTGTACGTCTGTTGTTTATAAAATTTCTGGCAAAATATGTTCTTGTGCAATACAGGGTAATTTTGACATCTGTGGGTTATATATATATATATATGAAGATTTCAGATGCAAAAGCCTCTAAATGCCATTTGAAATGGTCATTTTTATCAAGCTTGTATATTTAAGTTCAGTAATTTCACTTAAATGACAATTAATAGGTAATCTTCATTGCCATTTAAGTGAAATTACTGAACTTAAATATACAAGCTTGATAAAAATGATCATTTTAGAAGAAAATTTCAAATGGCACAGAGGTTTTTGCATCTGAACTCTTCATATATATATATATATATATATATATATATATATATATATATATACCATTGAATTGCAATAACAATTAAATGTCAAGGCAAACTGTGTAATTAAAACGATTTTCTTATATATATATATATATATATATATATATATATATATATATATATAACAGTACCTTTCTCTGCAATTACAGTGCAAATAGTGTTGTTTCGTATTGCTACAGTAAGTAGCGTTTGTTACCCCCTTGTTCTGCGTAGTTACAGGGTAAGTGTAACTCCTGCGGGCTGTAGGCTAAATTAAAGTGGTGCTTGTTACCCCTTTATTACCCAAAACTTAACATTCCCTTGTTCCCTTATACCTACGCGGAAGTACACTATAATTACAGAAATGTACACCGTAATTTCAGTGGACTTACGCAGTTGTTTGCGGGTCGTAAAATAAAGTGTTACCATATTTGAAGAGTTCAGATGCAAAAGCCTCTAAATGCCATTTGAAATTTTCTTCTTTGATGATTTTTATCAAACTTGTACATTTAAGTTCAGTAATTTCACTTAAATAACAATTAATAGGTAATTATCATTGCCATTTAAGTGAAATCAAACTTAAATATACAAGCTTGATAAAAATGATCATTAAAGAAGAAAATTTCAAATGGCATTTAGAGGCTTTTGCATCTGAACTCTTCATTTGTTCTTCAATGATCGCTGATTCTATTTTCCTTTTCTTCTCTCAATAGATAAAATAGATAGTCACGACATCAAAGGTATCTTTCAGGTAAATGTAAAGTGCACGCGTGTCGTTTCTGATCATAGGTTTCTGATAAGGAAGTCAGTTAGTAGCCAAACGGCAGCCCGCGTCACTGGTCTTAGTTAACAAAAACAACGGGATTTTCTCATATGTGTCCAAGTAAGACCCTTCTCTAGGTTTTTGGATAAAAAAAACAAGCTCTGTGATAAACAAAAGTTTATGATACTTACACATTTTGTAAATCATGATCATTTTCACAGATGAACAGCACAACATTTTTTATTCATTAAATATAACGCTGTCACGGTTGGTAAATCCTATGTCTTCTTCAGGGGGGTATTCCAGAAAGCAGGTTATGTGACTTACCCGGGTAAGTTTAGGAGTAAGTAAGCGGATAACCTCTGCTTTCAGTTCCAAAAACGGAGGTAACTTTCGGGTTATGTAAGTAACCATAGCAACTGACTCTCTGAGGATAACCTGCTCAGGAGCAGGTTATGTTGCAGGGTTAGTTTGTTTCAGAGAGGTGACGGAGTATGGCGTGCCCTTTTGAAGACAATCCAGTGGATGTGGAACAGATAATACGGATAATATATAAATATATATATTTGTTTTTTTATGTTTTAATGCAGTTATACACTTTAACTACCTTTATAGGTCACTTCAATGGTTACTTGCTGGGAGACAGAGGGTACCCTACCCACTTTAATTAAAACCAGTTAACAGTCAAGTGTTGTTCATTGTTTCTTTATTTCCTGTAACAAAAGACATTTGTATTTATTGCTTTAGATTTCATTCAACAACAAATACTGTTCACATACTGTTTCCCACCTTAAGCTGGTGCTCCAGCAATTCAATTTCAAGTCTGGCCTTTTTTAGGTTAAGCCTTTTCTCCTCCATTTGAAGCTGTATAAGGTCCATCTCCATGTCACTTTTTCTGATTTGCTTTTGAAGGTGGGCCTTAAACAGCTCTTTGGGAGGCAACTAAAGACAGAATAATTAAACATGACTGAAAACGTCTGTAATACAAACACAGACCAAATATTTAAATGAGGAAGGAGAACTGCAGAACATTTCTTAGACCGTTAAGATTCTCTGTGGAGGTAGATGGACCCTCAGCTGTATTAAAATCTCCTGCCATTTATTTATTCTCCTCTATGGACCTCTCCACATTTTGTGTTTCTGTCACAGCAGAAGTGGTCTCTTCATCATCATCCTACAGTGAAAATAAGGAAGGATGTTGGGTCTAGCTAGCAAACAGAAACCTAAAGACAATAATCACTTACAACTGTGACAGTGTGGTGTTGCAGGAGGATCCAATAATACAACGTGGCCATCAGCAACTGCAAGATAATTAAACCAATAAGATAATCATGCATATTCAATACACAGTGTATATTCTTAAAAAAGTACATTAGGAACATCTAAGAGTAAGATTACATGCAGTCAAAGCAGCATGCACACTGCACAAGTGAATCAATGACTGTAAAATGCATTCAAAATGCATTTTTAAAATGGTGACAGTGTTGATGATTTTCTTTATTAGAATACTGACAAAAACAGTAAACACATCAATAAATCATAAGCATTAACATGGCTCACCTACATTTTACTAAGCCACTCGTCTTGGTATCTGAGTCTGACGAACTGCCCCCTGGTACCCTGTCGCCCTTTATTCAGGGACAGTGCCAGCTCCTCAGCTGGGGTGAGGGGAAGCGGAGGTGGACCCCACCTGTTTTACGGGCCTCAGCCTTCTTTCTATTGGCTACATAGAAAACTAAATTACATTAGATAGCTAAAGTACATGGCCTCAGTTTAGTAAGTTTAGAAAATATTATCTTGCAGGAGAATGTTTTTGTGTTTCATTTTGACTTGGTTCACACTTCTTATGGCTCCAGAACCTTATAAAAACCTAACATATCCAATTATGTGCATTACTATTGTAATATTAAGAAATGTATGGAGGCCAACAAGTAAATAGGCTACTTGTCTATTTTTATCATTTAATAATAATTTTTGCCTAATTACAGGGGAAAATAGCCCATTTATAATTTCTTTTAATAATTTATAAAACTCACGCATTTACTCTATCTGTTATTTTTTTGCCAAGCCAACTCTCTTTCTTTTGCTGATGCAGCAGTATTGTTGTTGTTTTTTTTAGTTATAACGGGCTTGTAGGCTTCAAGCAAGCATTAAAACCTCCAACTTAGTTTCACCGAAGTATGTAGCTCGTTTTTTTGTCCCTTGGTTTCCATGGTGACTCCTGATTTCTGCGATCCATTGAAAATGCCTTTATGTTCTTGCCGTGCGCGCGCATTAACCCTGGGTTACCAATAGGAGGTTGATTAAACTAACTCCTCACAGGTGTTTTGGAACCGACATACCCGGAGTAAGCTAGTTTGGGGTTAATCAACCAAGAGTTCAAGGTTTATCTGACGGTAAGTTAACCTTGCTTTCTGGAATACACCCCAGGGGCCCGTTTCAATAAGGAGGTTCAACCAACTCTGAGTTAAAGCTTGAACTCAGAGTTGACTTACCCTGAGATGGGAAACTCTGAGTTTTCGGTTACAGAACAGCTGAAATGAGTTAGTTCAATCAACTCTGAGTTGACTGACTCTGAGTTAAGCGCGTGCACCACAGCTATAAAAAGCCATTATCAATGGAGCGCAGATATTATGAGTCACCATGGCAACAGCGCCAGACAAAAAGAGGTGTTGGGTATAATTAATTACCAAGTAATCTAAATATTGTAATTTAATTAAAGGGATTACTCTTAATTCTTCTTTAATTTAAAATAAAATATGATGCAATTACATTAAATAGGCTACTGCATAAACTATAGACCAATTCAGTATAAAACAATAGTGGATTTAGCATACATTTTTAAAAGGTATATTTTATATAACCTTCTCCCTCTACACACTTTGATCAATTCAAGAATAATTCATGCAATTGTATTGTTAATTTGAAAGCATTAAAAGTGCAGTTTCTTGTCTCTCCTCCTTGTATTAATCAAGTGGTTGAGGTTGATATAGGATTTAGTAATATGTAGACCAATACTTTCTAGAGATAGTAATTATTACATTAATCTAACTACACCGTTGACGATGTCATTTGTTGTTAATAATTCATAACTATTTTAGAGAAACTGTTATAATATCAGGTGAAACTGGAAGAATGTTATTCAACCTAAAGTAGTCTACTATTACTTTGATACATTTTTACTTAAGTAAAAGTAAAAATACCAGTCTAAAAAATCTACTGAAGTAAAAAGTAGTTAATTTAAAACATGAGTAAAAGTTGCTGAGTAACTTGTTTAACAGCGGGGGTGGGGTTGGGGACTCCCCCATGTGGGGTTGTAACGTATGAGAGTTTCACAGTATGAGAACCGTCTCAGAAAATATCACGGTTTATGGTATTAAACAATTGTTAAATATATAAACTGCATTACTAAATTACGGTTATTATTTTCATCAGTTAAAATGACAGTTAAATAAATTAAACATTTGTTCAATAAAACATAATATCAACTAACTTCAATAATTGATTATGATTATGATTGACATCTTATTTTTATCATGAATAACTTATTAAATTTTATTACAATTTTTTCAATGATTTAATAGAAATATATTATCCAAAACAGTGGTAATCAAATAAAAGTTTAGCAAATGTTTTAATCCTTTTATTTTTTGGCAAAGTGCTGCAAAACAGATTTAGTCAATTAAACCATGGACAAACAATATATTCCTTAAAGAATGTGTAAATACATTTTAGTATTATTGTTGGTGTTTAAACAGCACTTCCTCTTTAAAAAAGGGGAGGAGACCGCAAGAAACTCTGGGTTTACTGAAGAAAACCTGCTCCCGACCAGGTTAGGTTCACAGAGTAAGTTACCATGGTAACTGACTCTGAGTATAAGTTACCTCTCTTTCAGAAACGGGCTTGACTTACTCTGCTTTCTCGGGTTTGATATACCCCCCTTTCTGAAACGGAAAACCCAGAGTTTCCCTCATTTCAGGGTTAACATACTCAGAGTTTTCACTTAACCTCCTTTTTGAAACAGGCCCCAGGTCTCGTGTTTCTGTTGTTTTATGTGTGTGTGTGTGTGATTATTAGAGGGGCGTGGCCGCTCATCAGAGCTCACTCATTAATCACTCATCACCAGCTGCAGTCTATCACCCCGGTCTATTTAATCTCACCCATTTCTCATCTCCATTGTCAGATCGTTGTTTGTGATGTCCGGTGTCAGAGCCCTCTGCGTTCCAGTATCCTTCGTTGTTCCTGTCTGTTTTCCCGTGGATGTTCTGGATTGTCTGTTGATCGTCACCTCACTTCACCTGCACTTGTTCATCTGACCATCGAGTCCCTGCGCCACTACCCTGCTGGTCTGTGACCGTGAACTGAGTTTCCTGCTTGTCCCTGGACAGTGTACTACTGAGTTTCATTTCTGCTTGTCTGTGGACAGTGTACTGAGTTTCTAATAAACATTGTTACTTGCTATTGCTTCCGAAGTCTTTACGTAACAAACGCAGTTAAAAAGGGGGTAATCCTGCATCAATTTTAACGTAGTACACCAGTTGAGGTATTTTAAAATGTACTTCTCTCACCTTATTTGTTATGCTATACTACTAGGCAGCAACTGTGCGTGTTTCAACTCAATGCAGCCTACTCAAATTTAGATTGCCAATATTTGTTTTTAGAATATATTGGTCTACTCTGTACACTGTAAAATAATAAACAAGCGAACAAAAAACATTACTTTTGTGGCAGCAGAGTTTCCAGTGAATGCCTGTTAAAAACACTAAAATACTGTTGAATTAAAAACATAGATGATCTATAAAAAATAGTAGCTAATTTCACAGTAAATTGCCTCAAACCATTTATAAGTGCAAAAACTATTTATTCTGTGCTAGTAGGCTAATATAAGTATGACTGTGAACTTAATATGTCTATTTCACATAATATTTCTCAATATAAAATTAAACTAAACACAATTCCCTAACAGAAATATTCACTTTCACTGTCGATAACAAAACAGAGCAAAGAGTGGACAGACACTACATGAATGCCATTGAATAATTTTCTCCATATTCCTGTCCAAAATTGTTCACTTCACAGCACTTCATTTACACCTATCAACAAAGTATTTTGTTGTTGTTGTTGTTGTTATTGTTGTTGTGATTATGAAGTTGAGACATATTATTTTTTTATTGGAAGCAAGCATCATGGAAGCAAATAATGAAAATGTTGGGGGGAAAGGTAGACAAACAGAAAATAAATTGTGGTTGATTATTAGTCCTTAGCATCCTCAGTTTTGGAATATAAAGAAAGTAAAGTTTGTGTGAATATTTGACTGACCAGAAGAGGGCAGCAGAGACTGACATTTCACATCAAGTCAACCGGTTTTGTAAATTATATTCATTGGATCAAAATCTTTCAAATAACATGTCAATTAATTTGATGAAAAACTTTTGAGAATTGAACTGGCTCATTCCTAAATCTGTTCAACTCTGTAACTTGGAGAAACTGTGAGTTTGTGTAATTTTAAAAAGTCTTTGTATTATAGTGTATGTCTGGTCGAGGTCAGACATTTCAGCTTCATTCATTATAATGCACATAAATTTCACGTATTTAATGACAAGAAAATGAACTGGATGTTCATATAGTGAGTGAGTCTCAGTGAAGAAGTTATCTTATATGAGGACATCAACCTGAAGAACCACTAAAAACTAAATTAACCCATTAATAATACTGATCCTTACTGATGTTTGTGCTGTTGTTTTCCTGCAAAAAAATATGCCAATTCAGGATGATGTCATTACAAAACTGATGATATTGGATGAATATCAAAAAAAAAAATTATAGGCTGCAGATAAAAGTGCAGATGGAGGATTTTAACTGTGACGAGATGATTGACAGGGCAGTTTTGGTGACAGGATGCACGCAAGCACGCGACAGAGCCATCCGTCAAAGATGACGTGATAGTATGTCCCAAAGCTTGCCTACTTTTTTGCTACACACTCAAAAGTATGTACTTTTTCTTCACAAAAAGAGTACATACTTTTAGGGCGTAGTATAAGTAAGCGAATTGGGCGCAGGGCATGTGTTTAATCTGTCATCTCGTCATTGACAATTGTAGTCATCCAATTACTTTCACCGTTGAGACCCGCTGAGCCAATGGTTGTGCTATTAACAGCGACAAGTCCCGCCTCTCAGGGCGGGCTCAACCAATCCAGCGCGCTTATTCTTGCATAATTAACGTAGGCTTGCGGAGGGCAGTGACGCAGAGTCTGAGACTTTCCTCGTAATTTATCAAAAATATCGCTTCATTCGCCAGAACGGAGTTTTTACTTTATCCCATTCAGCTTCACGACGCTGTAACGCAATACCGGATCAAATCCATGTGATTTCGTTTCTTCCAGACAGCTCAAGCCCTCTTACATGTGGATATTGATGTGGTAGGGAATAAATAAAGATGCCGCAGCCGAAATCGCGCAAGATCGCCGTCCTGGGCTACAGATCCGTCGGTAAGTGCGCGTTGCTCGTCACCTAGCGTTATGTATCGTTTACATCAGCTTTTTATATTTCTCCGCATGCATGAGATTCGTGCGTGCTCGCGTGAGCTGAATGTCACCCCATGCGCGTGATGCATCCGCATGCATTTAAGCACGAGCTGAAGTATGCATGCTTTATGACATATAACATAGTAAACACACCCTACAATATCATGCATTTAATCCCAAACTTCACTAGCCTTTTTTTTCCGATCAATGCAGTGTGATGCTGTTCTGCAGATGCATGCAGGCCTCGGTCCAGTGTCAAAGTGCTTTTACTGCCTGTATATTCATGCATTTCATTCTTCATATCACGAATAGATATATTAACACCTAACAGAGGCCTGTGTTCATTTAAAGTAGCTTTATGACTTCTATATAGATGTTATAGACCACTAAATATGATCAGTGACCCTCATCCTAACATTAACAGGCAGATGTATTTTCATGTGAAAACTCGATTTATACTTTAAATTGGTAGGCCTATAACGTTACTAATATAAGTTATTACATTATTTCTGAGTCATTCAGTGATTGTGATGTGATGTTGTGAATGAGTTTGGATGCTGCAGGTTTGTCCAATCAGTTTTTTTCCTCACCGCAGCCGATATCTCGACATATCAGCCGATATTTGACTGTTTGGAGATTATCGGCATCGGCCAATAACTGTGCCTGTGTTGGCTTCCCTTAAATCAGCTCCAACTACTGTAACTCGCTTATGTCAATGAATGACGCTTGTTTTTAGTTATTTTTGATGATTATCAGTAAATAATGTGTCAAAATGTTTGATTTCAGTTTGTGTCAACATCGCAGTTCCTATATCAGCTCATTTATAATAAACTCATGGATAGGACACAAATATGATTTCAGACATGAGTGTTGTGTAATTAATATATTCACTGTTCATTGAGTGTGTCAGAGTAATAATTCACCCAAAAATCAGCTCTCAGATCTCATTTAATTTAATGTTCAGATTGAAACCATTAGAGGTTTTGCATTGTTTTAATGCTCTCGAGTATCCAATTGAATATGTGAACTCTCAATTTGGGGATTTAGAGTTGAATTGGAGGGGAAGGGTTTCAGTGAAAACAGCTTGAAGTTATTATTTGAGTTCAGAAGACTTTTATTGAAATTCATTATTATTTTGGCCTGGATGTACTGAAGCTCACGGATCTGTGCAGTAAGTGACTCAAAAGTACAAACTCTGATCCTCCACTTGAGTTGGGTCGTGATCTGGTGGATTGTGTGTCAGTGGCCATTTAGAGCACATGTATTCTCTCTGCAATAAAGCGTTTACACAGAACATGTGTGTGCTGATGTGTGTGATGATGATTCCTTGCAGATCCCAGCTGAGGGAACATGCCAACATCACATCAGGACACACTTGAGTTCCTTCAGCATTTGAGAACAGTTCCTCTCACACACTCATGCTGGTTTCATGAGATCATCACCAAACCTTAGCATACACATGAACTGCACTCAGTCAACGTTTCAAATCTTTGTCACTAATATATTCATTAGTGATGCAACAAAAACTAAGATTAAAAAATAAAATTTTGTAATAAAATGTGGGTAACTGAACTCTCTTAATGTTGTTCAGAAATTAGTTTTTTCAGGTAATAAACCAGTTTGATTAAAATTTTGCCAGATTTTTGGTGCTTTAGTCATCCATTCAAGCATCCACCCATCCATTTATTAATCCATCCACCCATCTACCCATCTATTCATAGATCTATGCATCCCTCCTTCCATCAATCCATCCATCTATTCATCCACCCATCTATCCACCCATACATCCATTCATTCATCCATCCATCCATCTATCTATCCACCCACCCATCTATCCATCCATCCATCTACCCATCCATCTATTCATCCAGCCATCTATCCATCCATCCATCCACACATCCATCCATCTACCCATCCATTCATCTATCAATCAGTCTATCCATCCACCCATTCATCCATCCACCCAACCATTTATCGATCCACCCATCCATCTATCCATCCACCCATTCATCTATCTATCCATCCATCCACACATCCATCCATCCATCTACCCATCTATCTATCCATCCATCCATCCATCCACCCATCTATCTACCCATCCATCTATCCATCCACACATTCATTCTATCAAACCTGTTTTTGAGTCTGATACACCAAAACTTAAAGCAGAAAAAAATTCTGTCTGATGTAGATTTGGACCTGTAGTGAAAATGTTTCATGAAAGCATGCAGGAGAAATACATGTATGTTGTATGTGTGATGATTTAAGGAAGCTGTCATCTCTCATAAGGTTCATCTCAGGCCTCTATATGGCAGATGCATGTGAACTTTATATAACATGACTTATGTTTTGACCTCTCGGTTCAGCCGTGAGTTCTGCGTTCATGACATTTCTGGTTTCCAGCTCAGTGTATGGCAGTGCTGTAACCTACACTAGTCAATGGTAATGAACACCGTTGAGTTTTATTCTAATGATGAGGCACTCAATTCTTCACAGTTTCATTAAATAAAGCATCTATAAACTCCAATTTAATTTCTTTTCGTGTAGTAAGTCTTTAAATCCGTCTGTTGTTGGACATGTACAGTATTCCTGCTCCACTACAGACTGACGGATCTCTGCGTGTCCACTTCACCGGTCACTGACTACATCAGTGTCCGCCCACATCTGGGCTTTGTTAGCGGGGTCACGCGCCGGCCGATCGGAGCTATATGTTCCTGATGCGTTTGCTCCTGTTTCAGGGTCTATTTATAGAGCTGATGAGGAAGGATGCTTGAAATCCGAAGCGCTTCCATTAAAATGGAGGGAATCAGGGCTGGAGATCTCTAATGTTTTACACTCGAGAAATACTGGTAATAAACAACTGGAAGGAGACCAATGGAATAGACTGTTAAAGTTAATTCATATTCCTGGTATTATTGTGGATTAGTGACGTTATTCTAACAAAAATAAATGTTAGGTTTTTGTCTCTGAAACAACTTTATTTTTTCTATTGATGTCATCAATCGTTTACTTTTAACCCTCCAACCTAATATGGCAACCTTGCCGTTTTATAGCCTGGTAATACCAGACTCTGCTACTTCACTTTAATGAAATTAGCGGAAGTCTGACGTAGTCAGGCTAGCCGTTTTAGGGCATAAGGACACATTTTTTAAGGACTCGTATCTACTTGTATCACATGTACACTGTTTGTTTCCGCTTGTTTGTTCTTGCTGTATGACTCCTGTACATCACCGCAATCATCTTTACCTTGATCCCAAACCTCATCCATCAAAACTTTACTAGAGAGGCGCTGGTTTGCATTTCATGTGCTTCAGTCATTTATTTGCATATCATTTTGAATTAATCACAAGCATTACCATTGACAGCCTAAATATATTGATAGGAGAAGTCATAACACCCAATATGGCGTCTGTAGCCCCACCTTACATTTAAAAGAGCCAATCACCTTTAGAGTGTGAGAGAGCCTGTTATTTTGTATCATTTGAGCTGAAGAGACTCAGTTGCTACAATTGTTGCATATTTTTCTGATTTGGAATCTTATTTAACTGTAACATTGACAAACTTGCTACATTTTTGGAGTCTTTGCCTTTGGTCATTCCTCATGCTGGAGAATCTTCAATGGAAACAAAGAAATACATATTTTACCCATCAGGAATAAACTGGATTGTGAACAATATTTATTTCTTTGATTCCATTGAAGATTCTCCAGTTCTCCTGCATCTCTAGTCTGAACATGTGTCTGCATTTGAGTGATCAAACACACTTCTGTCCGTCAGAGCTGCACTTCCATCCCGGAGTGTCCCGGTGTTCCTGTGGGCTTTTCCCGGTGAATGAGAGCTCGCGTTTACAAATGCTGGATGCAGAGAGGAACTCGCCGTTGTTATAGCAACAGGCTCCAGGGCAAATCTGCCCACACACTCATTCTGTGTGTGTCTGTGTGTGAATGTGAATGTCCTGCGTTACTACCACTATGGCAGTTTCATCACAAACGCTCGGTTGAATGGGAGTGTGTTTAATCTTGATGCATTCACATGCAGAGATCCAAAGAGCCAATCACACGAAACCAGTCAAGAACCAGATCACGTTTCACCCCAAAATCAAAATAAGAAATAATGAAGAATAATAAAGAAATCTAAAATCTATGTTTTGCATTGACATTTTCTTGATCTGTGAAGATATTAATTATTTTGTTTGAGATATGAATTGTTTCATTTGGCATTATGATAATATTCTGCATCATTGTGTCAATCGCTTAGGCATGGATCTATATAGTCTGTGAGCTGTAGGCTAATCATGCATTACATAACTAAAGAAAACTTCCCACTATTATGTAATGTGTTAATGTATGTTACTAGTGTGAAGTTCATGTTCTCTCGTGATCTGAAGGTAAAGATCATCTTCCTCGCTCTCTGACTTGTTCTGGTGTTTCTGTTTCAGGGAAATCCTCCTTGACAATACAGTTTGTGGAAGGCCAGTTTGTCGACTCCTACGACCCCACTATTGAAAACAGTAAGTCAATCACATCACCGACTGTAATGTAGGGCTGGGGAAGTGATAAATGACCATAGATGATATATACAGTATATTTCTATTGCCTTCAGGACTAGTGTACTCTGTATAGAGTTTACAGCGGTGTTATGGCACGTGGAGGGATGATCACAGAACGGTTTGTCAGATTGCGACAGCACGGGTTAAAATCTCAATTTAATAGTATTTATTGCACCTATTAAGATTACCTCAAAATCCACGTCTGTATGCAAGTTCGAGGAACTTTATTTAAATGAAATACATCCACTGCTTTAGATATTGTCATGATCCCATCTCCACTCGTTCCATTGGTTATCAGCCCTGCTCTACTACTAATGAATCATGAATCAGTTCTTCATAATGACTCAGATGGTTATAAAATGATTCACTCACTGATTCATTCAGGCTGATTACTCAACATCTGACTCGATATGTGTGCACTGAAGAGTTGTTGACATGACCCAACATTTAGTTTAAGTTATACTACAGATATTTTCACATTGTGGCTGGTTGCATCCAGTGTGTTTGGTAGTTTGGACATGTTGTTTGTCTGTTTGCTTGTTGGTAAACTGAATATATTGACCGTATGTTGACCTCCTGTTGTATATGCGTGTGTTTGTGCTTGCGTGTGTGTGTGTAAAAATAAACGCTGGGTTTCTTCATTCTCCTCTTCATCTGGCTGTATGACACAGAGCTGTTGGCAGGATGATGTGAACTCTGGAGGAAAGCCGTGTGTGTGTGTGTGTGTCTTGTTTAGTTGTGTGGTACGTGAATGGCGGGCGGTATAGATGCAAACGCACGTGACTCCCTCGAGCAGCGTCAGTGTTTCTGCTGCTGATCCAGACTCAGTGAAGACACACAGCATGAACGTCACTGGGACTCTCAGGAGACGCTTAAGCAGACCAGATGTTGTCTTATTAGATTATGATACAAAGGGGCAGTTCATAACATGTCCTTCAGTGGAACAGTGAGTGGACTCACGGGGGCGGGGCTTGAGTCATGTGGGTGTGTCTATCTCTTAGGTGACTCCACCTCCACTGTATTCTTTGCTTGTGTTTTGAAGGGTCTCTAACTCTAATCATTTTAATTGCAAAAAAAGTGTTTCAGTGGAATATTTTCATCTGGCTTTGTGTATAAACTACATTTTCAGGCATTTCTGAACCTATTGCTAACATTAACCTATTGCTAAATAATTGAAATATTATGTTCCCTTTCTTTTATAAATATTTTGCATAATTTTTAAACTACTTTTTTACTTTATATAATGTTGTGCATGTTTCATTTTCTATCATTTCTTAATAGTTTTGAATCACATAAAATACACCTTCCCTTTTATCACAACAACTTTATATACATCGCCTGCTCATGTATATAAATACATGATATTATATATATATATATCTAAAATAATATATTTTTGCCAACATTCAAAAGTTTTTTGAAAGCTATTAATATTTGTATACCTTTTCATCATTTGTAATAATCATAAATGTTTCTTGATCATCATAGAGTGATTTCTGAAGGATCATGTGACACTGAAGACTGGAGTAATGATGCTGAAAATTCAGTTTTGAATAAATTACACTTTACTGTATATTCACTTAGAAAACAGCTGATTTAAAGTGTGATAATATTTAATTTCCCTGATGAAGTAAATGCAGCATTGTTGAGCAGAAGAGACTTTCCGGACCCAAACGTTTGAGCAGTATTGTGTGTGTGTGTATGTATACGCTGTGTGTGATTAATGATAGCAGCTGCTGATGTCTGCAAACTCTCTCATCCGGTGTTTTATTTCTCTCCGCAGCATTTACTAAAATGATCACAGTGAACGGTCAGGAGTATCACCTGCAGCTGGTGGACACGGCAGGACAGGTGACAGCGCCGTCTTTACAAACACACCAGTTCAGTTCAGTAGACCAACACCAGGAGAACGGCAGCGACCTCAACACACATTTCAATATCACTTCACATTAATGAAAACCCTAACTGAGATATAGTTGAAGTTGAAATATTACAAAACATTTACATTTATTATTTTCAAAATGTTCAACAGTTCCAACAAATAATTGAATGCATCATCTCTTTCAGGACGAATACTCGATTTTCCCTCAGACCTACTCCATAGATATCAACGGCTACATTCTGGTGTATTCAGTCACGTCAAATAAAAGGTAAGTGTGCAGATTATTATTCCTGATGGTTTTATAAACTCTCCGCTGAGATGAACACGTCTTTGAGACTGATTCTTAAAGGATGTGTCATTGCTTTAAAGAGGCTATGCGTATAAAGTTTCATGCAGTAATCGCTTTATATTGCCAAAGTGTGAACAGCTTCCCAATGTTACTGGGCTAAAATTTGAACAAAAATTCGCAATCATTTATATAGATATTTAGACAAAATCTGTAATGGAAACGCTCACTGTGTGATTTTACCACGTCTGTCAACATGATGCCCGTGAATCGCAGAGCTGGTGAAAAACATCCACATCTCTGATCAGATGCTTTCTGAACGTCTGTTTTCTCACCGCTATCGTTTCTGTGGTGTTTAATTGGTTATTGAGAGGAAAGCACACAGTACATGTTCACATATTCATCTAAACATCAGTTTCAGCAGCGTCTGGATGTTCATGAACTGTATATCGCTGTAACTTCTATTTACTTCTAAGCAAAGAAAGAAAAAGAAGTTGTCCATGAGTATTGGGGCTTTGAATCACATTCAGTCTCACCTTATTTCCACTCGTTATAGAGTGCCGAAGTGATGACGTCACTTTGCAGGACAACTCGGAAGCTAGCGGGGCATGGGTTCCCTCTAATGAAAAGCAATGCATTTTCCCCATAGACTTTTGGAAAATCGCAGAAAACAAGATCTGTGTTTGACAAAGAGTTGTGACCCTTACACGTTTTGTCTAGCAAGATAATCTTTACAAGTTAATCCAAAATGTATACATTTTGAAGCCTATGTAAAGTTTAAAAAAAACTGTGTTTTATGTCATAGATCAAAACGTGAAAATATTTAGAGGCTTTGTTCATCACAGACCTATTATTTATTTCAGGCGATTTAGCAAAAACCCATTAAAAAAACCCCATAGACTTCAAAACGAGGGAAGCGGGAGTGCTAAAATGCTAACTCACTTCCGCGTTTTGGCCTACAAAGTGACGTCATAACTTCAGCACTCGATTTGCGACGGTACAAGTACTCCACAGTGACTCTAGGGGGCGCTGTTTGACGAAAACATAATTCTTATAGTGCACCTTTAACATAAGGCCCATAGTCTCTTTAATGTGAAGATGAAGATGATTGTAAAAGTCTTCAGCACGCTCTTGAAATGTGTCTGATGTCTGTCAGAATCCAGTGTATGAATAAAACATTGCATCTGATTGAGTTGTCTCTCCTCCTCAGACGCTCAGTGACTATCAAACCATAACATACTGAACTTGAGGAACTGTTTTAACTAGTGCTATTGAAAAATATGAGGTTTTATTTGGTGAAGATGATATAGCGTTTTTATGTTTTATGTTTGTTCATGATTATCTTCGTCTCCGGATATTAAATTAAATTATAATGTCAGTCTCTCTTTGACTTCCCCCTTAACCAGTTATTAAATATAACCATCAGCCTCAAAGTCATGAAGCCGTGCTGACAGTCTTTGCCTTTTAAAATCTGAATATGTAAATGAATGTGTTTCCATAAGTGCTTCATTATAAAGAGTTTGAATTCAGTCGTCTGGGGGTTTAAAGCCCAAGGACATGATGTGACTGTAATCAGTGTGTTTATGAATAATGTTTCAGGAGGATGATGGGGTTTATGCCACAATCTAGTTTGAGTTTATGAGCAAGAGTTATGAATAATGCTATAAAACACTAGATCATTTAGTGAATTTATTGTGATTAATCACCTGCAAGATTTCAGAAATCCCCATTTTAATCCGTCTCTCCCTTTTTCTCTGCAGTTTTGAAGTAGTAAAAGTTATCCATGAAAAATTGTTGGATATGGTGGGAAAAGTACAGTAAGTATGTTTAATTTTTTATTCAGCTTTTGAAAAGTGCAAAGTTGTGTTGATAATTAATAACTATTTTAAACTCAACATAAATAATTTTACTACCATAATGTAATGAACTTCTGAGAAAAACATGATTTTAGTGTATACAGGAGTCATTAATCTTGATGAATCGTTCATATATTACGGGTAATGTGCTCAGTTTGGACTGTAATGATGAATTATTAGCAGAATAAACAACATTTGCATGTGTGAAACTCTCAGTTATCGTCTGTTCAACATTAATCCCGTAATGTCCTTCTCCTAGAGTACCCATAATGCTGGTGGGCAATAAGAAAGACCTCCACATGGAACGGTACGTCTCGCGAGGCTATTTTTGCATGAATAGCGTTTGATTAATGAGAGCATGTGATATTCTGTTCCTGAGACGTCACATGATGATGATGATGATGATGAAGTGCTTCAGCAGACGCAGATGCTCTGACCTCATTTAAAAGCAAATTAATCTTTCTGCGAAAAACTATAATAACCCTGAAGTCAGACGTCACCAGAAGAGAAACACTCCAGCATATTTTTTATGCAAATAATGTACTTTAAACGAATATAATCTTTGACTCTTTCTCAATTTTCCCAGTTTTTTCAGTATGTAAATGTATTTTCTTCATCAGTCATCACTAGTGCTAGTGCTCATGTTAATGTGATGAAGTATTCCACTTTTCCACAATTATGATCTATTGTGAACAGTATTTGAGACAATAGTTGACTGGGAATAGAGGAAGCGGTTTGCAGGATGTGATGTAATGGATCTGGATCTGAGGCGCTGTCAACATCCTTTACGTGTTTCCTTCATAACGCGTGTGTAATCTGAGCCTCGGGAGAAGGTTATTCCTGCAGTGAATCCTCACGCTACACACACACACCAAAGGAAGAAATGAAGACACAGATTCAGTGTGTATCTTACGTGATCTGCAGTGTATCGATCCTGTGTCCGTCAGGGTTTAACTCTCACTGCGCCGCAATCGTTCATGCTCACGTCGATTAATGAACAAACTGTGCAAGGGATTTTTTAATAGAATGACTAATCTCAATAAATCGCATTTAATAATATATGTGTGTGAACTGTGTACACATAAATACACACATATGCATGTATTTAAGAAATCACATTTATACATATCATATTGAAGAAGTATTTGCATATGTATATATATTTATTTAAATATTATATTTAAATAACATTTATTTCTTAAATATATGCATGCATGGGTGTGTATTTATATATACAAAATAAATATACACAGTACATAAACATGTTAACAAACTTTTATTTTGGATGCAATTAATTGTTGCACGGCCCTCAGAGGTTTCTCTTCTGGCTAAATGAAAGGTTAAATCGATAAAAACTTGGTAAATGAGTGCACTGTGATGTTTAACGTGTATTTGAAGCTGTAAGTGTGTGTTTCAGTGTCATTAGCTGTGAAGAAGGCAAAGCTTTGGCAGAATCGTGGAACGCAGCGTTCATGGAGTCCTCAGCCAAAGAGAATCAGGTAATGATGCGTTTCCTGAGGAAGTGCTGTATCTGCATTGATCTCCACTCTCTCTAATGGTCAATCAAGTTTTATCCTGCAGTCCGTCTGACTCTGCATCACTCAATCACTCTCGGATCCACTCTCCTCCTCTGCCGCATCATCAGTCTCTCTTATCCAATCTCTAGCCGTCTGGCAGATCTCAAGATGCTCTTCTCGTAGTTTTGTACCTGAAAACACACAAAAAAATATTTAGACCTATATTATATATATTTAAATTAATTTGCATTTCGAACAAACTAATAAACTTATTGCAATGCATATTTGTCATTCATACATCAATGAAACGTGTCATATTTCTGCAATAGTACTAACAACAAACGTAATGTGTTTTAAATACACAATTACCAGGTTAATATATTATCATCAATAAATCCAATTTGTTTCAATTTCATACATTTGAACTGAATATTGCGTGGGAACATTTTTTAATAAATGCATTTCGAAATGTAATTATTTAAAGATGCAAATAGGTAATAATAAATTATGCCATGATTTTTCATTTATGAATGACAGACATATGAATCACAACATTATGAGTTTCAGTTAAATGATCAGAGATTATGTCATTGATTGCTGCTGTTTTATTTGTATTTAATTGCTACATTTATATTTGAAGAGTTCAGATGCAAAAGCCTCTAAATGCCATTTGAAATTTTCTTCTTTAATGATGATTTTTATCAAACTTGTATATTTAAGTTCAGTAATTTCACTTAAATGGCAATGATAATTACCTATTAATTGTTATTTAAGTGAAATTACTGAACCTAAATATACAAGTTTGATAAAAATCATCATTAAAGAAGAAAATTTCAAATGGCATTTAGAGGCTTTTGCATCTGAACTCTTCATTTGCTTTTATGTAATTATTTTATGTAAAAATTTGTTGGCGTTTTATAAATTTGAAATTAATTTGAGAGGTGATGATGAAGATGTTGTGTGTGTGTGTGTGTGTGTGTTTGCAGACTGCGGTGGAGGTGTTTAAGAGGATAATTCTGGAAGCAGAGAAGATGGATGGTGGCGCTCCACAGGGTCGGACGCCCTGCTCGATGATGTAGATAACCCCGCCCTCTTCCCCACAATGGCCCCTCCCCTCCCACGTTGGCCCCGCCCCCTCTCCCGCAGTCTGCCCCACCCACCGGAGAACAAGCACAAACTTTTCTAGCAAAGCATGTTTGTTTCAGGCTGGTGTTTGGGCTGTACTGAGCAGCTGCTTCTGTGTTTTGCTCTAGTTTACGGTTAAGACGCGGTTAGCTGTAGGATTAACTGATTTGAACAGGGTTAAAGACTCGTAATATGAAACGTTTGCTAGAAAAGTCTGTTTCTAGAGTCCTCCTGCCCTGGCCCGCACCACAGCACTGGACACTGGGATATCCCTCTACTTGAAGTGGCTAACTGCCTGTTTTCCTGCATTGACATTTTCTTTTAAACCTTTTTTTAACTTCATTTAATTTTATTTTTTTAAGTTGTGAAATTTTTTCTTTTTATTTATTCTGAATTTTTCTGTGACATACAAGAATAACACTCACACACACACTCTCTGCTTCATGTCCATATTGCATCTTCAGCCTTATGTTTTCATTCAGCTCTTCTCTACCTCTCATGTTCCTCTCTGTCCCAAACCCTTTGGAATTTGTATATCGTGTTTCTTAAACGGTAATTATGGCCAATAAAGTTGGCAGCATTCATTCAGTAGTGAATGTTGTTGGACTTTTTTTGATTGTAATCATTAAACGCAGCATTTTGTTTCACTATCACTGGACTTGCTTGCTGTGATTTACACAATAACACAATTAATCACACAAATGAGAATGCAGTTTCAAATTAGTATTTATTTTCTTAATCATTAATACAAAGACTTTTCAGATGCCAGAAATTGTTGAAATTACGAACATATATTTGAAATTTTTACAGTTTAAATGAAATATATCAGTAATGAAAATTTGGTGAGGTAAAATGTTTGTAAAGTGGAAAATGTCACGATGCAAAAAAAAAAAAAAGACAAATGTTTGTAGAACTGGTTAAATTAAGGTGCAAATTCAGTTTATTCAGTAAATCGGAGTAATGGGGAAATAAACCAGGTCTAATGAAGTTTAAAGATTCTTATAAATTTTCGATTTTAGTGTTTATGTTAATCGCTGACCATCTCAGAATCTGACTTCCGGTTGTCTACGGAAGCCTGTACACTATTTTTTTAAGTGAAGGATTCGGGGTGTTTTTGCCGGGAAAATGCCGCAAAAACGTTTACGCGCGGCTAAACACGATTACATGAATGTTCAGGATAATACCGAAAGAGACGTTCTGTATATGCTTATATATAATTTAAGTAAACTGTCATGGTGTGATTTTACCTCATCTGACATGATGCTGGTGAATTGCAGAGGTGATGCAAACAAAAACTCATCTAAACATCACTCAACAGCATGGACGGATCGCAAAGGTAGGCCTATTTCTAGCTTCATTTAAGGGAGAAGTTATTTAACGAAGAAAAGATCTTTGCCGTGAGTATCGTACCATTACCGCAGCTTTGAATCATGTTAGTGCAATACTCTTTTAAATGGGTGAAGAAGCACAACATTAAAAGTAATGATTCCGAAAATTCGAAGGGATATTAGAAGCAATTAATAAGGAATCAGGTTTTGTATATTATTCTGAAAATGTTCAGTAACGGTATTTTGTAGGCTAAATCCCTTGAATTAGCAAGCCACTTCCTGAATCCTCCAGGAAGTGACGTCACTTTGAAGGGAAAACGGCTGAATTATGCATGGATTTGATTAATTCTGGGATCTTTTGTGTCTCTCCAAATAGCCTACATCCATCCTGTTCAATTAAAACGACTCAAGTCAGTTTGATAATATCAACATTACAAAAGATAAAATGTGAAATGCTATGAAAATTATCTTCCAAGTTGATGTCCTCATGCAATCACTTCAAGCTCTTTATCAACATGCTCGTTTTAATGTCATTAATCAATAGTAATCAGTATTAAATAATCAATTTATAAGTTAATATAACTGAGATTGAAACCAGATAATTTGATATACTTACATAAAGCATATTTATTTATGTTTACAGTAAGCAGCAGATTCTGAAGGAATGATCCACTTATTGTATTTCCGGTGGCACTTTAGTCAGTTTCAATCCATTGATTCATGTATAACAAGATGAATGTGATTCAGAACAAGACTAATATTGTGATAGCAATAAAGACCGGACACGATGATCTGATTAAAAACGAATTACACATGCAGTAATGAATCAGAAACGACAGCAGGGCTGTTTCATTAAAACCCCACTGAGCCGTGAATCAATCACACAGTGACACACAGTTTGTGGGGTTTACTAACTTATTTACTCAAAGAACAATCACTGACAGCTTGATCATCTCTTTAATGTGTCTCGGGATTCATTAAGTCAAACTAAATCTGTTCTGACTGATGAATGATTCATGTTTTGATTGGATTATGTGAGTCTATGATGCTTGTTTGTTTTCATGTAAAACTCTCCAGATATTCAGAAGCTCTCGCCTCAAACCCTCAGATATGAGCAGGAGCTGAAGATTAATTTCATGTCAGAATGCATATCCACTGGGACACGAGAGCAGTTCGACTGAACACAAGCATTACTTTTGTAAAAATGGCCCCACAAAGTCGAGCGAAGCAAAATCCATTGTGGCGTGGACTGAAGGCCTGGAGTCAAAGCCCAGAATCAGCAGAGCGACGGGAAAGCGTCCCATCAGCAGAAGCTAAAGCCCTCCATTGTGGGACCTTTGTGGAGCGGGTCTCGCGATATCGGCCCGCACGCGACCGGCTGTATATATTGGGCTGTCCAACTTTTCCAGTGTCACACTTTCTCACGTGTGGGTCAGCTTGGACAGTATCCAGTGGAAAATGTCGCAGTATTCTGGAAAGGTAAGGATCTGATTGGTCAAGAGAACCGCCATGTTTCTCACAGAAGCTGAAAACATATTCAGCACGCATGAATCTTCATCAAATCCCTTTCCTTGTGAACTTTTCTGCATTTACTTTGTTAATATTTAGGCTGATGTTTGTCCTCATTTTAGGCCCCGTTAGGCTCTTTGATTTTTGCTATTTAATATATTGAAATAGATTTCAGTTTTTGTCATTTTTGTTTTCATTTTATTTTTAGTTAAAGGTTTAGTAATGTGTGTTTTTTGTAAAAAAAAAAAAAAAAAGTTTTTGTTAGTATTTTAAAGTAGACTAAATTTTTATATTTTTAATTTGTAATTTTTGTTTTCATTTTATTTTTAGTTAAAGGTTTAGTAATGTGTGTTTTTTGTAAAAAAAATAGTTTTTGTTAATATTTTAAAGTAGACTAAATTTTTATATTTTTTAATTTGTAATTTTTGTTTTCATTTTATTTTTAGTTAAAGGTATAGTAATGTGTGTTTTTTGTAAAAAAAAAATAGTTTTTGTTAATATTTTAAAGTAGACTAAATTTTTATATTTTTAATTTTATTAAAAATGTTATATTTTTAAATAGTTAATTCTAATTTTAGTTAATTTTTTGAAAAATGTATAATTTTTATGAAAAAACTTTTTAATGTCTAAGTTTTTTTTGTTTATTTAGTTATTTTAGTACTTCAACTTAAATGAAAACGTGAAACGTAGCGGCTAGTGAATAAAATAAGTGTTTTTTTTTTTTATTTGTTAATTAAGTAATAAAAATGTTCTTTTGTTGTTTTAGTTTTTAACTATGAGAGAATTTCTGGCATTATTTTTCCCATTATTAGAATTATTTTATATTTAGCTTGACATCAGTTCCTCATAGATAGCCTTCAGTTTTGGCTAGCGTGACCCTAGTGTGAAACACGTCGGGGTCGTGATGATGATGTCGATGTGAATCCCACACTCCTCTGCATGTCCCTCTGGTCCTCAGATCGTGTTTTACGAGGGCCGCTGCTTCACCGGCAGGAGGCTGGAGGTGTACGGCGACTGCGATAACTTCCAGGACCGTGGTTTCATGAACAGGGTGAACTCCATCCGTGTGGAGAGCGGCGCCTGGATCTGCTTCGATCATCCCGACTTCAAGGGCCAGCAGTATATCCTGGAGCGCGGAGAGTATCCCGAGTTCCAGCGCTGGAACTCCCACAACGACCACATGGGCTCCTGCAAACCCATCAGGATGGTGAGGCTCACAGAAGAACCGCTTCTGGTTCCCTAGAGAACCTTTCAGAGATCAGTTCTTCAGAAAGTCACATTTTAATAATCTACAGAACTTAATATGCAATGGTTAAAGGTTATTGAACCATCAATCCAATTAATGAACTCACTTAGTTGTCGAGAGCATTGCATTATGGGATGCAGAATCTCTATATGCTCCGTTGTCATTCCATGCATTTAGAAAATGTGCGCCCTCAACATCAATCTACACCCTAAATATAACACTAGCAAGGGCTTTTGTGCTTTAAACACAATGTTTTACATGCTTGATAACATGCAACACATTTATGAAGCCGTGCATGAGAACATACCTCTGATATATTGACAACATTACAGTATGATTTAAAAAAAAGCAGTGCATTAAAAAGACACATGATAAACATCGTCACATGACCTCATTACATTTGTCACTATGGAAAGTGAAGTCAAGAGCATTGCATTATGGGATGCAACATCTGACACAATATACGATGTTGTTTATTGCATATTTTAGCAAATGTAGAATGTTATTCCATGCACACAGGAAATGCACATACATAATATACATGTTTCATACTGCAGAAATAGTAAGTTTCATGCAATTGCAGATATAAAATATAATTTACTACTGCAGATATAAATATATAATTTACTATATAATTTACTTGACTTAATTTATTATAATTTAGAGTTGTAATTTTGCTATATACTGCATATTTTATAAAATGCACAGTGTTATTCCATGCATACAGGAAATGTGCATAGTATGCATGTGCATTTTGTTGTGTGCTGCATATTTTAGTGAATGTAGAATTGTTGAATTTGCATTGAGTGCACGATATGCATGCTTCATACTGCAGAAATAGTACGAGTTGCATGCAATGCCAGCTCTTAAATGTAATGAGAAGTGAAGTGGAGTCCTGAAGTGTGCTTGTGCTTGTGTCTCAGCACGGAGAGCACTACAGGATGGAGATGTTCGAGGGCTGTAACTACACCGGTCAGTGTATGGAGTTCTGTGACGACTGTCCCTTCCTCCAGAGCCGCGGATTCAACACGAACTGCGTCAACTCTATCAGAGTGTTCGGCGACGGAGCGTGAGTTCAGCTGCTTTTACACTCCATACACACCTGTCACCGCATTGACTATCTCATTATAGAATTAGTGCTACGTTTGCATTGCATCTACATGTTGAAAAGCTGTAATGCATGCAATATTTGAAGAGTTCAGATGCAAAAGCCTCTAAATGCCATTTGAAATTTTCTTTAATGATGATTTTTCCAAAACTTGTATATTTAAGTTCAGTAATTTCACTTAAATAACAACATTGCCATTTAAGTGAAATCACTGAACTTAAATATACAAGTTTGATAAAAATCATCATTAAAGAAGAAGATTTCAAATGGCACTTAGAGGCTTTTGCATCTGAACTCTTCATTTATTCGTTTATTCTTGCTTTATTTCAATGACCCGAAGTTATGATTTAGCTTCATCATCAGTGATGTCACAGCTGTTCCTCTTCTTCTTCTCTTTAGCTGGGTGATGTATGAAGAGCCAAACTTCCGTGGTCGCATGTATATTGTGGAAAGAGGAAACTACTGCAGCCATAACGAGTGGCAGGCGCAGAACCCCAACATCCAGTCCATCCGCAGGATCGTCAACTACTTCTAAACCCTCCACGCGCTGCTCTCCTCATCCTGTCTTCCCTTCCTTTCTCTGAACATGTACAATAAACACTGAGAACCAAAACCAACACGGGATTTTATCACACGACATCTCTGTGTCTGTCACTCACTCCAACATCTCTCGACTCCAACGTTCATCAATGGCGAGATTTTAGGAGACCATTCAAAGTTTTTTTTTTTTAATACTTTTATTATGCGAGGACACATTAAATTGATAAAAATTATAGTAAAGGCATTTATTATGGGATTTCTACTTTAAATAAATGCTTGAACTTTCTATTCATTAAAAATCCAATTTATCACAGTTAAACACACTGATAATAATCATAAATGTTTGTTGAGCATCAGATCATCATATTAGAGTGATTTCTTAAGGATCATGTGACACTGAAGACTCAGCTTTGATCACAGGAATAAATTAGTTTAATATATATTCACATAGAAAATTGCTATTTTAAAGTGTTTAATTTTATATATTTTTAAACAAATAAATGAGCAGAAGAGACGTCTTTTTAAAATGTTTAAAAAATATCTTAATTTATATCTTCACTGGTTGATTTTAAATGGTCTTCCAGTGTGAAAAATACATTTGTAAAAGTACAAATATTTTATTTTTTTCTTAATTAAAGCTCATAAAAAATGTTATATAAATGAAACCACAAATAATGTGTCCTAGCGCCACAGTATTATAAGGTGATCAGCACTGTGTGACTTATAAGGGACTAGATATGGTTATAAAAACAAAAGGTTAACATTTTTAATTTAATTCCAATAATGTTAAAATGTATTGTACACATATTTGAAATCAATAACGCTGCATTCAGCTTCCTAATATGATGAAAATTGCAGAATAAAAAATGAGATAGACACCATAGACACTGTAAACGTTCACATTGAGTGAATCTTTATTGCCATCTTCTTAAGATGAACCGTATGAACCTGAACAGAAGAATCAGAACTGAAAGCACTTACATTCAACAAGATCGTGATCATAGTGTGTAAAATCACAGAAGTTCCTCTGATCTTTAAATAAAGCTTTCTTTCTTTTTATACATGTCATCAATCCTGTAAAAACTAAAATTCTTTCTCTGAAATCAACATTATTATTTTTATATAAATCTAAGGTCCTTTTAAGATTCAATGTTATTCGAAAACAAAAAAAAGCATCAAACGTTTTGAACTGAAACACACGTGAGAAACATGAACGTCTGCATTGATCTGGAGGAGAAACTAAACATCTGAACTCTCCTCATCAGGACTCTCCTCATCCGCTCATCCGGAGGACGTGGGCTGTTTATCCAGACGGGATCTGATGTTCATCATGAGCTCCTGCTCTTCATCCAGCGTGAGGTCCAGGTAGTCTTCCTCGTGTCGGGGAATGTCCTCCAGAGCCTCGTTCACCAGCTCTTCATCCAGAGGACTAGAGGCTGGAACTGCACACACACACACACACAGAGCTTCTCAACATCTGCATGCATTACTGAACATGACTTCATTTGATTCATATAAAAATAATGGCCTTTTATACACATGCATATTTATAATAATAATAATAAGAAAATTAATTTGTCATGTTATTCATTGTCACTGATACAAATTGCTGTCCTTTATATATCTAAGTGTATATATGTGTGTGTGTGTGTGTGTGTGCATATGAATGTATATGTGTGTTTGTGAATGCAGTTGTATATGCATATTTATTTACTTGGATTAATAATAAAGAATGGCATTTAATATATATGCATATTTACAATATGCATTTTTTTGTATTGATTTTCACTGATGCAAAGCATTGTCATTATTATTTTTATATCTGTTATATCTATTTTATATCATTGTCATTATTATTTTATATCTATTTTTATATTTTATATCTATACTATTTTTATATGGATAATATACATATATATTTTTTTGTATTCAATGTAATTAATACAAAGCATTGTCATTATAATTTTTGTATGTATATACAGTATATACTGTATATATGCACATTTTTATTAGTAATAAATAATGGCATTTTTTATATTTTTATATATGCATAGTGTACATATGCATATTTTTTATACAAAAAAATCTATTATATCATTTTATATATATATATATATATATATATATATAATTTTTATTTTTTTTTGTAGGTGAACACAGGTTGATGTTTCCTGTTTGTTGCCGATCTGCTGTTTTCTCACCGGTGTTGTCTGAGGAGGAGGAGGAGGTGCTGGGTTCCTCTGAGGAAGAGGATGGAGGAGAAGGAGACAGGAGATCAGGAGGAACGACACCCTGA
The DNA here is from genome assembly GCF_016745375.1 of Pimephales promelas. Next base: position 9,494,030 of record NW_024121299.1, on the reverse strand, counting down.
TGATCCAGCAGCAACTGTGTGGCCGACTCCAGATCATCTCCCATGAGCCTCAGCGCTGAGTCTGCTGCATCCAGCTGGAAGCCGTACGACACCAGCTGCACACACACACACACACGTCACACTCGCGATCTTACAGCTGAAGTCTGCATGTGAATCACAGGAACACACACCTGATCCAGCTTAGTCTGTCGGTCTGAACTCTGAGTCTGAGTGTGTGTCTGAGCTTCAGCGCCGTCCAGCAGAATCTGCAGAAGAACATCTCAGCGTTAATCATGAGTGTATGTGTGTGTGTGTGTGTGTGTGTGTGTGAGTGTGTGCTCACGTTATAGGCCTTGTCCACGTCTCCTCTGGCCTGATGCAGGGCTCTGGCCGCGTCTCTCTTACTGAAGTTCAGCTCCACCAGTGTGTTGATGTCCTGCAGACGTCGTCTCCTCTTCTCTCGCTCTCTCTCCTTCATCTCCTTCCTCTCCTGATGGACATCAGCACATGTTTAATTCTGAGGTCACATGATTGAACAAGTGCTTTACGTGTGTTCTAGTGCAGAACCTTGTTCCTCTGTGTGATGTGCTGCACGGCCTCGGATAAATCTCCTCGACAGGCTCTCAGACCCAGACGAGCGTCCTGCTCAGAGAAACCCAAAAACATCAGCTGCGAGATCTTCTCCGGGTCCAGACACAACTGACCGAACAGACGCTCAACCTGACCGACACAGACACACAATCAGGAGTCATCCTCGAGAAGAATCAAACGAGTCACGGTCAAGAAGAGTCAAATGAGTCATGGTTAAGATGAGTCAAACGAGTCATGGTCAAGAAGAGTCAAATGAGTCATGGTCAAGAAGAGTCAAATGAATCATGGTCAAAAAGAATAATCAAATGATTCATGGTCTAGAAGAATCAAATGGGTTATATTCTAAGAATCAAACGAGATATACTAGTCTAAGTATACAAATGAGTCATATCATATTCTATAAGAATAAAAGCAACATACTAAGAATCAAAAGTTTCAAATCTCTGAAATGATTCACATGCAGCCCTGCTAGCAGTACAGTTTATTTGAGAGGTAAATACACACAATCAGTTAAAAAGCATTTACCTCTTTGAGCTTGTCCGAGGCTTGGTTCTTGTGTCCGTCGAGGTACGCCAGCACACTCTGAAGAAGATACAACCTCAGAAACAGCACGTCTTCTCCTCCAGTGTGACCCTGAGAGCCAGAAACACACACACACGCATCAGCCTCAGAAACAGCACAAAATTGGAAATTAAAATCAGTTTGGGTTTCCAGAATATTGTGTTTGGGTCCAGAAGAGCCGCCCCAGACCTTGATGAGCTGCAGTCGGCTCCGCTGCTCCCCGTAACACCTCTGGAAACAATCCTCGGCCCGGGAAAGTCTCTGCCGCGCGTCGTTCAGGCAGTCCAGCTGCTCCAGAGCCTGGAAACACCACACCACATCCAGCTGCAGGACGGCGTAGTTATCCACCGTGTTCAGCAGCGCAGAGTTACACTTACTGAACACACACACACACATCAGAGTTACAGTGAATATTGATTTCTGATTACGTGAGGTGTGATGAAGCCGTACTTGAACTGTTCGTCGGCGAGGAGGAGATGACACAGAGCGGCGCTGTGATCCCTCTTCTTCATCAGAGCTCGACCTTTCTCATGGAAACCCATCGCCAGGATCAGCGCCTGCAGAGCGAAGCAAGAGATCGAGCACTCGCTGTGTCTGAACACACACTCATCATCATCATGTGCTAAACAACGACGCTGTCAGACCATCACTGATCACTTTAAAACCAATCTATCCTATACTCATACTTCATCTGTGAGTTTCAGACGGCTGGACGACACATTTATTAGATTCATGTTTAGGACGTGGACTGATGAAACATGACTCACCTTCCTCTCCTCGTTGGGGATCTGGAGTGGATTTCCTTTCTGATCTGCGATCTCTAAGAACGGGGTAGTGGTCGGATCCTCACTGCCATCTGAGGACACAGAAGTGGACATTATCTATTATTGACCAAGAGCATCATATACCAGTCCTTCCAGAAAAACGCAGAGTTTTTTTTTGTGATTGTTGCGGGCAAACATCCTTGATTATGCGGCCCGTTTTCTAAAAAAAAAAAATCAATGGAATATGTAGGATATTTATGCAATTTTATTGCGATGAAATGGCAACAGGTTACATCACTTCATAACGTTCCCATGGCAACAGGTTACGTCACTTCATAACGTTCCTGTGGCAACAGGTTACGTCAATTCATAACGTTCCCATGGCAACAGGTTACGTCACTTCATAACGTTCCCATGGCAACAGGTTACGTCACTTCATAATGTTCCCATGGCAACACGTCACTTCATAACGTTCCCATGGCAACAGGTTACGTCACTTCATAACGTTCCCATGGCATCAGGTTTCGTCACTTCATAACGTTCCCATGGCAACATGTCACTTCATAACGTTCCCATGGCAACAGGTTACGTCACTTCATAAGGTTCCCATGGCAACAGGTTACGTCACTTCATAACGTTCCCATGGCAACAGGTTACGTCACTTCATAACGTTCCCATGGCAACAGGTTTCGTCACTTCATAACGTTCCCATGGCAACATGTCACTTCATAACGTTCCCATGGCAACAGGTTACGTCACTTCATAAGGTTCCCATGGCAACAGGTTACGTCACTTCATAACGTTCCCATGGCAACAGGTTACGTCACTTCATAACGTTCCCATGGCAACAGGGGAAACGGCGGCTCTCGTTGTTTCTGCTCACATATATGTGACTTTTTTGCAATGAATATGCGAGGATTATGAAATCACGCAAGCCCCGCATATTTTGCACGGAAATTGGCAATTTATGCCGTGAAAGTGCGGCGTATTTGAAAAAAATGTCCCCGCATAAATATGCAGACTTTGGCTGATTATGCACTAAATCATGTGATCGCATAATCATGTTTTTCTGGAGGGACTGATATACTGTATATATATATATATAGATATATCAGTGCTATCAAATCGATTAAACACAGTTAATTGCATCTAACATAAAAGTTTGTGTGCAAGAAATAGATTTTATATATGCATAACATATATGTAACTTGTATAATTGATAAAAAAGTAAAACTGATCATTTTGCATGTACATAATTCTATGTATTTAATAATTATATTTATTTTAGTTTATTTAAATATTTATTTTCAAAATTTATATATTTTCTATATGATATAAAAGTCTCATACACATATTAGTTTCTATGTAAGTGTGGCAATATAAGCATTATGATTGAGGTATTAGTTATTATATTTCATGTTACAGCTTGTATTATTTAGTGTATTTTATAACACTGGATTGTCCAATCCGAGTGTGGACGTCCGGTGTTGAGTATGCGTGTGATGTCATTGTCCACCTCTCTCTGACAGGATCTGGAAGCCCTTCTGTGTCCTCTGCACTCCTTCATCCTGACTGCGCTTCTTCTCCTCTTCCTCCAGCATGTCGTTCTTCACCTGGTCCGACGCCACGTTCAGCACCATGATCTTACTGTTGTTCTTCACGTTCTGTTCACTGAGCCTCATCCCTGAAACAAACACACTCGTCTCACAACACGCGCTGACTAACGTGTGTATGAGGACACGTTCAGATGGGGTCAGTCGTTTACCTGGAGACAGCTTCTTTCCAGACAAAATCAGATTGAAGTGTTTGAATTTAAACTCCTCGCTTATCCTTAAAAAGCAGAAGAGGTTTATAATCAATAACAGGATGAGATGAACTGTTCAAATGAGCGAATCACTGCAGAAATCAACATTTACACTTTATAAATGATTCACTGCTATGAACTGAACTGAATAATGACTCTATTGTCTGCACTGAATATTTTTCATAATTGATTAACTTCACTGTTATTGAACTGAATCGAATCAACCCTGAACTGAACATTAGAATTGACTCTGTTTCATGTTTAATGCAGATTGCATGATTTATTCTTGTTCATCTCTGCTTCGAAACAACATGTCTTGACTCACCGATTCTTCAGCTCTTGTGTAGTGATGTCCAGTTTGGTTTTTAAATTAACTTTCCTTTTCTTTTTCTTGAAGGAAACAACAAACACAGAGTTAAATCAGCCAACAGTTGAGTAATAGTGAATCTGAAAGCATGATCCCGCACCTGTCCTTCTTCTTTGGGCAGGTGAAGCTCAAGCGAAGCCACTGAAGTCTCTTTAAACTCTTTATTCCCTTCATCTTTCCGGCTGGTGTCTGATCTGATGATCTCCAGACATGACATTACTTCCTCCACAGTGAAGCCAGTGACCGGAGAGTATTTCACAGCCAGTTCCTGACATGAGAGAAGCAGTTAGCAGGAGGAACAGGTGTTTCTCTCTCTCACACACACACACACACACTGGCTCACCTGTATGCGGTGGAGCTCCGGGTCTCCGGTGTCCGTCGTGAAGGGCTCGAGCCACAGTCGGATGTTGTCCTGCCGGAGGAGATCGATCAGCAGGGCCCGGATGTGCTGCTCGTCCATCGCTACACACCGGCAGAGATGAAGATGATCGGAATCAAACGCGTCTAGAACTGAAACTGAAACCAGCAGCTCCTGAATGGATGGAAATCCCCTAGAAATCCAGAATATACCATTATACGCTTAAAATAACAGCAGCGATTAGACACATTTAGACGGTTTATATAGATCATATACTTATATATGTTATGTGTATGTGTTGTTAATGTGATTAAATATCTCGGTTGTTGTCGAGATGATGAGGATGTCTCACTTACTCTGACTCTGCTGCGCTGCGCACACGTGATGTTGTTGTTGTTTTCTTCCTGGTTTTCAGTCACTTCCGGTCACACTCGTCATCTGATTTTTTTTTTTTCGCTTGTAGCACCTCCTCCTGGACTGGAGATGAACTTCTTTTGTTATTTTGTTATTTTTTTTTTTACTTTTTTATATAGATTGTATTTATGTATTATTTTTTATTTATTTAGAACTCTGTTTTATCCAAAGCCACTCGTGCAAATGCACAAATGCATGTTCTTGAGAGGTCACATGACTTACTTCACTTATTTGTAATATATCCCGCTAGAAATGCGTTAATTCCATTCGATACATTTGGAGAACATAGTCAATAAAAAACAATTTATATGTAATATATGTCACTAATATAGAGCTTTTATTAAATGAATAGCTGTGTGTATATATACCTTTTTCAAAATATGTTTGCATACTGTTGTATACTTTGTTCTTATAATACGATCTGATAAAATAATCAATCATAATTTATAATGTAATGTAAATCATAATTTATAATTTCTAAATTCATAATTTATTAAGCTAATATACAATTCAATAGAGATGTTTTTAAACCATCAATGTTTATATTATAGAAATGTCAGACTGATTGTGTTACTTTACAAACAATCACCATAATTACAAAGAAACAAGAAGCGACACAATGAATTAAACACGAAATGTTGAATTACATAGACTGAAATAGTATGTTGTTTTATTTACAATTATTTTTTACAATGTACAATCAAACATTGATTACATTTACATTTAGCACTTTTGAGGACTAAAGCAAGCGAGTCATCGTGAAGATGCAAAAACAACACAAGAAGGATCAAAATACAACGTTCAGGCATTGCTCAGAGTAGCATGAGCCAGACAGGCAAGGATTTAAAGAGTGAAGCAGAGAGATGAACAGAGGACGTGGGCTCTTTTGGGCTCATTGAAGACCAGACGAGCTGAGCGTTCTGGATCATCTGTGGAGGTTTAGTTGCACACAATGGAAGTCCATCCAGAAGAGCATTGCAGTAATCAAGAGTGTTGCATACTCAGGAAAGGCTGGTCTGCATGATCTATCTCTGTGATGTGTGAAGGTCAGATGGTCATCAAATTAGACAATTATGTGATTGTGCAAACTATGCAAATCATCATTCCATTTCTTGACTCCTGTAAAGCCATGTTTATGTGTTATAAACCAATGCATATCCATATTTCAAGTGCATGAGCTTTCTTCACATGCAAATTGTCAACGTTTCAGAACAGTTCCATGATTAATGGACTTTTGAGAGCATTATTAGATAACTTTGAACGAAAACCGTCCATAACATGAGAACGTTGGGTTAGTTAAAGGGAAGCGTACAGGCCGAGTCTCCGGGCGGTCTCGGACTTCCTCAGGCTTTTCCTCTGCGGGAACGGCTGGTGTTTGGATCCCGCAGGAGTGGAGCGGTAACTCCCGAAGCTCATCTGACGGGTCAGGACCGCTGGAGCTGAACTCTTCCTGGAGCTCCTCATCTGCAGATCGGCGGAGTCCGAGTCGGAGCTGGCGCTGGAGGCTTCAGAAGACACGTGACTCCTGTGTTCAGATGCAGATGTGCGCCGGTGCGCGTCCAGATGTGTGCGCCACAGACCGCCGGCACAATACACTGCAGACTCACTGACCCGGGCGTGCGTTGGAGGAGAGCGCTTGACCTGGAACACGGGAAGCACGTCGACTAGATGTTCACCATCTATCCCTTCACTGTTTTGGGCTGTAGATGAACACAAGAACATTTGACATCAAATACAAAATCACATGATCATCATGGAAATTTTGAGCATGAAATCATTTTTGAAGAAAAAATCTATTAAAAATTAAGCGTTCGTGAGGGGTCCAAGATCCCAGGACTTTTGTCGCACCACGAATACACAAAAAATTGAATGTAGGCCTACTGTAACGCAATTTTTGGGCCCAATGAAAGAAAATAAGGCACCCATTACATTAATAAAATTTGAAAGATTTTCAAAAATTGAAAAAACTAAACAACACAGACTCATATCAATAACAATACTAGGCCATTTCGGAAAAGTTCAAATGAAAAGAGTTAGTTTTTCCTTTAGGATTTTAATTAGCAGTGGGGTCTGTCCAGACAACAAACACCCCTGAATTATCTGGCCATTAATGCTCTCAAAACGTTATTTATATATTGTGGAACGTCTTTATTTCTGAATTGACATGTTTGTTTTTTTTGTTTGTTTGTTTTTTATGTTACTTGTTTCTGAATATTCAGAGAACATTCAAAAGTAACGTTCCCACACTGTAAAAAATATTGTTGGTTTAACTTAAAAAAGTAAGTAACCTTGTTGCCTTAAAATTTTAAGTTGATTGAACTGGAAAAAGTGAGTTAAAACAATGAAGGAGATTAATTTAATCATCAGAAACTCAAAATAATAAGTTATCTCAACTAAATAAATTATTATAAAGTTGATTTGACAAAAGAAAATATGTTGTGATAACAAATCTTGAAAATATTTGATGAAAATGAATTGTTGAGTTGCATTTAACATTCAGAAATAGCATTTTCATAACGATGTCAACGTTAGCAGATAGAACATATTTTGGTCGCTGGGTATTTAAGGTCAAATGTCTGTTGTCTAAAATCAAATCAGTGGTTTTGTACGTTGAGTAATGAGTTAAAATAATAAATCCACAGTGACAAACATTAGGACAAAAGCTACTGTAAATAAAGAAGACTGCACTACTGGACAAGAGTATTTCACATTCGCTTTTTCCTCATGCATTTTGGATTTCTCTTTTCCCCCTTTGTGGTAATAATAGTGGAAATGCTAAATATATATAGAGAGTATGTTCTCTGTTAGCTGAGTGCAAATCCAAACACGATGTCTGACCTGTTTTGAAGCACAGCACTTGAGTTTGCCGTCTCTGTTGGTCCCTGATGGAGTTGTATTGCTCTTTTAACAGTGCGATGTCCATCTCGACACTGGTCTGGTCTGAGTGATCTGTCCTCATCTCTCCCCACACATCTGAACACATCGGAGATGAGCAACAGCACGGCTTCATTCTGATAACACACACTTTTATTGCAGTATGATCATAAATGCAGCTTGATTTCCTCTCAACACAAGATCTGATGTGTGTTTTGTGGGCTTTGCCTCCAAGAGTTGCAATAAAGCAAACAAACCAGGGCAATCCAAGGTTGTTCTGTTTGCAAGGACAATGTTACGGTATTCATATGCAATATTCATTAATATTCATTTGATCTGCTATTTGCAATGTCGGTGTGAGAAACAAATAAAAAAGGCAAAAGAATGACATTAGAAAAAGAAAATTATGCGGTTAAACTTGATAATGTCATTAATCATCCCGTTCCTCAGCATGTTTGCACAGTATTGTTGATGCAGTGGGTGAGGTGAACTCATTTTGCACGTATTATGTTAAAGTTGAAGTGTATTGGCTAAGTAATACTGCTGTTTGTTCAGGTGAATTGCTTGCAACATTGAAATAATACAATACTGTATGCAATATGGTTAGTAATTAACTGAGACTTGAATATCGTTATTCTTTTGAAAATGGCTTACATTAGCTTTCTCTCAGCTGAAATGTGTTTAATTTAAGCTAAAATATAGGCTACATTTACATAACACAATATCCAACAGCTCTCTTTGATAAAATACAATTTAACACTTGAGTAATTTAAATTCACCTCAAATTGCGAGTCTGCTTTATTTCACACCTAAACGAGTGTGATGTGAATAAGTTATCAATGTTTTTACAGGTGCATGTTTAATCTTCTCTTTCTTCTGTTTACTTCCTCTGATACTTCCATGAATTGTCTCAGACATGAATTAGGCCAATAGTTTCCTGAATATTATATGTGCTGAACAAATATTAGTAAATTAGCTGTTTTAAATACATATATCTAAAGGCCATGCCAATAATTACACAACGGACCTGTCTTAGGATACAGGTTAAAGTTCATGAAACTTTGCGAAACATGTTTTTTCGGAGATGCGCAGTCCCTTTAAGTGTCCTGTAGCTGTTAATATCACATGCTCACTGAGCTCATGAATATTCGAGTTCGCCGACGTGATTGGTGAATGGAACTCTAGTCAGCGGGTGAATGAACGAATCCAGTCATGGTGAAGGTGGAGCTTATGAATATTGAGTAGGTCACATGACTTTCACTCCAGGAAGTTTGCGTTAGCGTCCTCATGAATATTAATGAGTAAGCCTTCACGACTGTAGTGTTCGATGGCGGGATGTTTGTGATCTGAATGGCTGAGGTAGCAGATTCTTGGTTTCTAGGGTTTGATTTCAGCACGCAACAGGTAGAAACACACACACACACGCTTTTAATGAAGAGAGGTGTTTATAAATAAACATGTCAGTTTCTATCTTGAATAAGAGACGTTCTGGAGAAATAACTGCATGATATTTTATGATATAACGTCACTTACAAAATGCAGTGTAGTGTCACTACAGTGATTTACCATGATATATACGTGATACTTAAAGTTATTAAAAAAATACCACGGTAATGCTATGGTAAAAACTTTAACTTAAAAAAACAACTACCATTTTTCTTTGTACTCGTTATACAAAACACATTCAGACAATTAGGTTGCACTTTATTTTACATTACAAGTACTTACAGTGTATTACCGAAGAAAGTACTGGTTAATATTAGGTATATTTGGGTTAAGGTTAGGTTTAATGGCCAACCAGTGGCTTTTCAATGACCTCTGCTCTCTCTGAATCTTGAATAATTGTATTGACCCTCTGATCAGGATGAGCGATCACCTAGTGCTCAAAAAGTGTGAATTTGACAACAAAAATCATTAAATGAGTCTGTGGACACATGCAATTGAATTAATAACAGCATTAAATTTGGGTTCATGATACCTTGAATACACTGAAAATAGCTTTGAATAAATCATTGGCTGAATGCATGAAAATAACTGTACATGTACATGTTTAAACTGAAGCGTAACGTCCTGATTTGGTCTTTTAAGCTGAAAGTGGTGGCGATTGATGGACAGCTTGCGGTTGTTCACCAGAGCAGTGTTCAGTTCGACAGCGAGCTGCCGGAGTTCAGGTATTACAGTCACTCACTTCAAATTTCTGTTGTACAGGGTTCCCATGGTCCATGATTACTGGATATCGAATTATTATAATAACTCATAAAGAATAATTTATATGCAATAAAGTTTTTTAGATAAGCATATACACATGCTTATATTTGGTATTCTGATGTCAGTGATGATGTTCATTAGTTTTCCAGGCCTGGAATTCACAATTTGAATATTTCCTGATATGCTTTTTGTGTCCAGTAACACAGTTGTTTTTGTGTGTGTTTGTGCAGGACTCATGGAGGAGTTCACATGCACTCGGACCAGCTGACGGTCACGTCTCCAGTGCTCATGTGGGTGAAGGTAAAGCAGACTGATCCTCTGACACGTGACTAGAGAAGGGCTACTGTATATACTGCATCATACACGAGGACTGTGGCGGAGAACATGTCTCACCTACTGTCATTCCTCTTGTTGTGTTGTGTGTGTGTGTGTGTGTGTGTGTGTGTGTGTGTGTTGGGACTGCAGGCACTTGACGTTCTCCTGGAGAAGATGAGGAGCGCTGGGTTTGACTTCTCTCGAGTGAAGGCCGTCTCAGGCAGTGGACAGGTGACTTTTAATGGGTTATTGATGAAGTATAATATACTGTTTGATTATCTGAAATAAATCGTCCCTCACGATGATGATCAGTATTTTTTAAATGTGAATTTTCAGTGTTGATTTGGGGTGAATTTTCTCTGTATTTGAACATAGTAAAATGTGTAAAACATTTAACATTTATTAAACTGACACTCATGAAAAGAAAAGAAAACTCATGAACTTATAAACTCATGATATATATAATACAGTGATGTGAATAAGTTTGGACACCCATGCTAAAGTTGCCTAAAAAGAGGAATAAAAAATCATCTTTTGGATATTGATCTTAATGCCTTAATTAGAAAAATTAGGAAAACTCCAACCTTTAAGGACACCAATTTTCTTTGTGAATGAATAATGTATCATAAATAAATAAATGTTTTTCCTTAAAATACAGGGTGCATAAGTCAGGACACCCCTATGTTAAATTCCCATAGAGTCAGGCAGATTTTTATTTTTAAAAGCCAGTTATTTCATGGATCCAGGATAATATGCATCCTGATAAAGTTCCCTTGGCCTTTGGGATTAAAATATCCCACATCATCACACACCTTCCACCACACCTAGAGATCGGCATGGTTTTACTTCAGTTAGCCTAATAGCCGGTTTGATTTGCATTGAAAGATGATCTTATGGAAAGTACCCCATGCCAATCTCTAGGTGTGGTGGAAGGTGTGTGATGATGTGGGGATATTTTAATCCCAAAGGCCAAGGGAACTTTATCAGGATGCATATTATCCTGGATCCATGAAATAACTGGCTTTTAAAAATAAAACTCTGTGGGAATTTAACATAGGGGTGTCCTGACTTATGCACCCTGTATTTTAAGGAAAAACATTTATTTATTTATGATACATTATTCATTCACAAAGAAAATTTGTGTCCTTAAAGGTTGGAGTTTTCCTCATTTTTCTATTTAAGGCATTAAGATCAATATCCAAAAGATTCCTCTTTTTAGGCAACTTTAGCATGGGGGTCAAAACTTATTCACATCACTGTGTATATATTATATAATCTCCGTGATCTGTGTTTCAGCAACATGGCAGTGTGTTCTGGAGGAAGGGCACGAGACAAACCCTCAATCATCTGGACCCGCAGAAACCTTTACACGTCCTGCTACAGGTGACGGTTCCCCTTCTCCTCACTGTCCTCGTGCTCAGTGTGTGTGTGTGTGTGTCGGGTCTAACGTCCAGCGCTTATGGTTAATACTTCACCTGATGTGTGATGACACAAGAGCTTTCAGAGATTATCTGATGTTGTGGAACAGATCGAATGTGTGTTGAAGTCCGAGTCAATCCACACACACATGAAGTGTTTTACAGTGGCATTGCTTATTTAGAGCTTGTGTGTGTATTAGTACTGTATATACACAGCAATAATACCCGTCATCTCCCCATCTAGGTGAACTAGACCCGATATAGTCCGATATGTCGTTTTTTCCCATATAACTTGTGAGATGTGTGATATTCCATCATGTAAGCAAAGTAAACAGGCGTTCTTGTCATCAATTTTCACTAAATGTTTTAGCCTAGCCTTGTTTTTGTATGCTATTAGACATCTTTTAAAGGCAAAATTCCTGCTGGTTGTGTTCGTGTGTGTGTGCTGTAGGATAGCTTTGCGCTGCAGGACAGTCCGGTGTGGATGGACTCGAGCACGTCAGCTGAGTGTCAGTCCCTGGAGGAGGCAGCAGGAGGCGCTCAAAGGCTGGCGGACATCACCGGCTCACGAGCGTATGAGGTGCGTTTAACCCTGACAGATCTATAATGAAAATAACATTAATAACTTAACATTCTCTGTTTTTGTCACACAGCGCTTCACTGGAAATCAGATTGCAAAGATTTATCGCTTGAAGCCGAATGAATTCAGCGAGTCGGAGGTAAAACTGATCAACTGATCAATAAAACGCTCTCTAGGATGAAATATGAAGCTGAATGTAAAAGGGGAAAGTTTGTTTGTCACATAAACATGATTCTGTTGGAAATAAATCAACACAGGAACGAAACTTTGCTCATCGAACTACTTTAATATGAATTATGATGTGTGCGTGCGTGTGTAATTATGAATAGATGTTTTATAAAATGTTTTTATATCTTTTATTAGTATTTTTATCATTATTATATTGTTTTATTTTTTATTATGTAAATAGTCATTTTAGTTATTTTCAAGAAATTAAAAGAGCTGTGAACACATTGTTTCAGTAATAAATAAATATTGCATATATATAGAATTTATGCAAATTAAAATGTTTTATATTATTATATCTTTATCAAAAAGTTAATATAGAGTTTAAAAAAATATTTTGTTGATAAAATATTGTTTTTTATTATATAAGTAGTCATTTTAGTTATATTCAAGCGATTAAAATAGCTGTAAACACATTGTTTCAGTAATAAATACATTGTCATTATGATTAATTCATTATGATATGTTAAATATTTCTCATGATTGATGTGTGTGTGGTGTGTGTAATTATACATAGAAGTTATGCAAATTAAAATGTTTTATATTATTATATCTTTTATTTGTTTATCAAACAATTGTTATAGAATTTAAAATAATATTTTTTTTTAATATATAAAAATATTGTATAAATCAACACTGTAATGAAACTTTGCTTATCAAACTACTTTAATATGAATTATGAAGTGTGCATGTGTGTGTAATTCTAATTATATATAGAATTTACGTAAATTAAAATGTTTTTATATATTTTAAGTTTTTTTTTATCAAATTTAAAATAATTATTTTGTTGATAAAATATTGTTTTATTTTTTATTATGTAAATAGTCATTTTAGTAATATTCAAACGATTAAAGCACATTATTTCAATAATATATGATATGATAAATATTTCTCATGATTGCTGTGTGTGTAATTATATATAGAATTTATGTAAATTAAAATATGTTTTACATTATTATATCTTTTATAAGTATTTGTTTATCAAAAAATATTATAGAATTTAAAATAATTATTTTGTTATATAAAAATATTGTTTTATTTTTTATTATGTAAATAGTCGTTTTAGTAATATTCAAGCGATTAAAACACATTGTTCCAGTAATAAATAAATATTCATTATGATATGATAAATGTTTCTCATGTTTGATATATATGTGTGTGTGTGTGATTATAATTGTATGTAGAATTGTGTGATTTTCTGTGTGTGTCCAGAGGATATCGCTGATCAGCAGTTTCGCCTCGACGCTGTTCCTGGGCGAGTACGCGGCGATCGACTTCAGCGACGGTACGAGTGTTAAACTGTGTGTTAAACTGTGTGTGTTTGCACTAAAAGGATGCTGTCCTCTTAGAGATTATGCATTATAAATATCTCACTGATGACTCCTGTAGAAGATGTTCCCAGTTGTGAATATAACCTGTGATCAGATGAGCATTAAAGCTGACACACACACACACACACACATGTGTTCCTCTGAAGGCTCTGGGATGAATCTGATGGACATTAGAGAGAGGCGCTGGTCTCAGGTGTGTGTGGACGCCACAGCGCCGGGGTTGGCCGAGAAGCTCGGGGATCTCGCACCGTCTACAGCGCTTCTGGTGATCAAGAGTGTTTTACTAGAGACATGTCTAACGTTGACCTCCAGTGTGTGTCAGACGTGATGAAGTGTGTGTCTTCTACAGGGCTGTGTGTCTCCGTATTACGCCGAGCGCTTCGGGTTTCCTCGGAGCTGTGCAGTGGTGGCCTTCACTGGAGATAACCCTGGTAAACCTCAGATCATGTTCAGTGTTCAGCGAGAGACCGAGGAGACTGAGGAGATCCTGCCTGTAGAGGGCAGCAACACACACTACACATCTCTCCACCAAACACACACAAACACACACTCACTCTCTCTCTCACACACACTCACATTTACACACTCTCTCACACATTCATATATATATTTATATATATTGTAATATAAATATATATATATATATATATAAAATATTAAACAATACTAAAAATGATATATATATATATATATATACACAGACTTATATATATAGATATAATATAATAGTGTAATATATACATTATATTATACACATTATATACACTATTATATTATATCTATATATATATAAGTCTGTGTATATATATATTTATATTAATTAATATAAGTATATATAGAATACAAATTTAATTTATAGATATATTTATACAGTGTGTATGTATATATATATATATATTATAACTAATAAAGTAACTATTTATGTTATATCATTTATATACATTTTTATATTTTTACTAAATAGTGTGTGTATAAATGGATAAATATATATATATATAAATTGAATAATATATATTCATATTGAATGTTTGTATGTTTTAAATGAATATACATTATATTTAGAAGTATAACTTGTCGTTTGGTTGATTTATATGTATATGTGTCTTCTGAACTCGTGGTCATGATAATCTGGTGTCATTTATACTCCGCACTGAGGCGAAATAATCTTAATTAATTTTTCCCAAATGTTTTTGTCAGCCGAACCCCTTTGGGCTTAAATATGTTCCAGGAGTCCCCCTGAGATCTTAATTTAATATTTCAATAATTGAACAGCACATTTACATGTTCACGGGTCTCTGACGCTGGATAATGGACACACACACACACGGAAACAAATAATATAGCTCATCTTTATTTTGATTGCTTTTATTTTAACATTATTTATTTTAATTTGACATTTTGATTTTTTTAATTAATTATTAGCACATAGAAAATTACTAGTTACACAAACTTAAAAAATGTATACATTTTATTTTTATTTTTTTAAATTTTAGAAATCCATTTTTTAAAGTATAAAAAATGTAATATTAATAAATACTATAATAATATATGAATAGCACTGGACGAGGAGATCGTTCATCAAACAGACGTGTTTCATGTGATGTGAAGTTAGTGTGCACTGACAGCATAAGTTTCATTTTTCTAGAAAGTGCTGAAATGTTTTTCCTGTTGTATTGAAATTAGAGTCCGGGATCATTTCTCTCGCGCTGCTGTTCTCCTGTTAGCGCGACGTTTCTGCTGATTTATTGAACGTTTGGTTTCTGCAAGGCCGCCAAGAATAACGCTGACCACCCGTGATTAAACTGAAGTGTTCTCCTCTTCCTGACGTGTGTGTGTTCAGACACACACATGGAGGATTAGGGAGAAGGTTTATGTTGGATTGAAGGATGAGAAATGTCTTGTGTCGTTGCAGGGTCTCTGGCTGGGATGAGGCTTCGAGAGGGAGATCTAGCGGTGAGTGTTTTACTAATAAACTTATGAAAATACTCAACATTATTAGGCCTGAACACCAAATGTGCATTTGAGCATCTTAACACACGCTGAAATTTTGCACTTATTCACATCTGGTCACTTTTGGTCAATTACAAAACAAGAAATATTGTTATATCTGCTTATTACTTTTGAATAATATCGTCATTGGCTATTGGTGATAAGTAATTTGGGCTTAAATCTATAAAATAAAAGCAGTAATACACATTTTAGTTTGCCTATTTAAACTTTAACTGACATAAACTAACATATAAAAAATGAGTTTTTATTTATTTTTTATTTTATTTTTTAATTTTATTTCAGCTAGTTGATAAGACAAGATTTCCAAAATAACTAAAACTGAAATAAATGACAAGATTTCCAAAATAATTAAAACTGAAATAAATGTAATAAAAACTTTATGGACATTTAAAAAATGACAAAAATAACCAAATTACTAAAACTTTAACTTAAAAATAATAACAGAAAATATAAAAATACAAACTATGGTAATTAATTTTTTTATATATATATAAAATGTCTCAATGATTAGCTAAAACTGAAGGAAAAAATTAAATAGACATTTAAAAAAATTTATAAAAATGACAAAAACAACAAAATTACTAAAACATTTACTTAACTTAACAAAATATAAAAATACAAACTAAAGAATTTGTTAATAAAATTTCAATGATACTAAAATAACTAAAACTGAAAAAATCATACATGCATTAAAAACAAAACTAATAAAAATGACTAAAAATAACCATTTATGCTTTATATAAAATGATAACAGAAAGAAATAATGAAAAATATTAATAAAATCTCTTGATGATTCTAAAATAACTTAAAATGAAATAGAAATTTAAAAAATTAAACAGACATTTTAAAAAACAAAAAATTATAAAAATGACAAAAACAACAAAATTACTAAAAATTACCCTATTAAAGTCAATATATGGAGAAAAGTCCTGAGTTTATGTCCTTAAGTCATGTACGGAAGTGTATGGCATTCACATGAAAAGAAAAAATCTACTCTGTTTTTTCTGAATTAACAAGTTAATTATCTCAGAATTACGAGAGAATTTTTCATGGAAAAAAGTTTTTGTTCTGTTTTTCTGAATGAATGACTTCAGAATCCATTATCAGTAATCCATAATCAACAAATCTATAACAAATAAAGGCTTGAAATATCTCACTTTGCATGTAATGAGTCTATATAATATATTAGTTTCACCTTTTAAATTGAATTACTGAAATGAATTAACTTTTGCGCAATACTCAAGTTTTTTGAGTTGCACTATGTTCCAATCGTTATTAAAGCGTCATACGCCGGTATATAAAAAATTTATATCGTAACAAAAATAAACACGGTATTCGGTGTAGAGATGTGTGTGTTTGTGTGTGTTAGAGTTGTGATGTTGTGATTGTGTACAGGTCAGTTTGGGCACCAGCGATACGCTTTTCCTGTGGATCTCGGATCCCAAACCCACAGTCGAGGGCCACATCTTCTGTAACCCGGTGGACTGCAGCGCGTACATGGCTTTGATATGGTAAAACACACACACACGCCTGATGTTTCCGTCAGACTGACAAAATAACACAATTATAATACAGTTATATATATATTTTTTTTAGGGATGCACGATGTAACAGCCACCGTATCGGTATCAGCCGATATATGGGCATTTCTAATGTTATCGTTATCGGCCCAGTAAGATTTGGCTGATTTATTAAAGCCGATAAATGATGTATTATGTCCTTCAGCTGAGACGCTTCAGATGTTCAACATGGTGGTTTTTGATTGCTTGAAATATGATAGGAATCACTTAGAAAAGGAAAACACAGTTCAGTGCAACACAAGTCTGTCATATCGGCTGCATAAAATTATAATCAGAACATAATTGTGTGATCGGGACACGGCTTTAATGGTGAGACTTCTGTTTTTGTGATCAGGCTCTCGAAAATTATTTTAAAATTTGGATTCAGGATTATCGTCCAATATATCGGTTATCGGCTTTTAGACGCAAAGAATTATCGGTTATCGTTATCGGCTAGAAAATTCATATTAGTGCATCCCTATTTTTTTTTCTTTAGATTTTGGGATGAAATATGACATTTCTCGGTGAGATTTGTCAGTTTGGATGATTCTGATAGTGTGTTTGATGTGTAGTTTGAGGAATAACCTGAACACAGCGCGTGAGGCAGCTCTCCACTGACCTTGCTGCAGTGTGTGTAACTGTGTGTATGACGTTTGAGTGTTTTTCTTTGCGTGAGAGATGTGGAGATTTACACTTTAAGCCTGAATGTATAAAAAGAGATTTGGATGTGAAATTGTTTCCGGAGTTGAAAGGAATCCAGCTCGCGTAAGTGCTGCGTTTCTTCTTCTGTTTTGATGTAATGAAGATTGACCTCAGTCACGTCAGTCTGTCGTATTCACAGCGCTCAAAGGCAGAACGTTTTAGTTTGAAGTGTTAAATAAATGTGAAGAGCGTCACAGTCACGGGTTATCTGTGTTTCTCTTGTGTTTCAGCTTTAAAAACGGCTCTTTCACACGAGAGAGGATTCGGAATAAATGTGCTGGAGGATCATGGGAACTTTTCTCCAGTGCTTTGAGGTCCACGCCGATGGGAAACAATGGAAATTTAGGTGATTAAATATTGTTGATACCAGGGTTATTGTAGCTGACTAAAACCGTTAGAAAAACACTTTTGTTACTTGTATTAAAAAAATATTATAAAATAAAATCCATCTTATTTTATTTCAGCTCGTTGCCGAAGCAAATTTCTCATTTTCAGTTTGTTTAATTTGATGTATTAAAATAACTAAAATTCTAACTGAAATAAAAATGGATGTATATACAGATAAAAAAAATACAAAAACACAACAAAAACGACTAAAAACAACGTAAATAAAATCACTTTTTTATATTATATTTTATTTTATTTCAGCTCATTTTCCAGAGCAACATTTCTCATTGTAATTTAGATTAACTTACTGTACTAAAATAACTAAAATTTAAACTGTAATAAAATTAATAAAATATATATATTTGAAAATCAATAAAAATGACAAAATTACTAAAACCATAAAGAACATTTTTGTTGTGATGAAATACAATAAATGATAACTGAAATGAATTACCTTTTTTGTACTAATTTAATAATAATAATAATAATTATAATATATATATATATATATATGCCATCTAAAATAAATAATATAATAATAAATAAATATATAATAATTATTATTATAATAAAAATTATTATTATTATTATTATTACAGTCACATTAAATTGTAACCTTAATAGAAATGGAAACATTAACAGAAAGTCATTATTTTATGTCATTTTTAATAATTTGTATTTTTTAAATTAAAAAAAAATATATATATATATATATATATATATATACATTTTACATTTTATGCATACATTTATATATATATATATATAAATAATATGTTAAATATATTTGTTAAAATACATTAATAAACAGCCTCTGAATGATGCTGTGTGATTGAGCCGGTGATGTGTGTGAGACATCAGTGATGTGGGGTCCATATGCTTCTCTCACGACCCGGCGTCTCTCGTGGTTGTTTAATCACCGCCGCCGGATGAAGCCGAGCCGTTTGTCCTTGTCCTGATGCGTGTGTGTGTTTTCAGGCATGTATTTCGATGTGATGGAGATTACGCCTCCCGCTGTCGGCGTTCACAGGTTTAATGCTGAAGGTCAAAGGGTGAGTCACGAGTGTGTGTGCTGTAAACAACACAGATTGATCTGCCCTTTTCAGCTTCATTTACTTCGGCTGAACAGGTTTGCAAATATTGCCACTGATCAGATAATTGCTTAATTTGTGCTAATTGGGTCACAGTTCAGTTCACCTGCAATAAGATGCTCATTAACCCTCCAGCAGTCGCTCCGCCTGTCAAACTTTGGTTCTGTTCTTGCTGTGCTATTTACAGTGCTTTTACTCACAGCATTTTTTTTCATGATCACATTTCTCCTTAAAATCTTTTTTTAGGGGTCCAAATACTGAAAATTGTGGAAAAAAATAGGCAGGTGCAATGATACTCAGGCGCACAGACACACATCTGACACCAGGTGGCGCTATAATAAGGCTATTTGCATGTTGGATCATAACTTTGTAACCCTAAGGTTTAGAAACATTTTTTTTTTCTCCCACAGAATCCTTGAGTCAAGTCGTACAAATCATCTCTGATCTCTATTTATGTGTATTAAAATTAATTTTTAACTACTTTTAGGGTGTTGGAACTTTTATTAATTGAAGCATTGCAAAGTTATAAGTGAAATAACTAATTTGTATGACTTGACCTATAGTTGCTGAATGCATTGTTCAAACTTAACAAAAATCCACCAATAGGGGGCGCTACAACTAAAAAAACACTTGTAGCTCTGTAACCGTATGATCGATAATGTTGAAAATTGGTATGCTGCATGTTTGGTGGACGTCCTAACACATCCTATAATATGACTCAGATATTAAAAAAATAAAAATAAAAAGTTTGCATGTACCAATTAATAAAAAATTTTTTGAATCTTTTTTTTTTTTACATTTCATTAACTATAAATCAAATATATATTAAATATTTCTGTGATTTTGAGGTAAACAATGACCTATTCATGAAATTAATGATTCTTGAATTTTATTGTTGTGTAGAAAAGTTCTTGATGTGTTATAGGTTTTTCTGTTTTTTGGTTTCTGCTTTGTTTTAAACACCCGAACACAGATTTTCTAAAGAACTAGATAATCATTTCCTGTCTGTAAATCCTTTTTGGTCGTAAGCAGAATCTGTATTTTTCCAGCATGAGTTGGTTAAAGCATCCTGAGTTTGATTGACAGCTGGCGGAGTCAGTTGAGTTCAGCTCAGTGCTCATCTGTGGGAATGTTGGCGTCAGACTCAAAGAATGCTTTATGGGAGCAGGAGCGGTCTCTGGTTACCTGAAGCCCGTCTTTGTGTCCGCTCTTGCACAGGTAGCTGCCTTTGACCGCGAGGTGGAAATCCGAGCCCTGGTTGAAGGACAGTTCTTGGCCAAACGAGTTCATGCCGAAAAGCTGGGCTACAAGATCAGTAAGTGTCTGATCTCCATCTCATGTTCTCACTGTTGTCTGCTCGTCTTGGAGTGAGTTATCTCTCTCCTGACACTGCAGTGCTGTTTCCTTTGTCAGTCATTAATAGTACCTTAACAACTGCATAGAAACATGCTAAATCCTACCTTTATTACCTTAGCAACTGCATAGCAACACCTTAGCAACCGCATGGCAACATGCTGAAACCACAACAGCAACCACGCTGCAGCAATTGCATAGCAACACCCTAGACACTGCATAGAAACATGCTAAATCATACCTTTATTACCTTAGCAACTGCATAGCAACACCTTAGCAACCGTATGGCAACATGCTGAAACCACAACAGCAACCACACTGCAGCAATTGCATAGCAACACCCTAGACACTGCATAGAAACATGCTAAATCATACCTTTATTACCTTAGCAACACCTTAGCAACCGCATGGCAACATGCTGAAACCACAACAGCAACCTCGTTGCAGCAATTGCATAGCAACACCCTAGACACTGCATAGCAACATGCTAAATCCTACCTACAGTATATTACCTTTGCAACTGCACAACAACATGTTGACCTGCAGCAGCAACCGCATAGCAACACCTTAGCAACCATATGGCATCGTGCTAAAACCCAGCTATATGTCCTTAGCAAATGCATAGGAACACCCTTGCTACCAGACAGCAAACTGTTAAAATCCACCTGTATTACCTTAGTAACTGCATAGCAACACCCTAGCAACCGCATGGCAACATGCTGAAACCACAACAGCAAACGCGTTGCAGCAATTGCACAGCAATCCTCTAGACACTAAATCCTACTTATATTACCCAACTGCACAACAACATGGTGGACCTGCAGCAGCAACCGCATAGCAACACCTTAGCAACCATATGGCATCGTGCTAAAACCCAGCTATATGTCCTTTGCAAATGCATAGGAACACCCTTGCTACCAGACAGCAAACTGTTAAAATCCACCTGTATTACCTTAGCAACTGCATAGCAACACCCTAGCAACCACAATAAAATGTTAAAACTCACCTGTATAACCTTAGCAGCTGCATAGCAACACCTTGAAACCACACAACAATGTGCTAAAACCCACCTATATTACTTTAGCATCTGCAAAGCAATACCCTAGCAACCACATGGCAACGTGCTTGCTGAAACCACCTATATTATCTTCGCAACTGCATAGCAACACCCTAGCAACCACATGGCAACGTGCTTGCTGAAACCACCTATATTATCTTCGCAACTGCATAGCAACACCCTAGCAACCACATGGCAACGTGCTTGCTAAAACCACCTACTCTATATTATCTTCGCAACTGTATAGCAACACCCTAGCAACCACATGACAATGTGCTTGGTAAAGCCACCTATATTATCTTAGCAACAGTGTTGTGCAAGTTACTTCCAAACTGTAATACATTAGGTATTACTTGTTACTGTTATTTAAAAGTAATTCATTACCTTACAATATTACTGTCTCAGAATTGTAATGCGTTACATTACTCATGTATTACTTTTGAGTTACTTTCACCAAAATAACTAAGTAGAACTTAACTTTGGGGCTGTAACGATATGCAATATGAAACCGAAATCGCGATTCGCCACATCCACGAACCTACAGAATCGCGACACACCTCTTCCAACTCCAGCGTTATTCTCCTTACTGTCCATATCCAATGCTGCCTTATCTTTAAATTAGGCTATTAGTATTATTTGAAGTTAACATTATAAAATACGTAGACCTACACCACAAAACTAGTTGAGGATAAATTATTTAAAATTGGGGAAGTCCAGCATTATGGACATAACATTTGCAGTCAAAACTTGAAATAAAAAGTCTCAGAAAATACATGTATTGAAACGTATATACTTCCTTAAAGGACTCCAGACATTAGACAAATATCAGTCTATGTTTTATTTTTAATATTAGGGAAAAGACACACATTCATGCGTGACAAAAACATAGGAGGCAAAATATATTTTTTTGTAATTCTGTTAATTACACTGCGCAAATCGGATGAGGAAGGGTTGGCTCTCCAGTCTCCATAGAATTTAAAATATTCATTTTATTTTAGTTTTCGTATTCGCATTTATGAGGAAAAAACAATGTTACAGACGCGACCGCTCTGAACTGGCACTAAAAGACTGCTTTAAAACTTTCACATAGTCTGTTGCCTTTAAGAAATAAAAGCAGACAATACACTGTAATACAACTGTAATACAAGCCTCACTGATCATGTAACGAGTAAAATATTACTGAAAATTGATTAGTAATGCCTTACACTACTGCGTTACAGCAAAAAGTAATATGTTACTGTAATGTATTACTTTTGTAATGCGTTACTCCCAACACTGCTTAGCAACACCCTAGCAACCACATGGTAACATGGTAAAAAAAAACTTTACTAGCTTTTGTTGGAGTTTACACATGTGTTTCGTCTTTCACTGCTGAACGAGTGTCTACAGTATTTGAGCATCTCCACGCCCATCTGCCGGCGGTTCTCATTTCTCGGCCTCTGTTGTGCGGCGGCGAGCGCGGCGCGGCGCGGGTGATTATATGATGAAGCGAGACACTGGCTGCCAAGAGCTGCAGAAACAAACACGCTTTAATTAAACTCCCATCAGCCACTGAGCACGGGGAATGTCCTCCTCGCCTGATTACGGTCTGCCCCGCTCACGGCTCACTGCTAGAAGACCACCAGCGCTCCGCCAATCATCAGGGGTCACAGGCCCTGTTCATGCAGATGTGTGTTTTCACATCAATATATGATTAGTACCACTCGAAGTGTCACTGACATACATAAAATAAAATTATTATACCTTATTATTCAGTATATTATACCATTCAATTTTTTTTTTTTTAAGAAATTGAAACTTTAATACAACAAGAAAACATTAAATTATGAGCTTTGATCACTGGAATAAATTACTTTTCCCTATATATTCACATTGAAATAATATTTCACATTTTTTACCGTATTTTTGGTCAAATAAATGCAGTGATGGTGAGCGCAAGAGATTTTAAACATGAAAAAAATCCTACACACCCCAAACTGTTGATTGATAGTGTATATTATATATAAATGAAATAATTACTCTTCATGGCATCATGCATTTTTTTTAAGCATTTTATAATTGAATGTTTTTCCTGCGTTCCACCATAAATATTAGATCAAAGTGTGTGTGATCACTCATTAGGCGTCATTGATGTGTAAATGCAGACGATCATGTTTTGATGTTTGACGTTGGTGTTTTGAAGTGTACTTATCTCGCTGCTTTCACTGAGATATCTGGGTGATGTCTCGTTAGTTCACTTCAGCTAATGCATTAACTAACAATAAGCATCAGCATTAATGTGCATTTTTTAATGTTGGTGAATAAAAATGTTCATGTTAGTACTTAATAATAGCAATAACATTATTACTAAATGTTGAGAGTAATATTAACTAAGTTTAATACTTGCTGTTGAAGTTTTTTGTTTGATACAACAATAAAATATAAGATGAAAAAAGGGTGTGCTATATCTAAATTTTAAATGCATGAATAAATGTATAATGCACGTCAGTAAAAGCATCTCTTCCACACACTCAGATATCCTGAGGGTTTTACGGGACAGGAACGGTGTGTGTGGATGAGTGCCGGAGGCGTTCTGACATTCGGTGTCGCCGCGGGGCGAACTCGCTCTCGTCCGCAGGTCCGCTGTGTTCTTCTGACCAGGGTTTGACCAGAGGACATGTCTGTCAATAGTTATTAATAATGCACACGCAGGCCCTGTAGTCAACACTAACATCTCAATGAGACTGCAGACGCATGGGTGTGTTTCACTGCATGAAAACACCACATCAGACGCTTGTTGATGGAGAAACACGGCTCCGGATATGAGATGCATGCAGAGCGCATTTGCATTATTGATCAATAAATAACCATGTGATTCATTCTGTGTGCGTCCGTATGAGTCTCCGTCCTGAATATATATGTGCTCGTGCTTTGCGATTAATCCCCGTATGAAGGCATTGATGATGATGATGATGATGATGAAGATGGCCACACACCCTCACTGTTCACTTTGACTCATGAATGGAAATCTCTCTAAATTAGCATATCTCACTCAAATTGTGATTAATCGCAGCCAAAATAAAGGTTTCTATTAACATAATGTGTGTGTGTGCTGTGTATAATAATTTTGTATATATATAAACACATATGCATGTATATATTTAAGAAAAATATGTTATTACATAAATATATACATTCTTAAATATATGCATTTGTGTGTTTATATATATATATATATATATACAAAATAATTATACACAGCACACCCACATGGCTGAAATGATTAATTCTGTAGTGTATAAAAACATATTAAAACATTTGTCAATCTTGCATATAAAAGCTGAATGTAAATTTTAAAGATCAGGATGTTAATTATAAATCCAAATGGAAGGCATTCACATTTAAATTATGTATACTTTATTGCATATTTTAGTAATATTTTTATAAGTAAGATTTTGCTTATATTCATTAGAAATATTCATGTCTTTCTTTATTGCTTTCAGGGTGTCCGCGGATCCTTTAAGGCATAATAAAACTTAATGTGAAAATAAAGCCGTAATTAGCATTAACGTGTTTTTAATTCACTTTTTGAAGGTGTTATTAATGCAATCAGACTGACACCGCAGTGCAGATGTGGATATTATCACCGGACTAATGCATAAAAGTGAATTTTTTTTTTATTTGCATCCCCAAATAAAAATGTATTATTATTATTATTATTATTATGGTATTGTTATGGTAATGATGTGCAGGTTTAAAAATGTTATGGAAATATACCGTAATGATTGGTGTTATATTCATGTGTAGGAGTAACACAATAGATGCTGATAGACTCTGGATTACGCAGCGTGTGTGTGTGTGTGTGTGTGTGTGTGTGTGTAGCAGCACCTGTAGGTCTGAGCGTGTGCTCTTTGGAACGAGTCTCATGAATATTTAATGAATGCAAATGAGGCTGATCTTAATCATTCCGTCAGTCTTTTTATGCTGGATGAATGCTGGGAAAAAGCCGAGCCAGAGAATGCCTGCAGTGTTGTTTGCTTATCAAACCGAGATCCACTGCACGTGCCATTTTACATATATATATATATATATATATATATATATATGAAGAGTTCAGATGCAAAAGCCTCTAAATGCCATTTGAAATGTTCTTCTTTAATGATGATTTTTACCAAACTTGTATATTTAAGTTCAGTAATTTCACTTAAATAACAATTAATAGGTAATTATCATTGCCATTTAAGTGAAATCACTGAACTTAAATATACAAGCTTGATGAAAATTATCATTCTAGAAGAAAATTTCAAAAGGCACTCTTCATATGTATATATATATATATATATATATATCACTTTCTGTCTGATTATCAGCTTCATGTTCTCTATGGAGACGCAGTTTGTTGTTCCTCATGGTACTGAAATTTTACAGGTGCAATAATTTTATGGTTTAGATCTGCAGTGATTTTCCTTTTTATGTGCCATTTTATTGCATAACATTTGTTTATATGCTTTATGCAGGCTGAATTATGCTTTAATTAGCATAACATAATGTTTTATGTCTCATTCAGCCTGTGACGGCAGTGTGAAGATGACTGATGTCTGACACACACACACACACAGCTCTTCTGTTATGATCTGTCTGTTAATCCAGCTATTGTCACAGGCATTAAGTGTAGTTTATGATGATATATAACTATAAATCTCTCTCTTTCTCTCTGTAGTTCAGGGCACTCGAGTGCTGGCAACAGGAGGAGCGTCAGCTAACAAGGACATTTTACAGGTATTATTTTAGGATGCAACACTGATCACATGAATAGCGTAATATCCTCATTATGATGCATCTGATCATTATGACTTGTAATGTTCATATCTGGACTCGACAGGTTCTGTCTGATGTCTTCAACGCCCCGGTTTACACCATCGACGTGCCGAACTCGGCCTGTCTGGGCTGCGCTTACAGAGCTCTGCACGGTAAACACACTTTATACTTATAGTTCTGTCGTCTGATTGGTCAATCCACATATAAAATGATGCCAGTGCAAATGTCTCATTTTTATGTATTTTAAATACTATATAAATATATTGATTAATTAATTATAGTAATATACAAGTCATCATTAAATGTCATTAACATTCAATTTTTTTTATTTAACATTTTAATTTAAATTTAGATGTAATATTTACATTTGAACTAAAATAGATTTAAGATTTATATGTAATAGTTTATTTCTAATTATTTTATGTTATTTTATTTTATATCTGCTTTTATAAGATAATGCTGTATTTTAATGTATACATTTTACTATTAATGTATTGAATGTAAACGTAATTAATATTTTCATTTAAATTGTTAAATTTAAATCAATATGAGATTTTACTCATTTGCATTTGCTTAAATATTTTTTGTATATAATAGAAATAGATTTATGATTTATATTTTTAGGTAATTATTTTCTTTTATTTATTTTTATAAATTTTAATTAATTATTTATGATTAGTAATGCATGAAAAAAACATTATAATATACACTATTTGCAAACTATAATATACTATATGTGCATACTAATATAATATACATGCTATAATATATGATAAATTATATAATGTGTAATATATACATTTTAATGTTTTATTAAAAATTTATTTAGGCAAACCTGCCAAAATTATTATAATATTTAGCGAAGCTTCACTGACTGGCCAGAATATGTGAATAAGTGTGTGTCCTCCAGCCGCCACGTCTCCGTCTCTCAGACGTCCCGCATCGATCTGATCGTACAGAGGAAGCTCGCTTTACTCCGCTAATGATGTCTTTTGCTTCCGAGTGTGTGTGAGGGCCGAGATTCAGACACACTTCAGTCTGATCATGTTAATATGATGTGATGGAGAGGGTCGTTCAGAAGCCAGTCGCTCTTCAGTGCTTCATTACCAGAATCAAACACACAGATGAGACTTTAATCTCTGTCTGGATGATGAGGACTTCTGCTTCACACAAACAGTCATTAATAGACGTTAGACTTCACATGGAGAGCGACTTCCTTCGATGGTTTCCCGTAAATCTGAAGGGTTTACACGTTATTCTCATCTTTTGTTAATTGGGAGACGAGACACTCAAATTGGTTGCATCCCTTTGCTTGGGTGATATATTTGCTTAGAAAACAGCTATTTTAGATGACAAAAAATATTTTGGATATTTTTGATTAAATAAATATAGTCTTGGTGAGTGTTTATATATATGTATGCTATGTATTAACTCACGTGCACTGCTGAAACACAGTACAGCTGGCCGATTCCAGTATGCATGCTCATTTCAGTGAATGACTCAAACTGCATGAGACTGCATGTGTGTGAGTGCATGACAGTGCATGTGTGTTATAATGCATGTGTGTGAGTGCATGAGAGTGCATGAGACTGCATGTGTGAGAGTGCATGAGAGTGCATGTGTGTTATAATGCATGTGTGTGAGTGCATGAGAGTGCATGAGACTGCATGTGTGAGAGTGCATGAGAGTGCATGTGTGTGAGTGCATGAGAGTGCATGTGTGTGAGTGCATGAGAGTGCATGTGTGTGAGTGCATGATAGTGCATGTGTGTGAGTGCATGAGAGTGCATGTGTGTGAGTGCATGAGAGTGCATGTGTGTGAGTGCATGATAGTGCATGTGTGTGAGTGCATGACAGTGCATGTGTGTTATAATGCATGTGTGTGAGTGCATGAGAGTGCATGAGAGTGCATGTGTGTGAGTGCATGAGAGTGCATGTGTGTGAGTGCATGAGAGTGGATGAGAGTGCATGTGTGTGAGTGCATGAGAGTGCATGTGTGTGAGTGCATGAGAGTGCATGTGTGTGAGTGCATGATAGTGCATGTGTGTGAGTGCATGATAGTGCATGTGTGTTATAATGCATGTGTGTGAGTGCATGACAGTGCATGTGTGTGAGTGCATGAGAGTGCATGTGTGTTATAATGCATGTGTGTGAGTGCATGACAGTGCATGTGTGTGAGTGCATGAGAGTGCATGTGTGTTATAATGCATGTGTGTGAGTGCATGATAGTGCATGTGTGTGAGTGCATGAGACTGCATGTGTGAGAGTGCATGACAGTGCATGTGTGTTATAATGCATGTGTGTGAGTGCATGAGAGTGCATGAGACTGCATGTGTGAGAGTGCATGAGAGTGCATGTGTGTTATAATGCATGTGTGTGAGTGCATGAGAGTGCATGAGACTGCATGTGTGAGAGTGCATGAGAGTGCATGTGTGTGAGTGCATGAGAGTGCATGTGTGTGAGTGCATGAGAGTGCATGTGTGTGAGTGCATGATAGTGCATGTGTGTGAGTGCATGAGAGTGCATGTGTGTGAGTGCATGAGAGTGCATGTGTGTGAGTGCATGATAGTGCATGTGTGTGAGTGCATGACAGTGCATGTGTGTTATAATGCATGTGTGTGAGTGCATGAGAGTGCATGAGAGTGCATGTGTGTGAGTGCATGAGAGTGCATGTGTGTGAGTGCATGAGAGTGCATGAGAGTGCATGTGTGTGAGTGCATGAGAGTGCATGTGTGTGAGTGCATGAGAGTGCATGTGTGTGAGTGCATGATAGTGCATGTGTGTGAGTGCATGATAGTGCATGTGTGTTATAATGCATGTGTGTGAGTGCATGACAGTGCATGTGTGTGAGTGCATGAGAGTGCATGTGTGTTATAATGCATGTGTGTGAGTGCATGACAGTGCATGTGTGTGAGTGCATGAGAGTGCATGTGTGTTATAATGCATGTGTGTGAGTGCATGATAGTGCATGTGTGTGAGTGCATGAGAGTGCATGTGTGTGAGTGCATGAGAGTGCATGTGTGTGAGTGCATGAGAGTGCATGTGTGTGAGTGCATGAGAGTGCATGTGTGTGAGTGCATGAGAGTGCATGTGTGTGAGTGCATGAGAGTGCATGTGTGTGAGTGCATGACAGTGCATGTGTGTGAGTGCATGAGAGTGCATGTGTGTTATAATGCATGTGTGTGAGTGCATGATAGTGCATGTGTGTGAGTGCATGAGAGTGCATGTGTGTGAGTGCATGAGAGTGCATGTGTGTGAGTGCATGAGAGTGCATGTGTGTGAGTGCATGAGAGTGCATGTGTGTGAGTGCATGAGAGTGCATGTGTGTGAGTGCATGACAGTGCATGTGTGTGAGTGCATGAGAGTGCATGTGTGTTATAATGCATGTGTGTGAGTGCATGACAGTGCATGTGTGTGAGTGCATGAGAGTGCATGTGTGTTATAATGCATGTGTGTGAGTGCATGATAGTGCATGTGTGTGAGTGCATGATAGTGCATGTGTGAGAGTGCATGAGAGTGCATGTGTGTGAGTGCATGAGAGTGCATGTGTGTGAGTGCATGATAGTGCATGTGTGTGAGTGCATGATAGTGCATGTGTGTGAGTGCATGACAGTGCATGTGTGTTATAATGCATGTGTGTGAGTGCATGATAGTGCATGTGTGTGAGTGCATGACAGTGCATGTGTGTTATAATGCATGTGTGTGAGTGCATGACAGTGCATGTGTTTGTGAGTGCATGAGAGTGCATGAGAGTGCATGTGTGTGAGTGCATGAGAGTGCATGTGTGTGAGTGCATGAGAGTGCATGTGTGTGAGTGCATGAGAGTGCATGAGAGTGCATGTGTGTGAGTGCATGATAGTGCATGTGTGTGAGTGCATGAGAGTGCATGTGTGTGAGTGCATGAGAGTGCATGTGTGTGAGTGCATGAGAGTGCATGTGTGTGAGTGCATGATAGTGCATGTGTGTGAGTGCATGAGAGTGCATGTGTGTGAGTGCATGAGAGTGCATGTGTGTGAGTGCATGATAGTGCATGTGTGTGAGTGCATGAGAGTGCATGTGTGTGAGTGCATGAGAGTGCATGTGTGTGAGTGCATGATAGTGCATGTGTGTGAGTGCATGACAGTGCATGTGTGTTATAATGCATGTGTGTGAGTGCATGAGAGTGCATGAGAGTGCATGTGTGTGAGTGCATGAGAGTGCATGTGTGTGAGTGCATGAGAGTGCATGAGAGTGCATGTGTGTGAGTGCATGAGAGTGCATGTGTGTGAGTGCATGAGAGTGCATGTGTGTGAGTGCATGATAGTGCATGTGTGTGAGTGCATGATAGTGCATGTGTGTTATAATGCATGTGTGTGAGTGCATGACAGTGCATGTGTGTGAGTGCATGAGAGTGCATGTGTGTTATAATGCATGTGTGTGAGTGCATGATAGTGCATGTGTGTGAGTGCATGAGAGTGCATGTGTGTGAGTGCATGAGAGTGCATGTGTGTGAGTGCATGAGAGTGCATGTGTGTGAGTGCATGATAGTGCATGTGTGTGAGTGCATGATAGTGCATGTGTGTGAGTGCATGAGAGTGCATGTGTGTGAGTGCATGAGAGTGCATGTGTGTGAGTGCATGATAGTGCATGTGTGTGAGTGCATGATAGTGCATGTGTGTGAGTGCATGACAGTGCATGTGTGTTATAATGCATGTGTGTGAGTGCATGATAGTGCATGTGTGTGAGTGCATGACAGTGCATGTGTGTTATAATGCATGTGTGTGAGTGCATGACAGTGCATGTGTTTGTGAGTGCATGAGAGTGCATGAGAGTGCATGTGTGTGAGTGCATGAGAGTGCATGTGTGTGAGTGCATGAGAGTGCATGTGTGTGAGTGCATGAGAGTGCATGAGAGTGCATGTGTGTGAGTGCATGATAGTGCATGTGTGTGAGTGCATGAGAGTGCATGTGTGTGAGTGCATGAGAGTGCATGTGTGTGAGTGCATGAGAGTGCATGTGTGTGAGTGCATGACAGTGCATGTGTGTGAGTGCATGACAGTGCATGTGTGTTATAATGCATGTGTGTGAGTGCATGATAGTGCATGTGTGTGAGTGCATGTGTGTGAGTGCATGACAGTGCATGTGTGTTATAATGCATGTGTGTGAGTGCATGAGAGTGCATGTGTGTGAGTGCATGATAGTGCATGTGTGTGAGTGCATGACAGTGCATGTGTGTTATAATGCATGTGTGTGAGTGCATGAGAGTGCATGTGTGTGAGTGCATGATAGTGCATGTGTGTTATAATGCATGTGTGTGAGTGCATGATAGTGCATGTGTGTTATAATGCATGTGTGTGAGTGCATGATAGTGCATGTGTGTGAGTGCATGTGTGTGAGTGCATTATAGTGCATGTGTGTGGCCTGTAGTCAGCGCTCTTCCTCTTACTCCAGCCACCCGATGGACAGTCAGCGCTCGCTCACGTCAACACAAGTCTATTTTCATTGCATCTGCGCTGGATTTAATCGCCTGTGGTGATTTATGGTGTGTGTGCTGCTGTTCGAGGTGCTGCGGTGATAACGTGTTTCTGCTGCATTTGCTGGAACAGAATAACCCAGAGCCGTCTGTAACTCCTGCAGACACATTACCACTGCCATTAGTATGATTGGCTTAATATTAATATGATTAATACACAACCTGCATGCTGCAGTCCTTGGATATGAGCCAGTCACATGAGCTATGTATGTATTTAACAGTTTGCTTTTATTTATTTATGAAACCATTCATGTTTAAATGCATTTCTATTTATTTGGTTAAATGCATTGAAAATGTTGTTTTTGTTTGAATGCATTTAAATTGATGTGTTCAAATGCATTTACATTTTATTTATTTAAATTCATATAATTTTATTTGGTTAAATGCATTTAAATTAATTTATTATTGCATTTATTTGGTTAAATGCATTGAAAATGTAATTAGTTTTAAATGCATTTATTTATTAAACATTAAAAAAATGGATTTACGTATTACAATAATATAATTAAAATAATTGCATTATAATAATTTTATTACAATTACATATTTTAAATCCATTTAATTTTAATTATGCAATTTAATATAATATAAAAAAATAAAAGATTCAAAGTGCATATTATGCTATATGATTGTATTCACACGATAGTGTGTTTGAAGCTTAAACATGAAACTCGAATGTGACGTGGTCTATATTGATGATGACGCAACGACTGCGAGCTGAAAGAGAAACTGCTGTAAAGCCTCATTAGTCTTTCACACGAGATGAAGCAACCTCTGAGAAATCCTAACACACTGTGGCATCTTTTTACACACTGACCGTCCGTCGGTGTGTGTGTGTGTTCAGGCCTATTATGCCGAAAGGTCAGCGATGCCGGAGCGATGCTTTGGTTCCTTATTTTGAGTCTGTTTGCTTTTGTCTATGATTTAATAAGGCAAAGCTAATATCACATGACATCATATGGACGCTGGTCTCCTGCGGATGCGGTTCACTGCATTCTCTCATAAACAAAACACTCGCTTCAATAAGCCTTTGAAATGAAGTCGCAGTATCAGGCCTTCATGGCTCCTTCTCTTTATTCTGCTCTTTTCAATCCCATAATTCACTGGACTTTGTTTTATTTGAGCATTGTGTCGTGATGACCTCGGATGAATGTCACTGCTAGTCTGAAACTTGTGGATTATCATGACAGCTAAAGGAAGAAACACTGTGATGGACCTCGGTTTTGGACTTTCATGTCATAATCCACTGATTTGAACCGTCACACACGTTTGGGTTTATCAAGTACTTTGATTTCAGATATAAAGTGCTTTTCTTTTATATCAATCAAGTTTCCCAATGGAAAAAGTAGGGGCTATTAATCGATGAGTGTGTTCAGTGACGGTGACTGTGTTCCTCAGGTCTGATGGCAGAAACAGGACAATCTTTCTCAGAGACGACCCGAAGCGCTCCAGATCCACAGCTGGCCGTGAGACCCAAACCAGGAGCTCTTGAGGTACACACACACACACACACACACACACACACACATATAAACGGAGACTTGAACCAGGAGCTCTCGAGGTACAGTAACAGCGTCCTGACAGGAACTCTCTGCTGTTATTCGCCAAACTGGAGTCATGTGACCTTTTCACGCTGAACTCTTCTTCATGAGTCACTGCGTCTTCATTAAATGCTTCTTTCATTAGAGAGACGGTTGTGCAGGAATGACATGCTATCCACTGCAGGGTCAGACTGGGACGAGCCCAACAGCACTGACTCCAGATCAGCACTCGGTCAACACTGTTAGAACAAAATAATGCACTCATACGTGACCGAAAACATGAGACTGATGCATTGATGTCATGTTAGCATGATGTTGATGAACAACTGTGTGTGTGTTTTTCCTCGTCAGTGTATATTATGCTAACCTGTCGTTGTGTAAATCGCCTCATTTATCAAAATGCAACTTTACGCATACGCACACCATCAGTCATTGCTTTATATTTATTTTTTCAGAAATTGTTTATTTAATTATTTAATCAATAATTTATTGCATTTAAATGTATTTCTTGAATGCATATTCAATTACTGAAGTAATTTGTTGAAATGCATTTAAGTTTATTTAAATATTTATTATTTAATTTCATTTAGAATGTAATTTGTTGAAATGTATTTAAATAATGTATTTATTTATATATTTATTGCATTGGTAATTTATTTATTACATGCATTTAAATTTATAAAATATTTTAATATGCTTATAATTATATTTGAATAATTTATTATAATTATATTATTTAAGTATTTTTATCATAATTATATTATTTAAATAATGATTAGTTCTATTTAATAATAGAGGAAGGGGAGTGAGTTTTGAGTTTTGGAAGTTAGAATATGTTAAATGGAAATTTCCATATATTTCACTTTGTTTCTGGATATTAATGTGTCAAAATACAAATATGATTTGTTATTATGAAGAGTTTATGTGATATTGGGGTACCTTCCCGATTACAGCCACGAGACTGACAGCTCTATTTAGCAAAAGGCAAATTGAACAGAAATGTCCCATCATGCTCTGAACGAGGTGACAGGATAACTCTCATTATTATGCATGAGTTCAACACCAAACATTACCATCTGTTTTTCTCTCTGAATGCTGTTGCTGAAAAGAAGATGTTGAGCAGAATGAGCATAAAATCATCCATATATGAGCTGTGTGTTATAGTTATAATACACGAGCACACACACACTGAAACTGGTTGTCCTGAAAAGAGAGAGAGAGAGAGAGACGTGCTCTTCTGTTCTGGTCAGACCAGAATGATTACTCTGTTAACATCTTTAACTTATTCATATCCAGGAACAAAGTGAAATATATAGAAATTTCCTGTCCTATGAAACATATTTTACCTTCCAAAACTTTTTTAGTCTTGCATGTGAACTGTATGGAAGCCCTTTTCCACCACATGAAAGGAAATATGCTTTGGTAAATCATAAATATGTGATTAAAAATTGACATTATGGCACACTAAGACATGGTTAGGAGATAAAAAGTCAAAATCATGATATAAAATGTCAAAATTGTGACAGAAAGTTCAACTTTTCTTATAATGGATTTATTTCTTTAGTTCACTTTTACAGTAGTATATTATTATGATTTAGTATGTTTATTTATCGCATAAATATGACTCATAATTTGGACTTATTCTAAATCATAATTAAGAAGTAAAAAGTTGAAATTCTGTTTGAAAAAGTGAAATTGTGGCATAGAAACTCAAAATAATAACATAAAAAGTTTCATCTTTTCTCTTTATTTTTAGTTTGTCATAATTTCTATTTTTATCTTAATTATGACTTATGTAATTATTTTGACTTATATTAATAGTTGAACTTGTGTACAAAAAGTAAAAATTGACATCAAAAGTAAAAAATGCCTTAATTAAACTTTTCTCATAATTTACTTTTAATCTCATAATTTCCTTTTTGTCATAAATTGTCATAGTTTTTATTGAAATTATGATTACGTATGTTCTATATTTGACATTTGTCAAAAAATATTGTCACTTTTTATCTCATAGTGATGACTTAGTATGTCATAAGTCATGAATTAGTATTTTTTTTACTCATAATTAATCTCATAATTTCGATTTGCCAATTATGACTTTATGGGTCGTATGAAATACCGGAAAACATTTGATGTTGTTACACATGACAACTGCACTTTAAATCCTAATCTACAAACATGCAGGTGTGTGAAACGGTGATGTCATGCAGGTGTGTGTGTTTAGTTTCTTTATAAAGTGCCGTCGAGAGCAGAACACAGCGGCGTTGGTCGATTTCGTGGATCCGTGTGAACGGGATCGTTTTGTCTGAAAACAAAAACTTTATCGTTTCTAGCGTTGTCATGTAAACACACACTTAATCTCCTGATAATGAATTCACCAAAGCTGAGTGTGACTGAGATGGGCTTCCGTCGAGTGTGTGTGTGTGTGTGTGCCGCTGGCTTGAGGAACATGAATTACAGATATGCTTTTGATTATATTAGCGTGTCATGCTCAGGGCTCGGGATTATTATAAGTGTAATAACTCGCTCTGACCTGAAGCGGCGACACCAACTTCATATTCAGATCACCCGGGCCTCGATTATATCTCCAATATCCGCTCTGTTCCTCATTCCTGAACGAGAGCTGGAGTCGCTTTCTCTCACTTCAGTAAATGCTATAGTATAGTTAGATGAGCTGTTTAAGTCATCATGGAATGACACTGAAATCCATTATCTTCCTAAGCTGAATATTTGCAGGAAGATAGTCTAAAAATACAGCAATGTTCACTAATATCATTTAGGATTTTACTAGTGAATGTTATGAACTAAAGGTCAGTGTTGTAGTACTCGAGACTCGGACTCGTCTCGGACTCGGTCTCGAGACCATATTTTAATGGTCTTGGTCTTGTCATGGACTCGTGTGCATTTGGACTCGGAATTGACTCGTACTCGAACATTTTTTTTTTTTAGGACTCGGAATTATTCCCGAGTCCACTCGAGTTCAATTAGAAATATTTTTCATGATTATTAATGTATGTGAATAAAATATTTCTTTAAATTGATTGACACGCCCAGTGATTGGTGATTTTCTAGTGCGCAACTGCGCATGACAAATTGTAATAAAATTACTTTTAACACCACCTACTATGTGGCCTCTTTACCCTAAACTGATCATATTTTTTAAACTCTAAGTAAATTCAGTAAAAAAAAAAAAGGATTTCTCTAAGTAAATAAAAGTAAATTAGGTAATCAACCCTCACTGGTCTCGGTCTCGACTCGGACTCGACCGTCTCTGGTCTCGGTGTCGACTCGGACTCGAGTGAGGTGGTCTCGACTACAACACTGCTAAAGGTTAACACATGGCATACTTTACTAGTGCAGTTCATAAATGAAACGTCAGTGTAAAGTGTTACCCATTAACCAATAATTCATAAAAACAACTAAAGTGACATTTGATAAAAGTGCAAAATTGATGAAAGATTATGAGGAACATTTTTTCAGAATAAAGTGACTGATGAATCATTTACAGTAATTAATTACAAGGTAATGTTGGTTTAATGCGTCTTTTGAATGTGATATTTAACATTTCAAGTTTAAGTTTAAAGCTTTATTA
Source organism: Pimephales promelas (assembly GCF_016745375.1). Next base: position 9,456,642 of record NW_024121299.1, on the reverse strand, counting down.
ATCTCCGTGGGGCAATTAGTTTGAACTCACATTGTACCTCACATGAAAACACTTAGCACATACATTCAATACATAATAAAAAAAAATATATATATATATATATATATATATATATATACATATATACACACACATACATGTATATATGAAGAGTTCAGATGCAAAAGCCTCTAAATGCCATTTGAAATTTTCTTCTTTAATGATGATTTTTATCAAACTTGTATATTTAAGTTCAGTAATTTCACTTAAATAACAATTAATAGGTAATTATCATTGCCATTTAAGTGAAATCACTGAACTTAAATATACAAGTTTGATAAAATCATCATTAAAGAAGAAAATTTCAAATGGCACTTAGAGGCTTTTGCATCTGAACTCTTCATATAAACAAATATAAACACACACACACACACTTATATATATATATATATATATACACATATAAACACACACATATATATATATATATATATATATATATATATATATATATACACATAAATAAATAAATGAATAAGTAAAAACATCACCTAAGTTTATTACATAATCATATTGCTTCAGGCACAAAGGTAAATTTGTAGTGATTTGTAGAGCATTTAATTGCCCTTAAAAGTCGTCCAAGGGGCATCCATTTTATTCGGGTGTATTATTGTGAAAACCTGCAGCTTTTCTTTATGTATTATTATTATTATTATTATTATGTTGAGTTGTATCTTTTTAAGTGCATCTGATAGTTTGTGCTGTGTCTCCTCAAACAATCACGCCGGATCAATGTTCAGGTTTTTTAATGCGCACTTCTGTACGGTGTGTGTGTGTGTGTGTTTTCTGTGTTTGCAGATGTATGCGCCGCTGCTGCTCAGATACACTGCGCTGGAAGATCAACTTCTCAAACACTCTCATCCATAAACACACGTATTAATACACCACATCTATTACTCTCAACACACTTCATTATACAACTATTACAATATTATTTACTCGAATTATTTCATTAGTTGCATGATAAATGAAGGACGCCAGACTATTAAAATAATAAACTGTAATGACTAATGTGTTGTAGTAATGCATTAACACTTTAACTACACATCACTGTGTCAAATAAACGTCTCTGGCAACATTTAAAGGTGAGAGAAATCATGAGAAGCGCTTTATACAATACAGTGTTCACCGGAGAATAACAACACTGACGGGATTTCATCTGAAGAAGACTATCGTGTCATGATTCTGTTCAGTTCAAAGGTCATCATGCAACGAGTTCAGTTCTACACCATATTCCTCATTAGACCTTCATCCTGTGATCACATGTTCTGTGTGAGGTTGTCCATGTGTGTTTGGGTGGATTTATCACTCACAACCAGATGTTATTATTACGGTGAACTTTGCTCATGTCACAATGTTAATGTCATTTTCTTTGAGTTTTGATTAATATTCTCATCAGTTTCATATTGTGTATTTCTAGATATATGAAATCTGAAGATCGCTGAAGAATGAAGTTAAAGCTATTGTGTAAGTGTGTGTGTTTTAGTTTCAGGTTGATTCTGGGCTTTTGAAGCTCCAGATGATCATGTGATGTCTGGATTTAACGAATGAAAAGTGTGTTACATGAATATTTCCATGATCAGTGTTTTCCTTCTAAATTAGGAGTGTAAAGAGTGACAGGATCCACTGGCGTATATTCATGTAAAACACACGAGCTGCAGTCGCACGAACAAACACGCTGAACTTCAAAGATGTAAAGCAATGACGAATGCATCCGTGTGAAGATCTGATCAAACGCTTCCACACTGAGACACACACACACACACACACACACACTTGAGCACGAGTCCTCAAATCAACATGTCCTTTCATCTGCACGTTTCACTGTCGGAGTTAGGAAACATTAAATCTAGTCTTTAATAATACTCTCAAAACCTTTTACAAAAAAATTATTTATTTATACATCCTTCCTTCAATAGTAGATGTTCATTTAAAGTCCCCCTGTCAATCATTTTATCCCTTAAAACTCATCTTTGATCACCTAAATAACGTACAAGTTTTTGTTGTGTCTTAAAATATCTTGAATGTAACTCGACGCCTCATTTAGCATGTGCGGTGGTTCTATGAATATGCAAATGAGCCCCGCCTCCACTCGCTCAGAGATCCACTGGTTGACCTGATTGGTTACAAGGTGGTTTGTATGGAAGCTTGTTTCCGCCACTGAATAAAAAAATATAATAAATAGACTTTTTATCTCACAATTCTGACTTTTTTTCTCACAATTGCGAGTTTATATCTCACAATTCTGACTTTATTTCTCAGAATTGCGTGATATAAAGTCGCAATTGCGAGTTATAAAGTCAGAATTGCGAGATATAAAGCCAGAATTGTGAGATATAAAGTCAGAATTGTGAGATATAAAGTCAGAATTGCGAGATATAAAGTCAGAATTGTGAGATATAAAGTCAGAATTGCGAGATATAAAGTCAGAATTGCGAGATATAAAGTCAGAATTGTGAGATATAGTCAGAATTGCGAGATATAAAGTCAGAATTGCGAGATATAAAGTCAGAATTGCGAGATATAAAGTCAGAATTGCGAGATATAAAGTCGCAATTCTGAGAAAAAAAGACAGAAGTGTGACTTTTTTTCTCACAATTGCGAGTTTACATCTCGCAATTCTGACTTTATATCACATAATTGCGAGTTTATATGTCGAAATTCTGACATCTTTTGTCAGAATTGTGAGATATAAACTCGCAATTGCGACTTATTAGGCCAATTCTAAGGGGAAAAAAGACTAACTTTTCCCCCCTCAGAATAGTTTAAATCTCACAGTTCTGACTTTATATCATGCATTTCTGACTTTATAACACGCAATTGCGACTTTATATCTCGCAATTCTGACTTTATAACACGCAATTGCGACTTTATATCTCGCAATTCTGACTTTATATCTCGCAATTCTGACTTTATATCTCGCAATTCTGACTTTATATCTCGCAATTGTGACTTTATATCTCACAATTCTGACTTTATGTCTCGCAATTCTGACTTTATATCTCACAATTCTGACTTTATATCTCGCAATTGCGACTTTATATCTCGCAATTCTGACTTTCCATCTCGCAATTCTGAGAAATAATGTCAGAATTGCCAGAAGTAAACTCACAATTGTGAGAAAAAAAGTCCGAATTGTGAGATAAAAAGTCGCAATTACCTTTTATATTTTTCATTCAGTGGCGGAAACAAGCTTCCATAGGTTTGTGACGTCAGAAACACCAAAGTGTGTTTTTGAGACTGTCTTTGGTTCACTGCAGTTTTAAGGAGGAAATCCTCAGCAATGCTGTCCACTTATCAACGCACACATGGTGTGTGTTAAAGCGGATTAAACACACCACATACACACATAAACAACATTAGAAGCTGGATTCTCTCCACAGGGGGACTTTAATGTTTTTAAATGTTTCTAGTTTCGGAATGTTCAGAGAACCTTCAAAAGTAACATTCCGACAGTGTTTGAAGAATGACGAACGGAATGTTGGCGTAACCATGACAAAAACTGATGCAGATTTCTCTCAGCTGGATTTGACTAAAGTACACGTTTGCACAGCAAGCTGATCTCCTGCAGTTGTGGAGATCATCCGTGTGTGTGATCTGAGTGGAGGACACAGATGGTCTGTGTAACAGGGGTCAAACTGTCACGCAGCGTTTAGGGTCACACAGATCTGAGGACAGTTTGACCGGACTAATGCTGGTACACACCGTCACTCAGACCTGAAGATTAAATCAGTTTCACAGCAGATTTACAGAAAATCATGATGTTAGTGTTTACAACATCTTAGTATCTTCATCAGAGCTGGACGATGATATAAAGGATCAGTGATTTTCTATATGGTGTGTGTGTGTGTGTCCTCTCTGCGCTGTGTGTATAACCGTGTTATTTCCAGATCTGAGGTCACTGACGCTGTCCGGCGTGTCCGAGTCGATCGGTGAATGAAGAGCTTCACGCTGGGCTGTAATGTGTGTGTGTGAGCGAGGATCTGTTTTGATGATTTCAGACTGAAGTCAACAGTGAAGACGTGAGATTAGCTGGATGTTAATGAGCCTCAGAAACACACGTTCACAACATTCACTCAGAAATGTTCATGGTTCTGGTTTTGGTTCTGGTTTTGGTTCATGGTTTTGGTTCTGGTTCGTGGCTTTGGTTTTGGTTCTGGTATTGGTTCTGGTTCTGATTCATGGTTCTGGTCCATGGTTCTGGTTTTGGTTCTGGTATTGGTTCTGATTCATGGTTTTGTTTCTGGTATTGGTTCTGGTTCTGATTCATGGTTTTGGTCCATGGTTCTGATTCATGGTTTTGATTTTGGTTTTGGTTCATGTTTTGGTTCTGGTTCATGGTTTTGGTTCTAGTTTTGGTTCACAACATTCACCTTCTGGTTTTGGTTCTAGTTTTGGTTTTGGTTCATGTTTTGGTTCTGATTCATGATTTTGGTTCATGGTTTTGTTTCTGGTTTTGGTTCTGGTATTGGTTCTGGTTCTGATTCATGGTTTTGGTTCAGATTCATGGTTCTGGTTCTGGTATTGGTTCTGATTCATGGTTCTGGTTCTAATTCATGGTTCTGATTCTGGTTTTGGTATTGGTTCTGGTTCTGATTCATGGTTTTGGTTCTGGTTCTGATTCTGGTTTTGGTTCTGGTTTTGGTTTTGATTCATGGTTCTGGTTCTGGTCCATGGTTCTGGTTCTGATTCATGGTTCTGATTCTGATTTTGGTTTATGGTTTTGGTTCTGGTTCATGGTTCTGGTTCTGTGTCTGCAGTGCAGTTTATGTAAGTGTTGCCGAAAATAACGCCTGTCCTTGCATTTCCCAATTATACATTCCCAGATCAATTAAAGTGTCAGGTTGGATTTGATCGCGACGCATTAGCATGTCAGGAGACGAGGCGGCGTGCCATTCTGGATAAATCACTGTCAGCTGACGCCGCACATTGTATTGTCATCGTGTCAGTTTGAAGAATAATGCAGCAGAAACACACTCGCTCCAGAACACACACTGACACACACGACTGAAACCCAAACTCCTCTTGTTCTCCTTCTCTCAGCTTTCTGGATCTGCAGTTCCTCTTGGAGTCGCTCCAGCGGGGAAACCCGGCAAACACTTCAGATCTGGCCAGGAAAACAAATTAACTAATTCATCTTTGAGTGATTTAATTTGAGTGACTTAATTCATTGTTTCGCTTGATAAGACCCTTATTCATCGTCCTGAATCGTTTAAAGCCCTTTGAACAGTTTGCAGTTTGCACTGAAACTGTCTTTTTGAACCGTTTGGTCCCCATTGAAGTCCATTATATGGAAAAAAAATGCTGGAATGTTTTCATCAAAAACCTTAATTTCTTTTCGACTGAAGAAAGAATGACATGGACATCTTGAATGACATTTGGTTGAGTAAATTATCAGCAAAAGTTTTTTTAAAACATACCCGGTTTATTGGGCTGCTGTCACTTTAAGAGCGAATGTATGCATGCTTTTATCTGTCAACTGTTTTCAGTAAGGACAAAACTGACATGATTTTCTTTGAATATGTCTGTTCGAGAAGAGTGAAAGAGAGTTCAACTCAGGATATGCGAATATTTAAATGTAAGTGTTGACGTGATGACGCAGCGCTGGCCCGTCAACAATCCCGCCTGCGAGCATCCATCAACACGGATCAGCGCCGGTCGTCGGTGTGTTCCCGGACTGGGGTGAGACGAGGGGAACGCTAATGTGCGCTCTGGATTCCAGCATGATGAATGCTCGTAGATTGCTGTGTCATAACGACGGCCATTAGCGTGTGCCGAGTGTGTGAGAGTCTTTGACTTACCTCAAGTTACCCGGGCCACATCATCACAGGTCAGTCACCCGCTTCATCGGCACATTAACACAATTAATACTCCGCCACGACCTTCGTCTGGCTCTTCCGTGAGCAGAAAGAGTTCGCCGTGACTGATGACACACACACACACACACACACACACACGTGTGCCGCTGCCAATGATCAGTGTGTGTGAGAGACTGTACGGCTTTCACCCTGTTGGTGTTATTTGTGTATTACAAACTGCTTACACACATTTCCAAACTTTACACACGTTGCATCTGTTGCAAAACTAAGCACTGCATTAAAAATATCACAAACACACTTCAAAAGAAAACATTTGTCTGCAAACACCTTTGCTGTATTTAGTTCATCAAAACCTGAAGCTCTTCTTCATGAGCTCCTCTGTTCATTTCTGTACAAGAATGAAAGTATAATTGGCAGAGAGATGTTGGAAAATTCACAGTAAACACAAAAGCAGGATTGAAACCAAACTATTTTTTTACTGTATTTTTGTGGTTATGAATACAGTATTACACAGTCCGAAAAAACTATAACTCAACCTTTGGCCTGTAGGCCTATTCTAAAGCCATGATTGGTTCGTTTTCAGTAAAGAAATGAGTGTTTGCATGTGTGTGTGTGTGAGGCTCTGATGAATTACTGTGGCGTTTTGATAGATTATGTTTGAAAAAGAAAATCAGGATTCCTGTTCGATTTGTGTGTGGCTGGTTACTTCCGGGTTCTGGACTGGCTGCAGTAACACGTCTCTGTCCATGCGGGGGCGCTCGCGGTCGAGTGCAGAATGAATGGGAGTCAATGGGGAAAAAATCCCCTTTTCTCAGGATGTAATTTTTTGTCAAGTAATTTGAAAGTTGCATTCAAAAGGGAATACACTCAGCTGAAAATTGCATTTTTAAGTTCACTTATCTGTTCTAAAAATCCGTTCAAAACTGTGATGACGTCACACAATAGCAGAATGCTAGCGTCTTCCGGCCAACAACGGCCTAACTTGCAAGAAATCAAAAGGACATAAGTACTCGTTCATTCGACTTTTGGCCTATAATCTATATTGAACTTGCGGAATCAACAATAAAATCTATTTTGATTTAACGACAAGCAGGTGAAAGAGACACTTTTAGCCGTTTAGCCCCATAGACTCCCATTCATTCTGCTCTCGCTCATGATCACCCCCAGTGGAATTCTAATGGAACTGCAACCAAGGTGACGCACAACGGGGCTAATAGGAAGTGCCAAGGCTCTCCGTTTGACGTTACATAGACCATTGTGCGTTGTGGTTTGCAAAATTGTTTTATGAATTTGAAAACGTATTAAATTAGTGTATGGTTTTGCAGATTTGGTGTGTGAGTGTCAGGTTTCAGAAATATTCTTGTAAGGATTTTGTGCATTAGTCAATCATGTAACTGTACTAAAACACACTCGCGTCAGACTTTTTTAATCACAAAAATAGAATTAAATGTTTTCTACACAGCTGAAATCTCACATTTCTTTCCCTCTGAAACTCTGACTTTGCAGTGACCCTGCACACACACTCCTGACCCCTGACCTTGATAAAGATGCTTTTCCTCAGAGATTTGCGACACTTTTATGATTTCCACATGGATGATGTATGGAGTGTGTGTGTGTGTGTCTCCTCCGGCCGGACGGCTGTTCATCAGTCTGAGAGATAGAGCTGTCCTCTTCTCCTTCATGTGGACAGCAAGGGTGTGTGTGTGTGTGTGTGTGTCACACACAGGTTCTGCAGTGTATATATATAAATGCGCTCATTGGTTCTGCACTAGTTTTAGGCCCATTACTGTGTTAAAAACCTCACACACACACACACACACACACATGGATAAAACACAACATTTAGGTATAAAAGTTATGTCTGACTGACGTGTTAAACAAACTATCACAGCTTGATTTGTGTCATAATTAACTCCAAAATCTTTTTTTTTCATTTTTATTGTAATTATTCAGTTTTACTCATTCGTGAGGAATGTGTTTTGTTGTATGTGTTTTTTCAATATTAATCTTGAGTTTGCCATTAAAAATCATTACATTTTAAATTCAAAATTTTATTTCATGAATTTAAATCATTAAATTTGTATAATATATTTTTTTAATTGATTATCATTAGTGTTAAAGCATAATTATTACATTAAAAGATCATTTTAATTTCTTTTAAAAAAATATTTTCAAGTGGACTCAAAATCATTTAAAGGCAAAAAAAAAAATTACAATTAAAATGTAATTAATATTGTACAATATAAATAGTCTCTTTTAGAAAGAATTAAAGAATTAATATAAAGAGAATAGAGAATGTGTGTGTATCTGTGTGTGTATATAAAACATATTGACATAAAAATTAATATAATAAGGATCTTCGGACTTCGGTCACACACCTGCACGTCTGGCTTCTCATTGGTCGTAGACCGAAACCCAAGGACACCGCAGGACCAGGACGCAGAATGGCTAAAGTCACTTTGAGTCTGGATTGTCTGGACGAGATTGGCATTAAA